>JAEAOA010001668.1:195000-207500 GCA_016746295.1 Potamilus streckersoni | reverse complement strand
GGTATAGGTGATAATTTTTAAAATAATCTTGTTCCTATGCAATATACATTCTGAACTGGAGACATACGCAGTACCGGATTTAGGCATAGCTAAGCAAGCTACAGCTTAAGGCCTCAAAGTCTGAACTCAGTCTGAAGGGCCCCCTCAAATTTATTTTATACCAAATTTGGCATCTATAGCTACCCATAGCTTAGGGCCTCGCTTTGTCTAAATCCGGCACTGGACATACGATACTGAATGCATACTCTCGTCTGTTCCGCAAATTATAAGGCAGCTCTTTAACATGTTATCGTCAACAGTGACCCATGTTTAAAAAAAGCAATCTCGAAAAGTGTCTACAAAAATCTCAAGACACAAAACGTAAATGATAATCCTCATTTCAGATTTTCTTCTAAAACTGGCTGATCGTTTACAAAATATGGTTGCAAACGTGCTTCTGAATTTTGGAATATTTGTAAATCATAGGCTTCAACTTTGGAACTATGTTTTCAAAATATTTGTTTAAACTTCAGCTCTGAGTTTATTAGCTACTTTCTTAAACTACACTGTACGCATTTAAATAAATTAGTTATATCATATGTGTACTGTGAACACGCCCTGAATGAGTTAGTCACAATGCCTGATTGTTTTAAAAGGAAGACAAGACGAAACAGAGATACGGATCTTGCAGGCCTGTTCCAATTCCTGTTTTGAAATGCATTTAATTGATGTTTCATTACAGATATCGAATTAATAGCATTTAAAGTCATTTAAGACTTTTATGAATAAACATAATTTCAAACCGCAGTATTGTTAACATGTAGGCATTAAATTTTACTGAAGAATAGTCTGCTATGTCTTTGTCACTTTCTTCTTTTACATCCTTCGTTCAATGTGGAGAAGTAACCTAATCTCGAATTTTTACTATGGTTGGGAAATTTCTTGTTGCGTGTACATGATTTTCAGAATGTCGTTTTCTAATTTGTATAATGGATGGTTATGTTCTGGACGCATGACCATTATTTTCAGCAAGTCATTTGCAGTTCGTTGATTGATCCAGACATTTGGCAACATTACCGTCTGAATTAGTTTACTGATTTGATCGGAACATGTCGTCATAACACTGCATCAGTTTGCTGATTTGAACCGGACATGTCATATCACTGTCTCCATCAGTTTGCTTACTTGATCTGGACATATCGTCATATCACTCTCTGCATCAGTTCACTTCCTTGATCCGGACATATCGTCATATCATTATGAATCGGCTAATTACTCATCTTTTCAAAATGGAAATAAATATTTTTAAGTACAATATGAAAATATTGATGATAACGGTGTTTATCTTAAATATAAGTTATCGTTTACCGGTTAACATATCAGTATCATAAAATACCTTTTGTATTCCGCCCCTTAAATTGAGCACACCTTCCTGACCTTTAGAACATACGAGTCTACTTATTTACCTTAGGGAGACTTTGCACTGAGCATTTTTTATCAAAGCCTTTAGCGCTTCTTACGACAACATAAATATTTTTAATTCAAGAATGAGACAGTGTTTGATGGTTAGTACTTTTAACTATACTGACATCTAATATAGCTTGTATGATGTTAGTTGTCAGTATTTTTTTTCCCACGCGTAATATCCTACAGTCTGTTAGCATATATATTTTGTTCTGCGTCTCCTAAACCAGTGATAGTATCATGCAGTTATTCTACACCGACTACAGTTAGGGCCGTCATGACCATTTTGATAATTTTGACATTCCTGCTGCTCGCCTTTAATTGCCACCCAAAGTAATAACAGTCATTTTGACATTCCTACTGCTCACCTATAATTGCAACCCAAAGTAATAACAATCTGCATGGTACCTTAAGTGATGGCACAGAGCGTTAGTCCTTCTAAAATTGTGCGATTTTATGAATATTCTGTCCATCCTAGACAGTGTAAATTCTATTATTCGCACTTTCGGGGTAATAGTATGCAAATGAAGCAATAAATCAAAGCATGGGAAATAATATTGTCACTATATTGATGAATTTGCTGTCCGATAAATTCAGCTGTGTCCGTATAATCTCTTTTTAACATAAGAAAATCAATAAGAAAAGACAATCCTGTGTGCAACGTCTTGGTGGAATTTTCAGTTTCATAAAGCTGTATTTTCTTGCCAAGCTGAGCCGAGTCAGGATTCTTCCAGTTCAGCGGAAAATTTTACAACCATATACGTTTCTATAATTAAAAAGCGGTTCTGTCTTAAAGAAAAAACATTAATGAATGCATTCAAACCCACCCCTCTCATTTATAAAAGAAAATATGTTCATATGTTTAAAAAATATCACATTTGATACACTGATCTCTACCAATAAAAATATGATTCCATCTGAAATCTGAATTTTGTTTCGAGTGGATTTTTTAGTTATTCTTGCTCGATTCCTGTGTTTTGTCCACGTTGTGTGAAATATTCACACACGATATCCAGCATAATGCATTGTTACATAACTGTTCACTCAAGACCTTGGTTGATTGTTTTCTCCCATGGTTCTATGGAATAAGATAAACAGGAACAAAGTAAGGTTGATAGACAGATCGGAAACGTCTATAGCTCGATTTTCCTGCCTTCAATAAATATGCAGCAAATTTGATTGCTAGATTTATATTCATTTGGACCCTGTCTATCATTCGGGCCAATAACGCACGACAAATCTCCGTGGTTATGGGATAACAGTAACTCAGGACACAATAAGGACACGCAGAATACGTGATGAAGCCAATTAAAATGGAGGGAGATGCTGCCACTTCAACAATTGTATCAGAGACATTAATGAATAAGAAACAGATGGAAATCAGACCCTTAATGCTGTTTCGTGGCCTCCTAATAAAAGAAGGACTTAAATAATAAATATATGAATATAGTACTCTAGAAAGAGCATACATAGATCGTCCATTGATTTTGTCCCTTCAAAGTCGAGCAAGAAAATGGTACCTTTGACTCTTTCGACTGCAGAACCAGAAATGGATTTAAATGTACAGTGCAAGTGACAAAAAGTATAGTACAAGTGACAGTAAAAAGAAGAGTAAAAAGTAACACTACACAGTGACAATACAAAGTACAGTACCAAGAGACAGTGCAAAGTAACAGTACAAAGTACAATACACGTACAAAATGATAGTGTATAAAGACAGTACAAAGTATAGCATCAAGAGACAGAACAAAGTATAGTACAAAATGATAGTAGAAAGTGATAGTACAAAGTAGAGTACCAAGAGACAGTACAAAGTACAGTACCAAGTGATAGTACAACGTACAGGACAAAATGACAGTAAAAGTACAGTACAAAGTGACAGTACAAAGTACATTGTACAGTACAAAGTGACAGTAAAAGGTACAATACAAAATGACAGTACAAAGTACAGTACAATGTGTTGGGCAAAACAGAAATAGTCGTACTTGTATTCCTGAAACATTAAGTTTATATTAAGTGTAGACAACTGATAAGACAACAAGCGTTAATATATTGTCCTTCAGTATCTACCTTGTATGCCTTTTCCAAAGTGATCAGTACTAAGACAAACAGATGTTTCGATATCACATTAAATCAAATACATGTAGTAAAATCTGTGTTTCTCAGTAACAATTGATCTCAGTATCTTGATGGCTGTTAGAAATCAAAAGAAGACTTCAAAAGAATTCGTATGCTGCATTTAATTAATTAGTCGTAGTTTATCTCCTCGTCCGTACTGAAGACTTTTGAACATCCTGTCATCAACATTTACGGTTTCGTTTACTAAATTCGAGGAAGCCCTTCATTTTCATTAGGTCTTGTATGGAATTAATGATGAGCGGAATCGGATTCGAATGCATAGCCCTTGATAAAATTGGGTTATACATTTCTTAAACTTTGAATCATCTAAGATGTTAGACTAAAAGAACTTTTCTCGCAATAGTAATTAATATTTTATTATACATGTTACCCCTATCCGACAAACATACCGTTAAGTCATTAATACGACTTTTTCGACCATTATTACACCAAAACTACACGTATTCTTGGCAATTAACTTCATCAAATTCTGAAATATTTATTTTGTTCATGGACAGATAGATGAAAGAATCAATAGATAGATTCACCAACAGATAGAAAGAAAGCTGGGTAGGTGGATTCATATATATGTGGTATCTATAATAATCATCCTTGTGAAATATTCGAGATAAAAGGCATACCGGTGGACTGATGGATGCACAACCACACACGCTAATAAATAAACAGACGGGAAGAAAAAGGACTCTGCTTACTGCATTATCTCTGCAATGGGTCTCTTATGATAAAAACCCTTTCACAATTAAACAATATTTATCTGACACAATATGGCATTTATTGTTTATGACACTGAAAGCTGCAAGATCGAGAGTATCTGTCACAACCAGTCAATGTTACAACATCTTTCCATTTACTGTCGACACACCTTCCCGAGTCAGCGATACCTAAAATGTCACACATTATTCTATTTCTATTCTTACTGAGTAAGATTATATATAATGTCATTGTTAATTGTCACATATTACAATCGTTTGCGACAAATGCATGTATTTGTGACATTTGCCGGCGTTTGTGACATTTACCAGCTCAACATTCCAACTCACAGACAAATTTGACAAATAATATCCTTACCCTCTTTCGAAAGTCTTAAGGCAGAACTCGAAAGTATTGGCACAATCTGAACTCATTGGACTAAGTTGTACATGTCTAGATTTAAAAGTACAATATTACAAGAGGGAAATTTGGCATCTTGTACGTCATAGAGCATTTACTTACAATTTGGATTAATGCAACAACTGTGAGTGTTATGATCCGATCAAAACATGGTATGCCGATTGATTTTCAGAACCAAAAAGCAATACCAGTCACGGTATGCCAGTTTGCATATGAAGAAATAGGATTGTGTAGCTAAGAACGTTATTTCCATCACCTCCTGGTGGCAAATATCATTATCTTAAACGTAGCAAGAAGAGTTGGTAAAATTAAATAGAACCTTGAGTATTCCTTAAATTACAGTGATTCCCAACCCCCCAGATCACAAAACAAATCACGGACGCGTAGGAGTTCTGAAAGGCCACCAAGGTTTTCGAAGATCTATTTGAAAGCGTGGCGAAACTTATCAAAAGAAACAAACGGGATCATAAGAGTCGGAAAAACTACTTTTTAGGGCAGAGGCATAACAGGGTTTGTAACCACTTCCTCAAAACTTGCTCGGACAATTTATCCTTGTTTGATGCTCGATAATCAAATTTCCTTCCTGAGTGTGAATTCTTCGTTACGTATCCTATATTAATATCATTTCTTCTGGTCAATTTAACTTCATTCAAGTGCCAAAGTTTTCTATGATTAGTATGCTGAGCTTCTGTCTGGAAATCCTTCTTTGCATTGTTTCTGTTGAGAACTATTTTAAATGCAGGTACATCACAAGGGAGCTACATTCAACAATATATATATATATATATATATATATATATATATATATATATATATATATATATATATATATATATATATATATATATATATATATATATATATATATATATATATATGCAGAAGGAACATTTACTAATATTTTATAAGCTGTGAATTACAGGCGAATAATACCATTGTATTCTTTGACGGAATTTACCATAAATTCCAGATGACTGTCAGACATATTAATCTACATTTATTGCACAACAACTCTGGCTGCATGCCATATCGATACTGATAAAGTTGTTTAAAGATTCCAAGCGGCGCCAAGATGTATTAAAAAGTTCATTATCTAATGTGAGAATTACTCAGGCATTTCTAAAACATTAGTGTATTACTTACGGTTGATCAATTTCTGTTTGTAAAGAACGCATATCAGTTATCCTTGATATGGATAATGAAAGGGTCAATATACAGGGAAATCAGTTGGGTTTTTTCGTCGTTCACGCAATGGCGTGGTTTTCGACGTGATCTGTATCGGAATTTGCAGCAGTAGAGTACTTTAGTTTGTATCACTACTAGCAATACCAGCAGCAGCAGAGATTGTAGAATTTGGAGTAGCAATGCGAGTAGTTGTCCTTTAAGTATAGATATAATGGATGGAAAATGCATTTGCTAATATCCCATATAACCATGTGTCTATTAAATAGTGTCGTCCGATATGATCAAGTTCCCTGTAGTAGTAGCTGTATATGTTGTTGAGATCATAGTGTTGGTGCAGATTGTGTTGTTGGTCTTAATCCAATAGCAGATGGAATTGCACATTCAAGTTCGAGTGCTGGTTTAGACTGGCATTTCAGAATCAGTGTGTATTCAACCTTGAAGACATATCACTTGATAAGCCAAATATTAAAATCTTATTTTAACAAAAGTAATGTAATTGCAAAGCGGGATAAAAAAAAAAGATAAACATTTGCCTATGTGGTTGTGTTATTTACTGAGATTTTGTATGATATACAATGACACGAAATATCATCTTTTTACGTTTTCAGGGTATTTTTAGCTAAACTTGACTTGGATGAGTACGTTCAGCACTGTCAAGTACTAAATATGTGGTTGATGTAACACTAAAAATAACAACGCAGAAACAAATGCGCTGTGAAACCAGTCCAAACGATTCCTTTCTACAGGGCACAAGATTTCAAGGAATGATTGCACGACAGAGACAAAACACAACAGAGTAATTATGTGAACAAAAAGGCCATTTAAATTCGTTTTGACTACTTGTACCATTTATGTAAATATTTGCAGCCAAACATATCATAGATTCTACAGATAGATAGCTTTCTTTAATTGTGGGGCGAGTGAGGTAGACCTATCTCATTTAGGAGAATCATGCAGTGGGGTGGCTCGTTTCATACCAGTTAAGCATTGATATTTTAATGTTTTGTTTTTTTTCATATACAAGATTTTATTTGTCATATACAAGATTTGTAATGAACAACACAATTGGCATAATATAGCCCATTTTGAAAATATTATTCTGCCGTTGTGTGTGCATATATATATATATATATATATATATATATATATATATATATATATATATATATATGTGTGTGTGTGTGTGTGTGTGTGTGTGTGTGTGTGTGTGTGTGTGTGTGTGTGTAAAGTTTTATAGCAATCCTACAATTAGTTTAGTAGAAGTAGTAATAACAAAATGTGCTAACAGAAAGAAGGATGATGGATGATGAGAGTAAGCTAATAAATGATTTTCTATAACATACAAATTGTATTTTAATTATCTGACCTTATTGGGCAATACATAAATTATTTTGTTATAACTCCCTGACCACTTCATTTTCAAAAGGAAGCTAATGTAATCCGTGCTGGAAAGTCAGTGCCATTCTAATTGGTTCATATTGTTTTAGATAATGGTCGGAGCTGATTCTTGTCATATCTCAAGAAACATTTAGGAATATGATTTCACCATCTAGTACATCTACAAATATAAGAACAGAAATTCCAAACCATGTGAGGAATGTTGCCATTGTTCATCTATTTAGTTGGTATTGACAAGAAATGTAAATAGCAGCTGTCAAAATGAATTGGTGATTCACAGTCATTTACTCTTAAATTTATTTTTTGTGAGAATCTGCAGATTTGTAAACAACTAAACTCACACCATGCAATTTGTAGATTATAAAATATTTGTAATATGTGTCTGAAGCAATTTTCTTTTCATTCTTAATGTGGAAAAATTTTATGTTACATCGGCATCACAAATTAAAATTGAACCAGACATAGTTATAATAACAAAATAATTTGTTTTTAAGTTAAGTGGCTTGTTTAAAGCTGTATAAAAGGTTAACAATTCTTTCTAGAGTGATACAAGTTAAATATGTTTAAACTTTTAAACCTTATATTCATTTACAACATTTTGTTTTATATATGTCTCTATGTCCAAAATTAATTACCATGAAAAGAGATAAAATGAATAAATACATTCTAACCCTGAGTCCCTTGAAGGAACTGACACTCTACTGGGAAAAAACAATTTTCAGGAATTCAAGAAATGACCATTTCTTTCATTCTAACTGATAATTGTTTAAAGCATGTCTGATATTCATAAGCAATAAAAGGATTTTTAAATTAGCGATCACAGTACACATATTAGATGTCAGCTTAGTACCATTTCATTTAGCACAAAGTGGATATCATTAGAATTATTTTGGTACAACCTCATGCTATGGATGTCTTTTTAAAGATTTTTAAGACAGTAATTAAGGCAGCCATATTAAATGTAAGACTGGCACTAATTTTATTCAGGATCTACTAGGAAGCATGATAAGTGTACAGCCAAAACACCCATGTTGATTTAGCAATCCATTTGGAAAGGAGTAGAGATATTTTCATATGACTTTCCACTGAGAAGGAAGAATACAAAGATTTTAAAGATGGCTACTATGGCAACCATGCTGGACATCAGATAAACACTATTTATATTGAAGACTAACTGGACATCATAAGATGTCTTCTGTTGAAAACCCCACATAAATATGACTTTCTGTTCAAGTAGGGTTGTGATAAAAAGATTTATAAGACTGCTGCCTTGGGCACCATCTTTATTTTTAGAAACAACTAGACATCATGAAGAGTCTTGTATTAAAAGTTAATATTGATATGATGATCCACTCAAGAAAAGTAGAAACAAAAAGATTTTAAAGTTTGCTGCTGTTGTGGCCATATTGGACATCAGATAGGCACCGTCTTATTTAGACCAACTTTTTAAGACATCATGAGAAGTTTTTAAGGGAAAACCCAATGATGGTATGACCATCCATTTAAGCAGATTAGTGATACTGAGATTTTCAAGATGGTCACTGTGGTGATCGTACTAGATGCTTCTGCAGCACCATCTTTTTTAGGGCCAATTAGACCATGAGATGAATGTGTGTGTAAAGTTTAAAGGCAAGCCTCCAATAGCCAAGAACAAGTTCAGCTGTTCTTTCTTTTGCACATGGCTTTATATATTTTTTTCTGCATCAATTTTGGATATGGTGAAGTTTAAGAATTCATTTAATTTAAATACTGAATCTGAATCTGTTCCAAAGATATTTAACCACTGAATGATACATTTTGTTAAACAAGGAAGTTCGACCATGAATATTGTCATATTTTACCCTTCATTTGACCTTACCTTAGCTGATATTTATTTTTCAAATAGAATGCATCCTTTAGGTCAGTGTTGATGGGATACATGGTATATTTTATCACTCAGGATTAAAGCGGACTGTAAGGAAAATAATTATATAGCCTGGTTCATACAGAAGAATGTATGTAGATATTTAAACTAGAGGATGCAAGGCTGGATACTTCAGGCAATAGATAGTTGCCATACATGATAATACAGTAATACCTACCTTATAAGACCACTGCTACAAAAGACCACCTGCCTCAAGAGACCAGGGTCTCCTTGCACAGATCTACTGGTTATATAGTGTTATGACCTGACATGGGAGACCACATGTCTTGAGAGACCATTTTTTGGCAAAAGAGGTCGTTCAAGACAGGTTCCACATTAAATTCCTGAATTTATCCATTTATCCTCACCATAACTGTTATAACTATGATTCAAACTGATGTGTAGATAAACTGTGGATATGAGAGAAGTGATAACTGAAACAATGGTCCTTTACCATAAATTTCTAAATGATGGTTCATAGACATAAGACTTAAAACCAGCTTTTTCAAATGAAACACATGAAACAATATAAACTTGTGTTTGAAATTAATAGCTACAACTGAGACTTTTCTATGACAATTCTTTGCTATCTACCACAGGTAAATATTTCCCATAACGGCCTAAGCAAACACTGAGTCCGATTTTGATCAGTTTGGCAGGGCCTCCTTACACCATTTGGAAATAAACTTTTAAACAAATTTTATATGATATTTGAACTTAAAATGTTCTTTCATCACTTTAAAATTACTTTCTCTCTATTATATAACCGCTCCGGTCGCCTAGTGGTTAAAGTGTCCGCCTCAGATGTGGGAGTTCATGGGTTCAATCCCCAGTTGAGTCATACCAAAGACCTACAAAAATAATACTAACAGCAGCCTCGCTTGGCTCTCAGCATCAAGAGGTTAGTGTTAGGTCTGGTCGGCCTGGTGTCAAGATAATGTGACTGGGTGGGACATCATGCTACATGTCTGCGACATGATGCCTCAGTGCTACACATCACTATAAACTGCCACATTGCAGACGTTGTAGCAATATGACTGAAAACATTTGTTAAAGCTACGTTAAAAATCTAAATCACACACACTATTATATATATTTTTAAACATAACTAATGTTTGGGACACCTGTGAGTGCTGTCCAAATCAGTCCAATCTAACTAAGGCCGGCCCTGAATATATAATGGATAATTTGCATCAATACTGTTAATTAAAGGACAAGGAAAATATTGAAAGGCATAGCATGGAGGTGGAGGGGGACATATAAAATTAACAAATTGGGGGGACAGATAGTGGACGAATCTACTCCTTCCCTTCTCTAACATTTCCTTCTCTGCAACACTGTTCAAACTTTATATGGGCTGTTATCAACACATGTTGACTGTATACTATTTATCTGTCAATTATCTGTTTTTGACTCTTCAGTCAACATGTACAATATTAAAAGAGTACATTGTGCAAGTTGCATATAACATTAATTTCTCTTTGTTGGCTCTTCATTTTGAGCATTGGCCCTTCCCTATTTCCAAATCTAAAACCACAATAAGTACTTTTAATGAAAATGTCAGTTTGAAAAATGGCATTTCACGAATTTTCTGTCAACTAATTAAAAATGTCTTTAGGCTTTAGTGAGTTATTGTATTTCTATTTTAACCTACACTGTACCTTTTAAGTTCAAATCAATAATGATTGGAACAGAAACAGAATGTTTAGCTTAATTTAGAATATACCACAACTGGGGTTATTTGTCCTGATGTAAATTTCAAATTAAATGAAGATGATCTAAATTTTGCAGTTTTGGTTAAAAAAAGAAAAAAATATATTTATAGGTGTTATCAGTTTATTTACTGACAGACTATAAAAATGTACAGAAATTTAAAAATGTGAAGTACACAGAAGTACACATTAGTGATTTGTTAATTCAATTATCCATTTCAGTTTGGGTACATGTATTCCTATTTATTTAACATGCTGCTCTCATACCAGTTTATTTTCCAAATTAATTGGGAAATTAGAATCTAGCTTACTTTTCAACTTCATTGTTTTTATTACTGAGTTTGAGCCTTTACAGTATAACTTAATTATCAATGTGAAAATTATTATTCAATCAAACCTTTCCATCTATAAGTGATAACAAGTTGACTGGTTTTATGATTATGTACATACATTATAACCAGTCCATATAAATGATGTTCAACTGTATGATAATTCTCAATGATAATGCAGCACTCCAAAGTATCAGCCAAATTACCCAGTAGTAGTAGTAATACATGTACTATAATCCCATTCCTTGTTGCTCCCTGCAAGAATTTCTGATTTGTTTATTACATTGGTCTGGTCCTCGGTCCATCCATCTTGTAAAACACATACATGTAAATGGAAATTGCCAGTCAATTTCATGTTTGGACAGCTTTTCTCAATATAATAAAGGAAGTGTCTTACTCCTGAAGGTGAGAAGTGACCTCTGTCCCCACCAAAGCAACTCGGTACAGATGCTATCTTTCTTGTAACATTGGTTGGCCATGTTGTTGACAAAAATGGAACCAAAGTCTTTGACAAGATTAGAGATGATGTCATTGTGTTCTGATGCATCATTCCAGAAGTGGGGCATACACAACTGACAGTTATTACACTTTTCACTGCAGGCATCATTGCCTCCAACAGAAATGATGAAAATTGATGAATTTTTCCAGGTTAAAAAGCTGCTTGAAACACTGACTGGAGTTCTGAGTTGATGTTCTAGGTTAAAGTGCTGCTTGAAACACTGACTGGAGGTCTCAGTTGATGCTCCAGGTTAAAGTGCTGCTTGAAACACTGACTGGAGATCTCAATTTATGCTCCAGGTTAAAGAGCTGCTTGAAACACTGACTGGAGATCTCAGCTGATGCTCCAGGTTAAAGAGCTGCTTGCGATACTAACTAAAATGTTAAATTGATGCTCCCAGATACAATGACAGTTGATGCCTTTTCTAAGTCTTTTCCTTGATGCCTTTCCTTTGATGCCTTTTTCCAGTTAAAAAATATATCTTGTCTACTATTTATAGGGGTGGTGCTGGGAATCTTGCTTGCTTTTTTTGCATGCTGCATGTTTCAAGTCAGTTTTTCAGGGAAGACTTTGTTACATTTTCTAGTTTGAGGCCCAGATATGGTGTGAATTATATTAGCAATGTATTGTGTGGGTGAGGGCTTACTTGATACCTTGGCATTTGTTCTTGGATGACACAAGTGACATCATTTACTTATAAGGTTTCTCTATAGCTGCTTCAGTAGAATTTTTTTCTACCTTTAATAACATCTGACATAGTTACTGATAATTCCAAGTATTAA
>JAEAOA010001668.1:42500-190000 GCA_016746295.1 Potamilus streckersoni | reverse complement strand
CTTCTACCATTGACCTAATTTCATTTCTCTAAAAATAAACCTTATCAGTAATACTTGACAAATTTGTATTTTCCTATAGTTAGATGTGCACTCTCCATATAATTAAATAATTGGCAATCGGCTGATGTAACTTGCTGCAAATTTAAAACATGCTGATTAGCAAACAGTTCACAAAGGCAGCCATTATGGAATCATAATGTCTAATCAATGTCCAGGATAGTAACAAATATTGGGAGGAATGGTCAGCATCTAAATTTGTATAATGTCCAATACTGTTACCATGAACAAAATGAAATGCAGTCTGGTCACAACTTTTTAAAAAAAAGGAATCTGTGAGATGTTGTTTTCTAAAAAAAATTAAGTCATGAAAATTTGTAGGTTAAGCTTTTGAAAATTGGAGAATCTGCATGATTAGGTTAAAGAGGACAATTAAATCTGGGAGTCATCCCAGAGAAAAGCATACTGGGTTAGCTTTTTATTTTTTTAATTAAATGTCAACAATTCTAAATACAAATTGAAATTAATCTATGACTAATAACATTTAATGTATGAAGATGAGATGATAAATATCATAATAAATATCAAATACTTCAGGTATTTGAATTCAGCAATACCATTTAATGGTCTCTAAGATGAAGTCAGTTCTGTCAGGCAATAAGTCTATTGGTTTTAATGGTCCTTAAGGGGATGTCAGTTCTCTCAGGCAATGAGGCTATTGGTTTTAATGGTCCTCAATGGGATGTCAGTTCTCAGGCAATGAGGCTATTGGATTTAATTGCCCATAAGGGGATGTCAATTTCATCAGGCAATGAGACTATTTGATTGAATGGTCCATAAGGGGATGTCAATTCTGTCACAAAATGATACTATTGGTTTTAATGGTCCTTAATGGGATGTCAGTTCAATCAGGCAATGAGCTATTGGTTTGAATGGTCCTTAGGGAGATTCCAGTTCTGTTGGGCAATGGAAATATTGGTTTGCATATTTCCAGATACACAGGTTGGATTGGAGGTGCCCAATTTAGGTTCCAAATTAGTTTTCAAAAATCACCAATCTATAAGCTTGCTTAACGAGCTATGTTGGTGTGCATCAGAGATGCACAGACAATACATGGTTTGATTGGACAAACTCTGAAAATATATTGTTGGACTTTTTTCTTTAGAATTCATATTACATCAAACAAAAATCACCAACCAGGTTTTGGAACACAACACAGTAAATTCATTCCAAACATTATGAAATATTTGATACCATAAAGAGTTTATATATATATATATATATATATATATATATATATATATATATATATATATATATATATATATATATATATATATATATATATATATATATATATATATATATATATATACAATTACATACACATATCACATATATATAAACACACACACACACACACACATATATATATATATATATATATATATATATATATATATATATATATATATATACATTTCCACTTTAACTGCAAAATAACTGCAAAATTCCAGATTCTATTTAATCTAATAAGGTGCATAATTTTGCAAATTTGTACACTTGTTCTATTTCTAACAAGATAACCTGGGATTTTCTGATTATTAAAAAAAAACACCATTGAAGGGAATGCAAAATATATATATTTACTGTTATATGAAAATATCAAATGAAGTATGATAGACATGTGTGTGCATAGTTCCCAATATGGGACTAATTAACATAATCAGCACAATCTTACTAATGCAACAAAATAGGATATCAAGACAAATAAAGAAAGAACAATTCACGATATATCACAAAACAGAAATATGATCTTCCCAATAGTAAAATACAAATGATATTTCGTTCAAAATAACGAATTGATAATTTTACTCACAATAGCAAGACACTGGGTATTACAAAAAAAAAGCCTGCCTTAGCCCACGGCCAAAATAGAGATCTGGAGCAAGGTCTGTAATCCCTTAATTCTTTGATACCAGTTCCACTGGCCAAACAAGCAAAGATTTGTAGTCGCCGACCACCATTGATTCCTGGGTTAGACAATCAGCGCCTACCACTTTGGTCTGCAACGCCTGATCTCCCTCAACCAAACTAGCAACTTCGGAATATTCAAAGCACTCGAAAACATACGCACAGCACGGCTCAGCACTGCACACGCAGCATACGTAGCACTACACAGCACACGCAGCTCTACAGAGCTGTATAGAGTGCACAGATTAGCACTGCAAACGCAGCATACACACAGCTCTACATCAGAGTTCTACAGCATAGCACAGCACAGCAATGCTCTACACCAACAACAACACCAACACACCTGAAAAAATAATCTAATACAGTGTACTACGCATGACACTGGTATATACGGTAGTAGGCAACGGTATATACGGTAAGTTATATACATTATCAGTCTGGCATTATAAAACGACAGTCTATAAACAGGTTCAGAAGTAAATTGGTGAATTATGAGATCCATAATGCACTGAAGGGTCATTCATTAAATGCAATCTTGTAGAGTTCTTGCTAAATCACAGATAAGAATAGAACATATTAGCATTTACTAAACAGCATTTACTAAACTAGTCGAAGGGACCAAAATACGAACTCAAACAATACATATAGCTTACAATGCATATAAACGAATAAATTACATACCACTACAGCTGGAGATATATAAGTCTCCAAGTTTATTGGTGTGGTACCTCTCAGATTAACATCATATGAGGTACCCCCTATTTCCAAAGGTTAAATGTTTTTATGTATTTTGTTGCCACTTTATATATATATATATATATATATATATATATATATATATATATATATATATATATATATATATATATATATATATATATATCAGTTAAAATGGAAATGTATGTATATTTATTATATGCTCATCTTTTTTCTCCGTTAACTTTACGTTGTCAGAATCGTTCAATACCCGGCGATATTGAACACCTTCATATTGCACTCCCACGTGACTGATGCACCTATTATATATATATATATATATATATATATATATATATATATATATATATATATATATATATATATATATATATATATATATATATATATATATATACCTATATATATATATATATATGTGTGTGTGTATGTATGTGTGTTTTTATTTAGATTTGTTTTATTAAATTTTGATTTAGGGTTTATACACCGCCGTGTTCAAGTGTTCAATATACTCATCAACCCTGGTTGGTTTTGGAGTTTTATTTAATATTGGTGATCCTAGCCAGGCCAGGGATCAGTATTGTCCAGTATGAGCTATATGTTTGTGCTATTTGTTTTGTATGTTATTTTGGGTTTTTTTTTATAGGACTGGCTATATATAGTTCAAATTCTTTGAGTTGTTATTAGTTTAGTGGTTCATATTAGACTCAAGAAATTCGGTTATATGTTTACCAAACTTCCCGGTCATTAGAACCTGTATTAGTTTAGTGTGCGTGTAGTACAGTAAGAAAAATAGAAGGAGGAAAGTTAGTATAATTAACATGCTAGGTATATATTTGTATATTTGTATTATTGGGTGTGTGCATGTATTGTATGTTTCTACATTTCCTTGTGTTCGTTATGTTCTTTCTTGGCCTTGCCTTTAAGGAGATCCGGTGCGACCCGTACTACCGTACGTTAGTCTTGTAGCATAAGTATCGTACCTTTATGTTCTCCTTATTCCGCAAGGCCATATTTGTGTCGTTGACAAAACGGTTTGTACTGTAAGGATTTGGTTATGACGTATATCATATATACACAGGAAATGTAGCTGAACATCGTCTTTGTTATTCACGTATTCGTTTTTTCCCGTCTAAAGCACTTCGCACGTGCAGCACAAAATAAACCGAACTGACTGTTTCGAAATATTGTAGAATATACATTGATCACCCTCGGGTATTGTTGTACACGGAAAGTGAAATCCGAATACATTTATTTAATAAAGGAGTAAATTCATACAATTCTGTGACACTATTCAGATTCATGAATTCTGTATTATAAATTTTTTTTTTAAGATTAAAAATGTTTTCGAAGAGAAGGAGCTCTCTTCACAATCCCAAACCTAAGATTCTTGATAGACTGAATCAAAAGTAACTTATTTTATATTCGCTTGCTTTTTTATGCAAATTGCTACTTTTGTCTACACCAGCCATGGGCAACTTCTTCCATAGCATGGGTGTGATAAGTGATATTTAAAGCAACACCTGATGATAAAAATTAATGAATAAAATAAGGTCATGGGCCAGATAAGGCCCACTGGCCATATCTTGTCCACCCCTGGTCTAATCAGGGGTAGAAAGTCCAATCATTCCAACCTACCTCATTATTAAACTTGTCTGAGATATAAATGATATAAGTATAATTCCAAGTTGGACCAAATTTGGATTTAAAATACAGCATAGACAATGGAAGCAAGTTCAGCTAAAGCTAACCTTATTAACATATGATCATACATATTAATCTTGTTTGAATCGTAGCAAAATAAGCTAACATTCTAAGTGTCATCAAAATTACCTCAGAAATATGGCCTCTACAGTTGTAACAATGTTAGCCAATTAGATGTAAAATCATCACATTAATTTTCACGAATCTCACGTATTAGAGAACCCATGCAATATCTTGATGTTATAAGTCCATATTAAAGTTTGATCAAAATCAGACCAGAAATATTGTTTGCTACCCACAAGCTCAGCCAATCTGATACAAAATCACATAATTAGCATTTATGAATCTCACAAATTATCAGATTCATTGAAGATCCTAATGATTCAAGAATATATTCCATGTTGGATCGAAATTGGATTAGAAAAAAATATCTTCCAAAATGGCAACATATTTACCAATCAGATACAAGACCATATGTAAACCCATATTTTATTAAAATCAGAACTGAAACATCGACTCCTGAATGGCATCATTATATTATTAATGAACAGATGTGTGATGGATGATGCATGATTAATGCAAGGCCACACCAAAAGCTTACAGGCTCTTACAGCCATGTAAAGGAAGTATGATGGTTGCATAGAATGAGGAGTATTTTATTGTTGAGCCCATATTAATGTGGAGTGAGACGCAGCAGTCACATTATGTTAGTGGTGGTCATTGCTACCAATTAGGGTCAATTAGGGTTTTGGTTAAAGGTTCCAATAATTTTATAAAGGTTTTGATTTCCGTTTTTTATCTGCTTTTTATTTCCTGAAAACCTTAAAGGATTTTCTTCAATTCTAGGATGAATCATTATGAAGCTAAGTCAATTTACTTGGTGATATGTACACTTGCATCTTTGACTTTGGAGGTCAAGGTCACAGTCAGAGAAAATCTGTGCTAAGGTTTGGTCAAGAATAATTTCCTTATCTTTTCTTAACCCATCGGTGGACTTTGTTGATGCATTGGATGAATCATTTTGAGGCATTGCTGATTCATTCTGCAACATGCTCACTGAATCTTTGTCCTTGGGGTCAATATCACATATTTTATTGCAATGCTTTGATCGTTTTCATTATAGTTCTCCCTCTTTATGACATTCTTGATGACAGCCATAACAGTGATGCATGTTATAATGAGGGCGTTTTATACTAAGGGGTGTTCCAAAATCATCCATGCATACAAATAAAAACTATAATATTTTTATGTGAAGCCACATTAAAATTGATTTCCATTAGGCAACAACTAAAATTAAATAAATCTTTTTAATGAGAACAAAACATTTGAGTAATTCAATGGTATCCACAACCATAGTTGACTTATAAGAGAGGCAGAAATGACTATATCTACCTCTGCCTCTTTTTGTTTATTGTACGCAATTTTATTCCTGCTTTTCTTCCTGAATTTCTTCAGTGACTCAGGGGCCTTGCTGTAAAGTCCCAAGAAAGTCTTGTGTCCATAATGGTACTTGCTCTGTTCAGACTAAAATGGAAGGGGTACATCAAGTGTCTAATTTATTTTATTGCCATGATAAAATAAATTCTTGCACTTTATAGTGCAAGATAATTCAAGATAACTGAATAATTAACAAGATAACTCAAGATAATTCAGATAATTCACTCAGGTTATTTTTCATAGGACAGTGTTTAAGCAAAGAACTTGAAATATATATAAATGAACAAATGGACAAAATGTTCTATACCCTTCCATGGTATTTGATGAGGAGGAGAAAAGTAGTTATATCTCATTTATTGATGCTGTGGAAATACAAAAATGAACCCGTAACTCTTTACATACACAAAAAATGAATATTAACTCTATACACACAAATGAACAAGTAATTCTACACATACACCCACAATGAACATGTAACTCCATACATACACAAAAATGAACATGTATCTCTATACACACACAAATGAACAAGTCTACACATACACACACAATGAACATGTAACTATATACACACAAAAAATATTAACTATACACACAAATGATCAAGTAAGTTGACACATACAAAACAATGAACATGTAACTATATACGCATACAAAAATGAATATTAACTCTATACACACACAAAAATGAATAATAATTCTATACACATACAAATGAACAAGTAAGCCTACACATACACACACAATGAACATGTAAGTCTAGACGCACACAAATGAACTGGTAACTATACCTACCCACACATAGATGAACTTGTAACCACACGCACAGTTTGCCAAGTCCCCGCTGTGACATACATTTGATATTATAGCAATGACTGTATTCCTCCTTTTGACGTTTTACTTTGAAATGTTTTGCATACATGCATGCATTTCTCAGTCACAAATGTTTGCACTAGATAACAGTTAATGTTTAGTCAAATCTTTTCAACTGAGATTAATTATCTGCCTATAACAATAGATGAAGGAATAAAAAACAAGAAATAACTTGTCAATTATTCCAATCATAACTACAGACGTAAAACGTTATGTATATAAAGGGAAAATAATATTTTGATTGTAATTAATGTATCAAGTTTATAAGTGTGGGATCTATTTTTTTAAAATTATTTAAAACGCTACCAGATGTTTGCATATGCTAGTTGTCAGTTAGAATGAACCACACACACACACACACACACACACACACACACAAAATGAACAAAATGTGGGTATTGATAGAACAACAGTGATTACTCATTTATAAGACAAGTCCAACTGCAATCTGCACAGTCCATTGCCTCATGACCAGCAAATTTAGTTCTGTGCAGTTTGTTAAGAGTAATCGATAGAATAATGGATGTAGACCTTAATATGCAGGCATATTATATGACTGATCAGGATCTTTATTGTTTGCAATTTGACTCTACTTATAAGCAAGTACATATGGTTAATATTTTCTTTTATCAATGCTTTGTATAGATTATACACTCAGATTGATCACATAGTTACATTTTAAATCAGAGAGAACGGCTGAGAACAAAGAATGAAGGAACCATGTGAATGAGAATTAGATATCATGTTCATCTTCATTCCGTAAAGTACTTTACACTCTATTTCTTTTACATATGTCAATCCATCATGGTACCACATAAATTTTACAATTCAGAGAGAGAGAGAGAGAGAGAGAGAGAGAGAGAGAGAGAGAGAGAGAGGGAGGGAGGGAGGGAGGGAACATAAAGGGTAATGCTGCTTGTAACATCAATCAAAACATCGTTTTAGTTTTCATGAAACATCACTCACCCAGCAAATCCGATACATCTAATAAAATCAGTATTTACTGAATTAAGTCGCGCGCAAATTTATAGGTCGATAATGGCGACGAATGTATTTATCTACACAGGAAAAGGCTGTTTGCTTTTGATGAGTGTTCATCAATTTGCATAAACTAATCAGTTAACTTTCAAGCCTTTCAATGCCGTTTATTATTAACCCATTCATTTTGTGGAGGATTATGACATTTAATTTCCTCATGATAATGTCAGATATATGTCAAATTCCCAACCAGAATTTGATGAATAATAATATTGTACGGATAGTTTTCAATCATTACGAAAACAAGTCACTGCATCATACTGGTAGAGTGGATCCAGAAATGTCGTCTAGAATCATTTAGGGGTGAGAGTAAACAAGTGGTCGAAGTGCCTGTTGGACGGAATCCTCTGGTAGCAGTCTAGCGGGCAAGACCCTCTGAAGCTTCTACATTTTAAGTATGTTTTCTAAGGCATAATGTTAACAGTCTAACTGTAAAGACAACTTGAGGTGGGGAAACGTTCCAGTGTTTTGCACGCATTTTCTAGGTGATATGTGCCGTTTACCTCCACTCATTCTTCCAAGATTTGCCTCTGAGAGATTTCAACGTTCTTGATAAAGAAATGTGGACAGGAGACGAAATATAATAAGGCATTGCCTCAATCTCCGCCTGATTCGCGAAAAAAAGTTAATGATTGATGGTTATAACATATTTTTTAAAAGTGTTTATTTTATAATGGTTTAAATAATTTAATTCCTACGCAATTTTAATATAATTTAATTTAATTTTTAAAAGGTCAAAGCACTCGTAATATAAAAATGAGGTATCGATAACGGGCTAGTCTTTGGTATAACTCCATATGAATAAGCACCTTTCGATTGGTCACTTGCTGTCGTCTGCATGACAATATGCTGTTACCGGGTTATCTATAAGTAAAAGGAGTTCCAGGGTTAAGAAAACTTTATAAATATAAATCCAAGCAGTTTATTTATGAATTTAAGAAAGTCATTGAAATAGTAATTGAGCAGAAGCGAACCTTGAAAGGAAACACTTTTAAACAGCATGCCGGCATTCTATCAGTACGAATTCATACCTTAACCTTTCTTTGGGTGAGCTGAATGCACGCTGTATACATTAATGGAGGAAAGAACAGTATAAAATTATGAAAGGTCGTACAAAAGAGTTCTTTTAGAAAATTTTCAGACCGTTTACATTAATAGCATTTTAGATGACGTATCAAATACCTATTCAAAACTACTATAGGATTTTCGTGTCAGATTTACCTAATGAGCCCTACTATACAATTTGTTTTCATCGGCACAAACGCACGGGTAATGGTCAATGATGAACACACAGGTAATGGTCAATGATGAATAAAGTGGTACAAACATTCTTAACCAACTTTGAATTAATACTCTTTATTTCCTATTTTCAAAAATAAGGCTTAAAACAGAACTGTGTGACTATCATGTAACTCTGTCCTCATTTTTGATTGAACATATTTTTTTCTTCGGTCCCTGTGCTGCCTTTCACAAATTCCAGAATAATGCGCATCAGTTAAATCGAATGTTCTTTTATTAAATGTAATAACTCGTACGTTTGCATCAGAGACGAGCCTGGCCTTTTTTTTTTTTTTAACTTGTTACCATTAATCACATTGATCACAGAGTCCTCTAATCTAAGGTATATCGTCCTTCACTTATATGTTGTTTGTCACTGTGTATCAAAGGGCTTACAAAATCATCTGTAAATATAGAGGCAAATCTATAGGTGCAAATTTTGATGTAAACTACATGAATATTGATATCATCTCGTCAATGTATTTTCAAAGTAATTATACATAATTAAAAAATTGCCATAAAATACGCATGCTCTGTTGTAGCATGTGAAGCAGTACATGATCAATACATTTAGTCGTGCATTGCTGTCAAAATCACGTCTTCATCGGATGAATTATAGGAAATGAATTTCGATCAGCAAATGTTGTTGCTTTAATAAAACTGTTATATGTGGCAATGTTTCCCGTTGCCAAAGGAATATGAGTGCATTTCTAACACGCTTATTCTGTTTTCCTTTTGATTATACATTTGTGACCGTAAAGTCTTGTCTAAAAGGAGGTCTCCTAAAACATATAAATATCATCTAAATCATCCATATGATCACCTCCATCGACAACACTAATCATTTCATGGTAAAATAATATGAACGAGTTTATTGTAATGCATATACTCGCCACTTCTTAACTTTTTTGCCAGCAGGCCGGATACGGGAGGTTGCAAGTTTTTAACCCCGGCCGAGTCATACCAAAAACATAGAAATGGCACTAACAGCTGCCTCACTTGGCGCTCAGCATTTAGAAGTTAGTGCTAGGACCGGTCCACCTGGTGTCATGATAATATGACTGGGTGGAACATCATGCTACGTGTCTGCGGCATGGTGTTCCAGTGCTAGACATCACAATAAACTGCCAAAATGCATACATCGTAGCGATATGAGTGCAAAAATTGTTAAAGCTACGTTAAAAATCCAAATCACACATAAACACACACACGTACACATACATATTCTTTCCAGCAATGCTTCCAAAGGCAGTGAAAATGGATATCTATTGATAACACTCAGTCACATTCTCCCAGTCAATGTATGTATGTATGTATGTATGTATGTATGTATGTATGTATGTATGTATGTATGTATGTATGTATGTATGTATGTATGTATGTATGTATGTATGTATGTATGTATGTATGTATGTATGTATGTATGTATGTATGTATGTATGTATGTATGTATGTATGTATGTATGTATGTATGTATGTATGTATGTATGTATGATTTACTGAATGGTCGCTGAAACTAAATTATTTCCTTTGCTTTATGTCTTGTCTACCTAGATCCAGTTTGGAGAGCATACACTCATAGTATGCCAAACAGTAAATTGCTAATTTGATTGTAATCGATGGTCGTTGATTACCCGGGACTGAAATATGGTATCAAACCATTGCAAACAATCGCAATATCAGAAAATCAGCACGGGATAGAGTTAAAGTAAGTTTTCAAAGTGAGTGCTTTAGTTATCTTGTGCTGATCAAGAGCAAGATAGTGGGCATTTTCAATTTTGTTTTTCTTTTTGTACTTACCTAAACCATTGTACGTGCGATCCTCCCTGACCTGTTAATGTTTACTTGTCTTAAGCATACTGATTTAATTAATATTGTTCTTAAATGTGTTGTGAAGAAGACAATCTCTAAAGTATTATTTATGTAACAACAATGACAGGAGACGCAAACTCATTTCCACTGCTTAAATAGAGTAATAGGGACCCCAGTTGGAATCGGTACACAATTAATAAAATCCGGTTCAGTACCCACGAATGTAGTCCCAGTCTATTTTTAGATCACTTTTTCCGGTCTAAATTTGGTGGTGATACTAGAGTTAGATTTTGGCATTCTTGGTAAGGATTTAAAGGCAATTGATTATTCTTTAAAATGTGATCTTATGGTGTGGTTGTCTGTGTGTATTTCGGCGACAGTGCACATTGAGTAATAAGGTCATGGTGATGATCCGGAAGTGAAATCTGTGTTCCGTTGCCTGGTGTTTTGTTTACAATTCAGCCTCTCAAAAAAATGCAGGTCAACCCTTGACAAGAACTAAACCGTTAAGTCATCTTTGAAGGTATTTTAGATTAACATATGATTTGTATTGATTGTCACACAGTGGAAAGTTCAGTACTGAGGAACAAATGTAGAGACCGTATAGTAAAATTAATTGTGTACTATGGCCTGTCAGTAAAAACTTGAAACTGATATAAATTTTTTATTATTAATGACATATACATGAAATTTTAATATGCTATGTATATTGACTTTAAAAATATAAAAATGAAATTAGAAGTAAAAAAATAATTTTAATTTTAAAAAATTTAAATGAAATTTAAAAAACAATTAAAAAATAAAAAATTTCCACCAAGTATACACATATATAATATTTTTTGGGAATGATATTAAATGATATCAGCATATATATACTCCTACACCATATACAAGCTCAAATGATGGATATTTGTCAAATTTGATCAGAGAAAATATCTTTATTAGTCAAAATGAGACCCTCATTTAAAATACATGAAGACAAAATTCTACTTTGCTTTGTACCTTTAGGTCATTGAAACTATTTATTTGGGGTTCAAACAGTTAATTTATGTGTTTATGATGGGGTGACTTCCTGAGTAACACATATCTGCTTGTATAGCTATCAGTAATTGTTTATAACCATAGTTATAGGGTATTTAGTGAGAGGACAGAGATGAAGACTTTATACTAGAACCTGTTCAAGTTCTCTACAAAATCATATTAAGCTGTCAGAGAATGAAATACAGGTCAGAGGGGTAAAATATACTTTACCCAGGTATATTTACCATTGCATATAAGAAAACAGCAAAATGATGTAAGTTGAACACAGAATGCATTCCATTTTATTGTTCAGTTTCTTTAAGATGTTGATTGATGTAGTGCGACATTGTAGCCTAGATGATATTATGGGAATTCTCATGATCCATTTTGCTTTATGCATTATTAATGACTAATAATATTTGTTATCTGACACTCTAAAGATTACATAAGTAATATTCAAACAGATCATTTGAATTTAACTTTCTACAATTGATCCTAACATGGTTACATAGCTGACATGAACAAATATGCATATATTTTGTAATGTTTGGAATCAAAAGTTGACATTGTTAGGCTGACATGGTACCTATAGTGAATCTGTAAGGCTCAGTTTTGATTGTGTGCACTTAAAATATCCCAAGATGTTATTTTCATCATGAATATGCCTCTGTATGGTAACACATTTCAATTTAGTACTTTGACAGAGGGCGGTATTGCAGCATCAGCTGATATTTCATTCCATTGAATCATTGAATCATTGAACTTAAAACCTTGGTAGCCAAGACTCTTAAAAATAGACTAAAAATATTCAAACAGATTATTTGAATCATGTTTGCACATGTGATTTTAACAAGTACATTGCATATGTCCCACACATGCAAATATCCATCCTTGTTTACAAGTTTTCGGGATGCAAATTTCACATTTAGTTGATTATATAGGATCTATTGGTACCTATAGTTGATCTGTGTGGCCACATTTTGCTATATTCACTCACAATATCTAAAATTGTTTTTTCCTTCATGAATAGGATTGCATATAGTAATAAATTTTAATTTGGTACATTGTCATTTGACTTTCCACTATACTGGTATGTATCAATGTTTGCACCAATGATCAAACCTCACCATTCCAACATTGCCTTAAACTTTATGATACATACTCTACCTGATTAGTTATTTAACCTGTAAATGGCTAAATATGCTTGTAGAAACTTCACCTATTTTTAGGATGCATTTGTCACTTTAATACATGCCCATTGCTTCACATCTTTGAGTGTCACTCTATCAAGTTTACCTTTTTTAACCATATTTGCAACCGGAATGTTATATTGAAATCACCATATCTAACACATTTTAACTTCATTTGCCTACATCTTCCTTTTTTTTAGAATTAAGTGAAACATGTTATATATTTTCAGGTCTAGTCTGGTATCAAACAAAGTATTAGAGTTGGATCAATTTGGAAGCTCTCCAGTAGTCCAATGGTGATAGCAAGGTCTCATAAGGACATGTGCAGTGTGCTGCTATAAGTGACCAAGATGAGTTCATATCAGTACACTGATATACAGCATCTCAAAGACATGGCTTAGATCTTCATGAGAGAGATTTGCATCT
Organism: Potamilus streckersoni; assembly: GCA_016746295.1. Taxonomy (NCBI): domain Eukaryota; kingdom Metazoa; phylum Mollusca; class Bivalvia; order Unionida; family Unionidae; genus Potamilus; species Potamilus streckersoni. Next base: position 176,534 of record JAEAOA010001668.1, on the reverse strand, counting down.
TTTTTCAGTAAGGTGAAACTGTATTTTCATATTGCATTGTTGACTTTTGTAGTTATCGGCATTAAAATGGAATGCATATTTGCTATAAAACATGGTAGTGGTCCCATCAAAACTTTAAATTTGAGTGGGATATTAGTTATACAAACAACTGTCCAAGTACCTGAAACAATAAATGTGGAACATAGTACCTGTCATTGTTTCTTTAGTATGTACACCTATATGCATCTGGATAGGCATATTGTAATTTGCTGTCAAAATCACTGTGAGCTATCATGCTTCAGTACCCCTGGGATTAATATTATCAGTTGTACAGACCTAAACTACCATTTGTTTTAAAGACCATTCATTAATCAACATTGCTGCCTTAAATTTGTCAAACTGAATGTCATAACTTGTATGAAAATTTATTTTTTGTAAAATAAAAAGTTTTTAAAATTTATATATTTTTTTAAATTTTCATTTAAATTTAATATATCAATATTTTTTAATTTCAAGACTATTTTCAGACAGGCCTTATCAAGTATTACAATTAGGTTTTTACTGCATTGAAAAATTCCTATAATTAAGGAAGATATCGCAAATTTAGTTTTGGTTTCTTAAGAACAATTGGACCTCAAATTGCACCCTATAGAACACCAGCACTACACACTTTCTGACAGCTGTCACATGTCTTGCTTGCAAGGAAATTTCAAAAGACTTTATGTATGAAGTTGAAACAGTAGTGGCATGCAAAATAAAATGCAAATATAAAAGTTTGACAAAAACATTGACCCTTTCAGGAATCGGTACACAATTAATAAAATCCGGTTCAGTACCCACGAATGTAGTCCCAGTCTATTTTTAGATCACTTTTTCCGGTCTAAATTTGGTGGTGATACTAGAGTTAGATTTTGGCATTCTTGGTAAGGATTTAAAGGCAATTGATTATTCTTTAAAATGTGATCTTATGGTGTGGTTGTCTGTGTGTATTTCGGCGACAGTGCACATTGAGTAATAAGGTCATGGTGATGATCCGGAAGTGAAATCTGTGTTCCGTTGCCTGGTGTTTTGTTTACAATTCAGCCTCTCAAAAAAATGCAGGTCAACCCTTGACAAGAACTAAACCGTTAAGTCATCTTTGAAGGTATTTTAGATTAACATATGATTTGTATTGATTGTCACACAGTGGAAAGTTCAGTACTGAGGAACAAATGTAGAGACCGTATAGTAAAATTAATTGTGTACTATGGCCAGTTGGCCGAGTGGTCTAAGGCGCTCACCGTTACGAATCACTGTCTGCGTCGGTTCCAGTCTTGGACTCGGCTGATGAGTGTACGTGAGAGAGCGTGCCAGTAGCTTACCGTGGGTCGGCAGTTTCTTCCGAGGTTTTGGTGGGTTCTTCCTCTACCAGTTATACTGGAATCCATATATAGCAAGCATATCGTGAACAGAAAAAAATGGCGTTAAACCCCAGAAAAATAATAACAGCAACAAAGAAACTCAATAGTATGTTTCCGAATATACTTGTGACTGATACCCAATATAATAAGATCACTTTTATTCGCATTCCGGCAGACTGAAATGGCAGTATTAAAAACAACATCTTTTTCTCTTTATATTCGTATTACAAAATTGATGCATTTTAAAGACAGTTATTTTAGTTCTAATTTAAAACTGACTATATCGAGGGCACATTAAAAGAAAGGATCTCTGCCAACAGTCAGGGTCTCCACACTTTGATTCCATACCGTATGTACTCGCATGAGACGAGTTAAACTGTAAAATGTGCAGTTTGTCAGAATTAATCAGATGAACAAGCAGCACAGACCATGATCTGCAGGCGCATTATTCTAAGGCAGATCAGGATCTTTTTTGTTTGTAGTTTGACTCGAGTTAAGCGAGTATAGATGGTTATACGTCGCTTCCTCGAAGTAGATAACCATTACTGTATTTGTTACATTGTGTTTTAGGAAAATGTCATTAAGTGATTGATGAAACTGGTTTTGATATCTGATTTTTTTTTTACTTCAGAACAGTGATATTTTTCATTACTTTAATTAATTATATGTAAATTTTCTCAGATTTTTCTTTAACAGGTATAAGACAATTTGGTCAAATTGTGTTTCTATTCTGGAAGTGAGTAACAGAACTTATGACATAAAATCACATTGCTACCATACGGTACAACTCGATATTCCCCATTACAATACGTAGGAACCTAATTTGTATTGCTAAATAAATATGAACTCTGACAATCTTGCCCGTCATTAGGCCAATAACTCTTGAGAAGTCCCTGAGGCGTATGCGGGACAGCAAGAGCTCAGAACACAATATAACTTCGCGTAAACTTCGACAAGGCTAATTTAAGTGGACTGGGATTCGACCACTTTGATCAATGCAATAAAATTACTAATGAATGAAGAACAGATCTGAATCAGTCTCGGGGTCCTTGTTCTGGCAATGCAGTACAAAAATAGCCACAATAATAAATTCATTAATGTTGCGAACTCGGAATAATATAAATAATTCATTTTCAACATTTGTCTGTTCGAATAAGTGTCGGAAGACGGTCCTGTCAGCTCCTTTGCCAGCGTAAATTGATCGATAATGGCATATTAATGTTGACTACAGATGGGAATAAAAAAAATCGCGGGACATCGTTCTGCTACATTATCTATCCTTCGCTTTTGGCACTACTGTTCTGTGATCTCTAGATACCCAAGCCAACAAATATCAACACCTTAGGTTTAATCACAAGTCTTTCTGTCTCGTCATTATTTTGTCCTTGTGTACATAACAGATAGATAGATAGATAGATAGATAGATAGATAGATAGATAGATAGATAGATAGATAGATAGATAGATAGATAGATAGATAGATAGATAGATAGATAGATAGATAGATAGATAGATAGATAGATAGATAGATAGATAGATAGATAGATAGATAGATAGATAGATAGATAGATAGATAGATAGATAGATAGATAGATAGATAGATAGATAGATAGATAGATAGATAGATAGATAGATAGATAGATAGATAGATAGATAGATAGATAGATAGATAGATAGATAGATAGATAGATAGATAGATAGATAGATAGATAGATAGATAGATAGATAGATAGATAGATAGATAGATAGATAGATAGATAGATAGATAGATAGATAGATAGATAGATAGATAGATAGATAGATAGATAGATAGATAGATAGATAGATAGATAGATAGATAGATAGATAGATAGATAGATAGGCAGTGACTGGGGAGGAGTATGGCCGAATGGTTAAGGGCGGTGGTTTATAGATAGGTGGTAGGTGCAACTCGTTGTACGATTTTGGTTACTGTTGGGAATGACATAATTGCATAGTCTATTCTGTTTCATCAGTCTATGAGAGGTTTATGGGAAATGTTTTGAACATGAACCTATCAATCTATCTCTGATCTATAAAAATACTCTTTTTCTCTTTTTTCGGGGGGGGAGGCACCTGTCTGGTGCCCCCCCCTTAACCGAAAAAAATATCTAAAAAGTTTATGTTTTTTTGTAACCCCCAATGTGTAGCTATGTTGTATTTAATCAATTTGATCAAAAAATTTAATTTTTTAATTTTTTGTCGAGGTATTTATTTTCCCTAATATTTTCTAAAGGTTTATTCCTCCGATAAGGCTTCATTTTCCTTATTGGGATTATTTTTTTTATTTTATTAGGTGACCTTGGCTAGGTTTCCTATGTCCTGTGTATGCTATATGTTTGGTGCTATTGTATGTTGCTATAATTTGTTTTCTTGTTAGGACAGCCTTCTATTTCATATCCTGCCAGTTGTCTATTCCATTATATGCATCTCATTCTTTCGATATCATTCTCCCCTTCTTACACTCATTCATTTATTCATTCCATAGATGCATATAATTTATTCTATTTTCATTTTATTTAAATAATTTATATCATTTAAATTTTAAATTTTTGAATTTCTATGTCAGACGGTGCACTAATTGAATTATACAAAAAATAAAACCGTGTTTTTTATATGTATGTCCATGATGTTCCGTCTACCTTTACTATTTTAATTTTGTTGCTAGGAAAAAAAATTAAAATATTAAAAAATATATAAAAAATATAAAAAATAAAAATATAAAAATACTCGATCTGGACACGCACCACGTTAGAAATATGTAGACGTATGAATATTGCATAAGATAGCTCAATGAAAATTAATTAAAATTGTCGGAGAAAACAGTACTGAGCAAAGATCATACTTTAAACCGCAACACTCTCATGCTACTCTCCGGCTAATACCTATATCGACTTGGCTCAAAGAAGAAGCAGACCGGGCTGCTAAGATGGCCCTATCTTTAGAACCATCGGATTTTAAATTACCATATTCTGATTTTAAACCTTGTATCAAAAAGTATCTACGTCAAAAGTGACAGGTATCATGGGATGATGCAATCAATAACAAACTTCATGCCATCAAACCAATCTTGGGAGAATGGACTCCTTCCTACAGAACTATTCGTAGAGAGGAGGTTGTCATTGCAAGAATCAGAATCGGTCATGCATACATTACCCACTCACACATATTAAAAGGTGAAGATCCACCAGAGTGCGTTCCTTGCAATGTACCATTTATTGTTAAACACTTTATGACCACGTGTTCCAACCTGCAACCTACGCGTGATAAATGCTATAATGTACACGACATGCAGGAACTTTTTGATACTATTCAAATCACTAGTATTTTAGATTTCCTAAAGGAAGTAAATCTTTATTTTAAACTGTAACTTGTATGACCTTACCCAAACTAATTTTTAACTAATACAAATACCAACTATTATTTACATCTTTTCATCAAGATACATCATTTACATTTCCCGTTGATTGGGAACCAACATCTGTAACTGTTACCAACATTTACCATTTTATATTTAACTACTATGGATTTTTTACTATATCGCTGGTCGATATTGAACCTTTCTTTTTACACATATGACCTACTGTATGGCGCTAAATAGCCTAAAAGTGCTGGTGCGCCGTTCAAATTAAATCAATCAATCAATCAATCAACTAGGCTCACGTTTATGTGAGTTCTTCTAAGATTTTCTCTGCGAAGCCGTGGAAAATCATGTTATAATTGTTTGTAATTTGGTAAGCGGGAGGTGACTTCATAATGGAATATATTTATGTTATCATAGGCGTTAATTGGTCAGCTGATTTCTAATATACTAAAGAATCATTTGTTTGTGGTTTGTGCAATATTAACTATGCATCGGTCGATCAAAAAGCGGACTCAGGTTGAAATCAGCAAATAGTTATTCACCAAATATGAAAATAGTGAACAAAAACGTTTGTGTTGAGATTGCTACAGGTGATAAAACTTGGAGTTTTATTATTTTAACACGACTCAAGAAAAAATAATAAAGTTCGGTTGGGAGAAAATAGAGACCACAAATCACTCAACATAAGTTGAGTTTCATATGCATTTTTTTATGCAAAAGGCCCGATCATATAGGTACTCTGATTGATACCAAGAACGACTTGGCTCAAGTACTCTGTGCCGGCTAGTATCATAGGATATTTATGTGCCTCCAAAGTGTTGCCACAACTTGTGAAGCACTAACGAACTACCCGTCCGCAGACCGGTATGCAAATACTACACGAGAACGCACCTGTGCCTATATCCTATATCAATTACTGACTTTCTGCAGAACGCAAACTTTCATGCATTATTCATACGGCCCTGATTTAGCCCCAAGTGGTTTTTAGCCAAACGCCGTTTTCTAATAGTCGTTGAGCAGAAGATGATTTTTTTTTCTCCTTGACTACTGTATGATTTATATCAACTGCGTCATGTTGCTGTTGTTGTTGTTGGGCTTAACGCCATTTCATGGCGGCCAGTATCAATGGTGGATGAAGAAACCGGGAAAATCACCGGAAAGAACCACCAACCCACGAGAAGCTACAGGCAAGCTTTCTCACATATCCACATTCGCCGAATCCTAGACTCGAACCCACGCAGACAGAGGTGAGATGGCAGTGATCCGTAATGGACAGCGCTTTAGACCACTCGGCTACTCGGGGCCCCTGCGTCATGTGTTTTGTTTTATTTTGTTTTTATTAACATTCCAAATTTCATACAATCTCTATTTTGTTTGCAAGACATGTTTCAACATTTTGCCTTGAAAAATAAAATAATACTTGAAGTCTGATATACAAAATAATGATATCTTGTACAAAGCGACCAAATAGTGGTTGATTGCCTCGAACAAAATTAATGAAGATGCCATTTAGGTTGTGTAAGATGAAAGTTATACCTCGATACTAGCATGGTGTTGAATTATTTTCGATACGTTGTGCAGTTTTGTTTTCATTGTCCCAGTAATAGGTCGAAAAACCATTGCAAGGTCACCTTACAATCTTACATAATCTAGGGACAATAAACGTAGTGTAAAAAAACACTCATAAAAACACACACACATGCAAGCACACTTGCACACATTTATACAGAACACAATCTCGTTTCTAGATTGACGAATACAATCATACAGCATCTAGATAGATGACAGCGACTTTGTAACATCATAGTTCTTTGTTCCTATCGACCATCATGTCAGACTCAGACTCAGCGAAATATGTATGGTTAGCTATTAGCTAACAACAACCTATTAACAAACACATTGTACACCATACCATGGTGCTTTTAAACATGCATTTTAATTATAGCACATCATTCATACAGGTGGAATAATGATTTCCAATGTTCTCAAATCAACGTAAATGCTTCTTTCTTTCAGATTTGATTGCGATATATTTTTTCCAGATAATATTTGTCTTTAAGAAAAACTTTCAGTCCATTTAATCTAAGAATATCCCCTTTCTTGTTTCATATATAGATGTAACATTTGGCTAGAAGAAAACAAACATCACTAGATTGTTCATATATTCCATCTCTACAAGTATTTCGCAATATAACATATTTTTACTCTTCACACAACATTTATTTTTTTTTTCCGAACCGAATGGGATACATCATTCCTCGGCCACGTTGTCCAGATTTTGCAAATCTAGTGTGAGGATAAATACGTACAATCTCGTTATCAACAACTCAACCTAATTATATAACATGTTCCTTTGTTATTTGTTGTACTACTTTCAAACGTCAGAAAACTTGGGAAAGTCACAGAAAAAATACATCTCTGAAAATTCTAAATAGTGTAGTTTTGACCAAGACAACATTCTGAACAAAGTAATGGCAAATCAATCATCTCAATATTCTTCTTGATACTTCAGAAATGTTTTTTAGTACATTCTTAGTGCAATGTTGAAAAGTTTGTAGAGAGTATTTACAAAGGCGACTATGGATGATTATCCTCATTTCTATGACTGTGAGAACATTATCGGTGCTTGGAGAAAGTAATTCTGATTGGCAAAGCTAAACGATGGGGTTTGTGTTCCATACGGAATTCAGGCTTTTTAAGAAATTCCCTCGTGATATTAGTTAGTCTAATTTCTGAGGCAAGCCAGAATTTCGCTTCGCAAAAAGTACTTTTCTCGTTGAATTGTGTCAAAGACGATTGTTGGAAAGTGAGGGACACAAAAAGAGAAAGATTAGACTTCATAGAAATGTGCGATTCTTTTTTAAAGCACTAGGTAAGAGTCAGTTGCATTCAATAATATTCAATGATGGAAGCTTGCAATTATTTCGTGAATTTATTTATTTTAAATTATCACACCAATAGTTGATTTAGTTCACGAGTAAATGTTTGCATGTATTTTGTTTAAATTGTTATATCGTTCATGTATTATATGAATGAGATCGGATTTACAGGTTGTAACAGAAAAATCATGTAGTGCAAAGTTTCTATGCTGTACTCTGATATGAATTGTGAAAATTAATTATATTTCTTAAATGATTTTATTTTCTATGCTAAGAAGTGATTTTATTATGTCTATGTCAATGGATGTGTAATTAGCAAAGACGTAGTTAGGACAAGGAGTGATGTCAATTAATTAATTAGTGTAATTAAGTTGTGAATTCTTTGAAACAGGAATTGGGTGTGTTTGCATTAGAAATGTGTGTCGACAGGCATTGTTCAGCTAGTGATTTACAGCCCACCGGAGTGCAGTATAAGTTTTCTGTGACGTCTAGTTATGTCATGGGTCTCAGCTAGGAATCCGAATATTGCCCAATAAAGACACGTATTTTCTGAAAATAGGGAGAGCGTGTATTAGGAGGCGAACTGATCATCATAGCTTAGTTCTGGTGAATTACGATAGACGATATCTGATGAAAAGAGTGGGAATATGTTTTATCTTTTGGCAAGAAAAAACCTGACACGTATTTAGGTTGGGTATTATATTTTTGATTTGAAGGAATAAATTGATTCTTGCTGTACTGCACAGTGGGAAAATCACAATCTAAAACCATTACGTTTTGAGACCCTAATAAACGAGACAGACAGACAGACAGACAGACAGACAGAAGAAGAAGAAATACAGCAACGAGGATCTGTCTCCAACAACAATTTAAAAAAAGACCGAAATGAAACATTTGATGCTGACTTGTCGGCAATTTGAGTTCAATCAGTCACTCGATTATATGATGAAATTTGTTCTATTGGCGCACTAGAACAATTGAATTTCGCATAAAACTTTGTAACTCTACATCCCTGAAAGCGAATGATTCACATGTCATATTCAATTTCATTTGTTTCATGTAATCGATTAAATGGTGTTATTTTGTATAGGTGGGCTCATGTTGTTCTAATTTATATCTCTGCTCATTTATCTGTTATTCTATTCATTAATTTCATATTTTATTTTATTATTTACTCATTCCGGCTAATCAAACCGTGATCGATCATCTCCTATAGAACAATAACGATAACCAAAGCAATATAAGGAGTGGTAGTCTAAAACATCATCTCACCACCTCCTGACACTTAATATGGAGAGATAATCAATCACTTTAAAATACTCTCTGTGTGGCGTAAATACTCCATGTGCTTCAGGCCCATCTAAACGTACCAAAAGGATGAAACTCCTGCGTATGCCATGTGATCCTGTTGCATGTAAATGATAGATGTCAGTTTGGATTACTTACCCTATACCAATTGCCCAAATTTGCATTGGTTAGGACTACTTGCCCTATACGAGTAATGGTTTTGAACAAATACTGTAATTCTTTACTATATGCGAACAAAATAAATACCAAATTAAGAGAAATAATTTACTAATAATCATCAGATTGGATCTTTTGTCCTGTGCGTAAAGCGCCAAAACAATTTGCATGTGGATTTGACGGCAAATCATGTTATCACCTGGCTTTCTCAGGAATCTAATTTTGTCTTGATCAGGAGGAAATCACAGCTTATTTAACACAGAAAGCAAATGTGAATACATAAGACACGAAATTACATGTATGAAGCCTAACGCATAACTTTGTTTTATCCGAAATAGATCGCCATATTTAAATTATAGTGCTGGTATATCTATCTACCATGATTGTAACAACAATTTACTTTAACGGTCAATTTCCATTAGTTACCATATATTTGAATCAATAAAATCTTAACATCACCTCTATAGTTTTATCCATCTCTCATTGTAATGTTCTTTAAATAATATCGTTCACTGATTCTAGTAAATACAGGTTCGAAACAGAATCCAACTGGTATCATTCAATAAGATTTTCCACCATCAATCAAGTTACATTTCAATTAGATAAGTCGTAAATAACTCCAAACAAGCTTTCGCCAGCTAAAGTTATAAGGCAGTGAAAAATTGTGTTGTTATCGGAGAAAGAATAAGAGGAAGAAACATGAAAAATTGCACTTCCCATCCTGGTTAATGAAAAGGTATACAGTCACGCTTGCTGTTCTCTGATACAGTTTCCAGAAATTATTCAAAAAAAGACTGATGCACTTTCAAAAAACCTTATTTATTTATTTATTTATTTATTTATTTATTTATTTATTTATTTATTTATTTATTTATTTATTTATGTACTTATTCAAGTTTCTAGGTGAAAACACGGCTGAGTGACAGCGAGAACATACATCCTTAACCATTCCATAGCCTTAGCATCGTATTCTAATTAGTTCGAGAAAAATTGTGAAGAATGGCTGACAGTTCGTTGAAGATACGATTTTGTTGCCATTTATAAATTACAAGGTGCCGACATTCCCTGGGTTATCGTTTGGTTCCGAATCATTTCTACTGGGGAATATGTTTTTCCACAAAAGAATTCCTTCTCTTGTCAACAAAACCGGGAAACAAAATAAATAAAGAATATAAAACTGGTAGTACGTCTTAGGCAAAGCAAGACATCGAACATAACACATAACACTACGAAAACCGTTAAGACTGCGATGACACTTAGCTTCATGTTTCACTATGCATTTGAACGTATTCTAACTCGCGGTCTGTTTCTAAAATACAAGATGTGTGGAAATACAATTTCCAATAAACAGTGTATTTTGGCATTAATACCCACGTTTCGATCAGTGTGCTAAAAATTCTTAATTTCTACCGAACAAACAGGTGTACTTTAGTATAAACGACTCCTAAGAAAATAATAACATACAAGACTTCATTTAGTTTTTATTTGAAGGCAAAGGTGCACATACCACAGGTTGATAATTATCCTTACAATCTCTTTTCTAATTCTTTTTCTAAGTATTTCATCATATGAATCTAAACCACATACATGTATTTGAAAATATTATATTAAACGCTGATTTCTCCTAAAGTTCAGTTTTGAAAGGGAGATATTCACTCGTAAGTTTATGATTTATTCTTTTTTTAAAATTGTTGCATCTGATAAGACTGCTAAATCTCTGCGTATAATTATTTTGCGATAAAACCTACAAATCAACAAGACTGGTCTTGTCGTAATGGGAATAAAAATGAGATGTGGATAGTAAAGCATGTCATTATTCAAAGCTTTATTCGACTTAAGGAAAACTAAACCATGTACTAATAAAATCAATCAACAGGTTTTCAGCCTTTATTTTAGTAATTAAGTATATCGTTATCATTAAATCAACAACAAAATGTTGGACCGAACAAGACTTCATAAGCCATCGTAGATTTGGCCTTTGAGGCGAAAATCAGTGGTTTGTGTAAGAAGGAAAAAAATTCAGCACCATTGACTTGCCAAGAACGTCGATGTCTGTCAAAACATTCCTCAGTTGCTTAATTGGCCATGATCTTCCGGTAAATATTCACTTGTTAACAAACTCTAAAATCATGGGTTGGAAACAGTCTGCCTTTCAGTAGAAAGGAATAAAGAAAGGAATAAGAATGATTATAACGAAGGCTTAAATTTCGCTTTTAATTCGACTCCAAACGCAAACTGCAAAGACCCAGATCTACAGTTTTTTAAGAGTAATCAGTAGAATAAACAACGTATGATATGGCAGATGGGATCTTTGTTGTTTGCTGTATGACTGGACTTACAAGCGAGTACATACGGTACTCAAAACCTCTGGTATCGAGACCGTAGGATTTTCTTTTTTTAGTCTATTGCTTACACAGCAGGATATAATTCTCAAAACTTTAATCATGCAAATTATATTATAAGTGTCCTAATCAAATTTGTAAATCTTTTAAAATGTTTGAATAGAAAATTGATAGAAAACATTAAATGGATGAAAACTGTCAAACGAAACTTCTATCTCCTTAGTAAATTTACTATTTATTTCCACTTTCATAACGCTTATAGTGGATTGAAGTTGTTTTTTGTAGTTTCATTATTTATTTTGTTTCGTTTCCTAGAAAGACATTACAAACAAAATTCCTTCAAGAGTGCATTCCTGACAATGTCAGGTATTATTCTTGATTGCCAAAGTGGAAAATTGGTTGTGATTTTTGTAATAAAAGTTATTCCGCTTTAAATACCTCAAACTAAACTTGATGAACCCCTTCTATAACTAGAATAGCAAACAATCTGAAGACTTTATCGTGACTTTATCGTGACAAAGACAGCAAAAAAATGCTTTTATTTTCTGATATTTTTAATAAAAGTTTATATCTGGCTTTCAATCAGATTAACCAGAGGTTTACATTAAAAGTTTACAATTATAATTCAAAAACATATTTTATAACATAGTATACATTTTGTCATTCAAAAATGTGTGTTCGATGATTCAAGTTATTACAATATATTTTTCTAATTCACAATTGACAATGAGTTCTAATTGTCCTATGGTAAACTCCTCGTGTATTGTGATCGACATTATGACATTATCGCATTAAAATTGCAAAATTGTGTTGAAATTAATGTTAGAAAATTACATTTAATAGGCATATATATATATATATATATATATATATATATATATATATATATATATATATATATATATATATATATATATATATATATATATGCGTGTGTGTGTGTGTGACTTTCTTCCTGAGCACAGCGACCAACTTTGAAACATCCTCCATACAGTCCTGATTTACGTTCAAGTGATTTTTGGTTGAATTCCATTATAAAATGGTCACCTGTGGGTAGAAGACTTTTAAAAACCACCATGCACTTGTAAAGTGCAGTTTTTCTGTGCATGAACAGGGCACCAACAATCAATACAAAATGATATTTAATATATGGACAATTTTAATGTGCAAGTATCTAGAGGTGTATGTGGCGTGATGGTACGAGATGTAATGACATGCCGTTTGCTACTAATGTGTTTTATTGTATAGCGCATTTTTATTGAAAGCCATTTGAGTAACCATCGTATCTGGTATGTGAAGTCTAACGTCTCAGAAAAGCAAGAATGTATGGTAATCTGTGGATGGTGCTATTCTGTCAGAATGTTACTCACACCGTACTGGCACCTTCCTATATTTTAGTTTTTTGCTGACTTATTGCATATCTTCTCCGAGCAAAACATCCGCATATTCACGAAAGCGTGTATCCACTCACGGTGGAAGATATGGTTTTGTAATGTTGAGTTTACAATGTAAGTTTGTTTGAAAAAGAGAGTAACATGTGGCGATCAAAACTCATATTATTCTTGAATTTAAAATCTTGTAACATTTCTTACCCTTGTTTTAACAAAATTTATTTAAAAAAAAAACCAGTGATAAGCATATCAAGCAAAATTATCGATTGCCTCCCTTGGGAAAATTTTCCTGTGCTTCATTAAATTTGTACCTCGATTTCTACGTATCCGAGGAAAACACAGAGAACAATCACTGTAAATGAAGTAACACCTGGGCAGTATGTTGGAGTTTCCTGTGATTTATATATATATATATATATATATATATATATATATATATATATATATATATATATATATATATATATATATATATATATATATATATATATATATCTATATATATATATATATATATTTGTTTTTGCAGCTTTCAAAATTGCGTTATTGAAAACGATCTATTTTATACTAGTTTTAATCTCATTTCTCGCAAGAATGTTACATCAACTAGCACATAAATATTGATTTGAAATTTAATGAAGAGAGGTATATTCATTACTGACTTTCTTAAACCTATTTAAACTGAAGTTCTAAACACATTTAAATATTATGTTTAGCGCATAGTTTTAATTGTTCCATACAAATGGGCATGTGCAAACTTAAACGAACACAAAGTAAAGACGAATAATTAATGATTTTCTGCTAAATTAATAACAAATAAGAATTAAACTGTCACTAAAATTGATATCCCATGAATAAATTTATGTAAATTGGAAAGACTTTCCCAAACAATACAAATTTTAAAATTTGAAGAACATAAATATGTTGTTCATTAAAAAAAAGAAACACCGCATCACAGTGATTTAACAAAACTGTTTCCATCCACACAGTCGTTGTCCGCAGTTGAAGTAGATCGATGATACGGATCTGTGCTAAGTTGTTTTATTTAGATATTTCAATCCTTGTCGTTGCAAACACTGTTCCCACCATAAAAATTTAGCCAACGTAATATATCTAGGACTTTATTTCTTGCCTTCAATTGTGTTAGTTGAATACGACTATGTTCTTGAAATATTTATATTGTTTCCCAAATCCGAAGCCATTTAACCATTTGCGGATAATTTCAGACATTACTGGAACATCACTCAATCAAGACTAAACTCAGATTACTTCCTTCCGGAAAATTCTGCAGCCTCTTTCCCCATTTACGCATTTATAGTTTGAGAAGAAAAAGTTTAATAATATCCTGAATGATTCCGTTTCGTAAAGTCTGTTCATCGCAGTTAATTCCATTCGACTGCATAACTAACAACCATCTCTAATCGCAATTAAATAAGCATGGTCCTCATAACTCAAACCCAGTCACTAAGTGTGTTTCTATAGGAGAATGATTAAGTGATTTGGAAAATGAAGCATATTATTTTCCTTTGAAAATTGTTATTTTCAGTGTGTTTTTGCTATCTACGGATAATGAAGCATCCTTTATTCTGCCAAATTTTGGGAACATCAAACGCAACAGTGATAAGTTCGTCATTTTAACAGCAAATTAAAATAACAGGCTTCTTCTTAACTTCCAGTACAAAAAGCTTTAATGTCAAGATTTATTCCATCCTTTTGTACCTTGGCCAAGATTGTTTGGGTCATTTATTTATATACAAGTAAACATAAATGGTAAATATTGGAACACAGATCTGATTGTAAGCATCACACGATGATTAAAATCCAAGGCAACGGGAATCACGTAATACTAAACAATTGAAGATATCAGCGCTTCGGACATATCTTCAGCGAGAAATAATACAAAGATCGCAATAAAAGATGAAACGGGCCGGTCATTTAAATTACTCTAAGTATTTGCCTCGATATGAACTATAGTTTCTTCGGCTATATCGCTTGTTCGTAGATAATTTTTTGTACAGCGAAATTGACTTAATTATGCAATTGCTTTGAGACGGTTAATTAATGAGATCCATTATACCACCAACGAAAAGGGATGGTGTTTTAGCACAGACAAATGTAATTGTTTAGAGGGGTTTTTTTTTTCGACTAGAGCGTCGAGTGTGCATTACATGATACCATGTTGCAGTTTATTTGTCAATTATTTAAAATTATATAAAATGAATTTCTTATGTTCTCATAGGTAATGAATATGGTCAGCGATACCAACAGGTTCTGACAGTTTCACGAGGCATATTTACATCCTTGTTTAGTTAGATTCGGGGGGAGGGGGCGTATGTGTGTTTTTATAGGAAAATGAATGTTTAAGGAAAACGCAATTGATACTTTGTTTTGTAAAACATGATAAAATCAATTCCGAATTACCATTTTGGTGAGAGAGAGAGAGAGAGAGAGAGAGAGAGAGAGAGAGAGAGAGAGAGAGAGAGATAGATAGATAGATAGATAGATAGATAGATAGATAGATAGATAGATAGATAGATAGATAGATAGATAGATAGATAGATAGATAGATAGATAGACAGACAGACAGTTAGTTAGATAGATAGATAGATAGATAGATAGATAGATAGATAGATAGATAGATAGATAGATAGATAGATAGATAGATAGATAGATAGATAGATAGATAGATAGATAGATAGATAGATAGATAGATAGATAGATAGATAGATAGATATATAAGTTAAAGGAATGACAACTATTATCCAACTAAGATATACTTCCTGATCAATGACGTTAGCCTAATACAACAAATTCCATTCTATTCTTGCAATGTATCCAAATTTCGAGTGTTTATTTGATAGCATTGCATGAAATTGCATCAATAATAAACTACGATTTGTGATAGGTGACGTACATTTAACAAAATTGGTATAATTATTTCATTACAATCTTGTTCGGTCTAAATAACGGCCAGAAACCACAGTCGTTCTCAGTGATTTATTTTTTCTTCTTGTTAGCAAGGTTAATCAATTCGTTAGCTTGATCATTTAGCAATAATTGCATTTTTTCCCTCAGTATTTGTCGCAGGAAAATTATACTTCCTTGTGTACCATTCTAAATTGGCAGACTCCGGCTTTTTGTGTTAAGAATTAAGATCAAACTTGAACAGTAATACTTAAGGTTACATTGTTACATTGTTTCCTCACTAACAATGTCATTAGTCACACCACTGCCATTTATCAGAAGAGGAGTGACTGGATAAATTGTTTGCCAGCTAAACTACTCTGGTACGTCATGTTAAAAAAAAAATATTTGAAGCTGCCTGACCAATATATTGTATGCATTTCCATATTGATAAAGGTGGAACGTTCACATATTAAACAGTCATGTACATAAATAGAATTTATGGGTCATATATCATTGACGACATCTGAGCACAAACATGAAGCTCGTCCTCAAAGTCTGGAAAGTTAACGATGTGAAATTTGAATGCAATTAAAGCAGAATCATGATATATTTTGAATTTTCGTCATCATTTTTTTCCATCCAAGCCTTTTAATTTTCGATTATTATTTGTACATTGTATGAACTTTAGTTTTACCTTCCAGTTTGTTTGGACTAATGTACTGTACATTAGGAAGGCAATTTAAACTATATATCAAAGTGTAATTTTCATAATGTAAAAGAACAACTTAAATCTCGTCATTTAAAGGCCTAATTAGAACGGAAATCTAAATTAAAACGATTATTTTTAGTAACTATTTGTGTAACATAGTTTCCTATATATCGTACTACAAACAATAGCATCAGGAACATCTCGAAGCAGAGTAAACATGCTCGAAGAAACAATGCCAACACTACGAGAACTGGAAAAAAATAAGATCAAAGTGGAGTTCCTATGGCTGCCTTCCCACACTAACCTGACAGTCAATAACAAGGCATATCTGTCAGCCAAACAGTCCCCAACAGTCAAATACAACACATAGACTATAGCGGACCTGAACTGTAGAGCAATGTAAGGAATTACATAAATAAAAAAATGGTAAATCAAATGGAACAACTCAAACAAAGCAAGGCACCAAATACAACCAACCATATCCAGAAACATCAAAACACCCAAATATCTGAGCAAAGAAGAACAACAAGTCATCAAACGACTCAGGTCAGGAAAAACCCTCCTACAATCCAGCTTTCATGACAGACAAATGTAATAAACACTAACTGCCCACACTGCCCAGAACAAGAAACACTTCACCACATCTTCAACGTGTGCAACAACTACCATCACCAGAGAGAAAATATGAAAAAGTTTCAACAACGAATCGGATCCACAACAACCTACCCATATCTGCTAAACCATACAAAGAATAAGAACCTCGAAACAGCCTACAAATGCACAACCATATACCTAAAGGATATAGACAAATTCCAACACACATAACCCAAATAAAACCAGCAACACTCCATATACCCAACCAACGTAATAACCAAAGAAACTATGGCTACAAGCCGACCAGGGAGCATGTCCAATAGGCAATCCAAAAATAATCTATACCTTACTAAATAAGAAAAAAGAATGATACAGCAATCCACCACCCAAGGAACCAACCAACAATAGCAATACCAATAACATACATGACAACCTATAACAAATATAATATTCAACGACAAAATACAAACAACGTGACTAACTAGAAGCAACCAAGAACAGAAGGGGAACATAAAGACCATACAAGACATTAAAGAACATGAACTAACCACAATAAACACAACAGCAAGAAAATGGAAGGAAAAGGAAAGGAGCCATATAACAAAACAAGAGGGAAGTAACCCAGACAAAATTTGCACTATAGACTAAAGTACTCAAGGAAAGGAGCAGTTCAGGAAGCTCTACATGCTTTGCCGCAAAAACCTCCACCATGACGACAAAGTACAAAGCAAGCAGCAGTCCAGGAGCCCCCACATGCTGCTCCACAATCCACACAAACAAGCAAAACCCATACGGGACAAGCGCACGAATGGACATGTAATAGGGAAGCTCTGTCCAATACTCTTCCAGTCAAAGGGAAAACCTAAAAGGAAGGAGCAGTCCAGGAAGCACTACATGCTGTTCCACAAACACCCTCCCCGGCACAGCAAAGCGTACCGGACAACCGAAAACCAAAATAAACTCGTACCGGACAACCGGAAACATCCAGATAGAGGTACAATTTCTCCTCAGAAGAAGGTGTTATTGTAGTCCCCACTCGAAATGATCAAATCGTGACGTCACAAGAAAAACTGCCTGTGACATCACACACCAAAGTAAAGGCAGTCCAGGAAGCTCTACCTGATGCCATAAAACGCTACTCACACGCCCAACTACTAGACAAACAAGAAAAGCGGACCGAAACGGGTGCTAGGGAAAACACACTAGCAAACACCTAGGTGGTATCCAAATAAAATCAAGCCGATGCTAAGCTAAAGGATTTCCCACCAAAGGCATGCTTACGAAACGGAAAAAGTGGGAGCTAAGCTATGTAGCCCCCCCCCATCCCTATGATGAACTGTACAATGACCATTAGCCGTCGGATTGGCTTAATAAGGCCGTCTCGGAAACTAACCTGATTTTTTGGCTCTTCAGTCTGAAAACAACCACCACAGAAGCAAAGCACAAACGGAACGGCAAACTCCATACAAGATTAAACATATTTCTTTATGGGCAAACGCCAAGAGTACACCATGTACTCAAAATTCAAACTTCAAACTGAAACATTAAGCAAAATTCAAAACCATCATTGCTTATCAACTACAGGTTGCCCACATGCCCACACATCATTTTTATAAGGATGTTAGCTAACAAAACTGGATTGAAAAAAAAAGCCTGGGCGTTGGGCCGGGTCACAGGCTTGGGGTGTCCTGTGTGTTGCTATTGAAGTCATGCCATGCTATTTTTGCGCCATCATCTTCCGTGCTCATGTCCACCTTCCATCGTCCACAGACATGTAAGGATGCCACTGTATAGTCCAGCCGGGGGCTAAGAGCCCAGGCTAGGGCTTAGAGTCCAGCCTTGGTTCCAAGGGCCCAATCCGGGGATATAACCAGTCGCAAAGCACACAGTGCAAAGGCGACTATAATACTTCAGTCAGTATGTCAGTATGGCCATCATTCATAAGAAGGCGCCATGGATGAAGAACGTGGAACAGTGCAGCTGACAGAAATTCACACAATACAATAATTTCTGTCTTCAAGAGAGAAAGAAAATACAACTAAAGCGAAGAAATGATATAAACACACTGGAACCAGGACGAAAGTACAACTGAAACAAAGATTTCCAGCCGTAATTATCAAATAACACAACCAGCGCAAAGCTGCAACAGTAGGGAGCCTCCCCACATCAATGAACAAAGGAAAAACGACCGATCACGGACTGTCTTAAACGGCTATATCGACTAATAATTTTGCCACATCGGGTAAAGGAAACATTTACTAACTTACTTTATTTTAACTTATTGTTAGATTAATATTTTCCCACCAAATAATTAACAATTTAGGAGTAATTGAGCAAAACACAATTTAAACATACCATGTATCAATTCAATATATATTTCATTAATATAAAACTCTTATCGAATTATAAATTTTTAAAATAAGCATTTAGAATAATATCGATTCACCATCCAAACACAAATTACTAAAATTGGCTCGTAGCCTAAGGATTGAATTTTAAGGCAAACACAAAAATTATTGAAATTCACCAGCCCAACAAACAATCAAATTCGATCTAACAAAACAACTTCTCCAGCCGCAGTAAACCCAAATAATTGAAACATATCAATCCGTAAGCATTCCAAGCTAACAAATTGAAAATGAAAGCAAGCAAAAAGGATTGAAATTCTCCAGCCCATCCACCAATCAAATTTGAGCTAACAAAAGCACATCTCCTGCTGTAGCAAAACCGAACAATTAAAATTTTTCAATCGGTAAGCATTTCAAACAATTCTGTACAGTCAATACAAAAAAAGATTGAAAAATTACCATCTGCCAATCAAATTCGTCCTTACATATGCACCATCTATCACATCAATCAACCAAAACGATTCAAAAATTTAAATCCCTCTTAACAAGAACCAAACTGCTCATACAAAGGGATTTCAACAGTATTTATGAACTTAAAAATTACATACATCAAAACATTCAAACTGTATAAATCCCCACTAATAGCCAACATACAATTCATACCGGTATAGACCCTTTCTTATAATTAACAAACAAGGCCCAAATGAACCCACCCTAATAATTCACAAACTATCTATACCGGGATAACCCCCCACTAACAATTACAATCAATGGCCAATTAAAACACACTTTAATATAATAATTAAAACTTTATTCAATCACCAATATTTCAATTCCGCATAATGTAATAATAGCCATTGAATGCGACAAAGGATTTATATTTACCAAGCCAACAACCAATCAAGCACAATATCGCCAAGATAAACTCGAACGACTGAAACATTTCAAATCCCTTTTAACACAGTCCCGCAAATAGCAATGCTACCAAAACTAAAATAATAGGATTGAAAATAGCCAGACTAACAACCAATCAAATTCAACCTTATCAATGCTAGTACAAACGAATGCTCTAACCAAAACCCATAATATAATCCACATTGCACTAACACGAAATATTAGCATCATGTCACTAGCAGCACCATACACAAAAGGACAGGAGACCTGACGAACAAAAACAAAAAGGGAATGAAAACATGAAGAGCTAAAGATATCTAATAACGAAGATCACAAAAGGAAGACACCATATCCAGGACATGAAAATAAAGAAGGTCACAGCAACGAGAACAAAAAAAGAGAGTCATGATAACAGGTCTTCGCAATCTGGATATAAGAATCAAAGAATAACTTATTCAATTTGCCATCGGACAAAAAAGACTGGCTATGCAGATAGGAAGTTCAACCCACTACACCACAAATCAAATGAACTTTTAATTTTGGAGCAGTCCAGGAAGCTCTACCTGCTGCCCCGACCCCATGCCTACCCTCACTAACAACACCCTACCCACGCAAACCTAAACCGGGCAAGCGTATTTAAATATTTACAGGGGACGTAATCAGTACGGAAATCGGAATTGGACAAGAGGTGAGGCTCTACCCACTACAACACATAACAAAGGAATTCTATAAATCCAGGCAAAGATACAATTACTTCTCGTAAGGGTAGTTTCCAACTTGAACTTGCCCCAAAACAGCCTTATCTCCTCGACCTCCCATAAAGATGGGTGAAAAAGACAGGCTCAAAACTGGTGCTAGGGAAAACATAGTAGCGTTGGGATACTGGTATCAGCAAGCCAATGCTGACTAAAAGATTTCCCACCAAGAACTCGCCAAAGAAACGATTTTGTGGGAATAGAGCAGGGGGGAGCATTGCTCGCCATACAAAACCAAAGGTTTTCAAATTGGCATACTAAGACCAAAACAAAATAAATTTGATCCTTTCGGCTCCAACGTCTAAAATAAAAACCACAAAAGACTAAGCACTTATGGGTGGCTAACGCCCCACACGATTGGAAAACTTTTCGGTAACGCAAAAGTACGCCAAGTGCGTAAAATCCCAGTTTCTCAACTTAGGCAAAATTCATTCCCCCAACCGCCTGAACAATTGCATAGGAGACTAACACAAGATTGGTATATTGCTATCCACTAGTAAAACTGGGCTAGATTTCACAAAAAGACCGGCCTTGCGTTAAGCCAGGTGCGTGCGTGACGCGAGGTCACGGGTTTGTTGAGGCTCCGGGCGTTGTCTCTCGGCCGTGCTGTGTCGTCGTGCCCTGCTGTTTCCTGCGATTTCTTTCTTCTTTCCACTTAGCCATGACATAGATGTAATCCATAAAAAGGAGTGCCATCACTAAGAGTTATGATGGGACCATACTCACAATTCCAACATAGCCCAGCCAGGCGCATATAGCCAAGTACGGGACTACGAGCCCAGGCTAAGACCAAAGGCCCTAGCCTGGAGCTTTAATCAGTCCCTGTTGAATTTTGAATGGGCGACTAAAATCTGTCAGTCACTCAGTCTGGCCATCATTCAGCATTCAGCAGATTCACAGCATTCAGGTAGAAGACGTCAAGCAGGCAACATCGGTGTGTCGGGAACGCAGTGAAAAGCTCACCGGCAGGAAAAAGCGGGAACATAAGGACTGCACAAATAGGACCGCAGAACAAAGAAACAAAGAAATATACTAAACAACTTGACCATAGATGTGGTTCCTGTTCTTCGTCTGACTAACCAGATAATATAATGTTGCAGACACGGTAAAAGGAACAACGTGGGACACAAATTACTACATAAACCACATGGCTATTATTATGAAATGGCAGAGAATCTACACGGAACAATAATGAGTTTTAAATTTTAAGGGAGGTGGTTTAATTAGGCAAAGCTCTTAAAACGAAAATCGAACGGAGACGAAAGACCAATGGAGCTGAGACTAAAACGGATATGGAAATTAGTGTGGGAAGCCGTCATATCCCGGAATACCAAAGAAGCCTGTACAAGAAAGAAGAAGCCGAAGACAGAAAAGATAACCTAATATCAATATTTCCTGAATGTTTGAGGTTTTCATTTTGGCATATTTCGAAAACCTCTTTCCATAAAATCTCTATCATGTACAATAAATTTGATCGTTTGGTTCCACAGTCAAAAGTTTTCGGCTGATATTTCACTATGTTATATATTAAAATACTGAGTCGCTTGACTTAGCCGATTATAAAATTTTAGAAAATAAATATGTACACAAGTACACTAAATTGCAACTATGAAACATATTCTGAAACTATATATTTGATAAATTGCACAGGTGGCTTATTCACTATAGGTTTTGTCCCTTAGTTGAAGGGGACTGAACTTGACAAACATGAGCGCACTGGAGTTTCGAGAGAATACGACAGCCTTTGTTGTGTGGCGTTTGCAGACCTCTTTTGGACCCCTTCCTGCTTTTCCTCGGCCAGACAAGTAAAAAGCACGACCATCGCGCATTACAGTGGGATTGCAGTGGAACCATTCCATTAACCCCGACCAATTAAAAAAGCTTGACATTCGGGCATTAACCAGTCGAGTAAGCTCTCAGTTAGCATATGCGACTATAATCCATCTCAGCAGCAACAGACTGGCCATTTACTGTTGACACATCCACCTACAAAGATGCCTTTCAGACTAACTGAACTGAACGAAGCTTAAGTTAATTTATACCTCGTCAGGCAAAGCCTGATACCAAAGCCTGATGAAATAGAGGATGTTAACAATAGCCCAAGACCTGGTAGAAGAGGTCCTCAGAGAAGAAATCAAGAAAGAACAAGAGTGGACAGAGACGTATAGACGTCAGATGCAGCAGAAAGACCAACAGCAGCAGGAACCAGACAGATGTTTTGTTGAATGCCGTGTGGACACCAAGGAGTTATCCGCCTCTTTCTACAGATGCACCAAGTATTCTATAGAAAAGCCTGTCGCCAGGCGGGGACGCAATCTTAGTAAAATATTTCCATCAATTCCCGTCAACAAAAATTGTCCTCTTTAGGGCTATCCCAACACCTTGGAAAAGAGAGGATACTCTTGTTGACAATTTCTGTGAATGTGAAATAGTGTAACTACAAACACTCATTTATTGATGTGTGTGTGTGTGTGTTTTGCGTTCTCTTATGTCTGTGCGGATAATAGAGTGTGTTTGAATGCGTTCGTTTACGTTTGTGTGGATAGTAGATATGGTGTAGTTTATGCGTTTGCATACGTTCTTGTCGATAGTATATATGGTGGATTTTTTCTTCCCGTCTGTGCGCTTTTTCTTTTTTCACTCCCCCTTTGGACACCGACAAGGACGGACGTGTTTTTCTTAGCTCTCGGATTTAAGGATAATAATGGATGATACACCTCACACTAAGGATAGTGCACTAGGAAACTAAGGTAAAGTAAATTTTACTTAACTACTAAATTAATAAAAATCTATTTCTATCCAAATATAAATTAATTGCATTAGAAAAACCACGATCTACGAACTACTCAAGCCAACTAATACTGAAATTTAGCGTTAGAAAAACCACGATCTACGAACTACCCAAGCCAACTAATACTGAAATTTATCAACCAAACTGCTATTTTTTACTAATAACGAATTAAATATAATCCCTCTTCCAAACTCTACATACAAATTCTGTAACATTACAGATAAAAATGAAAGCTATTTATTAAAGAATCCCTCTATTCCTTTGTTCCCGCGGAAAAATCCTTTGTTCCTTTGTTCTCAAGGAAGTTAACACGTGGGCGACTGTAGCATTGCTGAACAATGATACCACCTCAACACACTAACCTCAAACAATATTAGGAATATAGAAATACATAATTGCACACTATTACAAGAATATTCAGTTAGTGCTTTTAAAAAAAAAAAAAAAAAAAATAAAAATAAATAAATAAATAAAAATAAAATAACTAATTATCATTATACTAAAATTATATACATAATATAAACAGTCAAAATATAGATTGAACAGTGTTACTACCTCCCCATCTCAACCTTAAACAACATATTAGACATATTTAAACATACAACCAGTATAGGGAGATACAAACAAGGCTGAGGGAAATAAATTTACCTCAAAAATATATACACAATAGGGGCGCTTAGGGTGTGAGCTGAATAGAGATACTTTATCGCAAGCAATAGACCTTAGCAATATACTAAGAATACTCAAAAAAAAAAAAATAAATACTAATAATAAATAATAAAAATTAATAATAATATTAATAATAATAATTAGAAGGTTGATGACGATGAGAGTTGGGTAAGCCCCAATAATAGTAGTAATAAAAACTATGTTTCAAAAAAAAAAAATAATACAATATAACTGAATCATCCATTATTATTCAGTAAATAACATAACATAAAGAAGAAACCTGAGAACCACACAGAGAGGAGACGAATGAATACAACAAGATAGCTGAATCATTCCTACTGAAACTCTTAAAATATTCAAATAAAGGGAATCTATAAGCCGGTATTGAAACCCTAATAACCCATCCCCGCATACAAACACCAAAATACTCGCAAACATCATACCTAGTCCATATCATAAAACAGGCGCTAGGACTCATACTAGCACAAGCTTGGGTGGATCCTGAAACCTATAAGCACCGTATAGGCTAAGATTTCCCACCATGATAGGGACATATAGGTCAAGACCGATAAACAAGGGGAACTCAGGAACACCCCCCCCCTGATATCCACACCTCCCAGGAGCGGAGTAGACCGAGTAAAAAAAAAAAAAAGGGAAATGTATATATATATATATATATATATATATATATATATATATATATATATATATATATATATATATATATATATATATATATAATATGTATATGGTAAGTAATTACGTAATAATCCCCATAGTCGTTCTAATGATAGGGGGATTAAATGAAAAGATTGTGTTTCATCAAAGCCAATTAATATACTGGAAGCTCTACCAGTGTATGTCCGAGGCGGAGAATTGGAGCCGACCAATTCTCAAACAAGTAAGACAGGGGGATACAGTCAACTCCTATTGGAAACACCGAAGGAGGGAAGTAACCAAAACTAGAACAAGATGGCGGATACAACAAATAAGCAGAGGGATGATGCAGGTCCAGCCCAATCCGACAAAACCAGGAAGCAATACCAGCACTACCCACGAAAATTCGGACAAACTCACAGGACCCTAGGCATCCAGCACAATACAGACGAACCGGAAGAAGGAAGGAAGAAAAAAAAAAAAAAAAGAAAGAAAAAAAAAAAGAGAAAAAAAAAAAGAAAAGAAAAAAAAAAAAAAGAAAAAAAAAAAAAAGAAAAAAAAAAAAAGAAAAAAGAAAAAAGAGAAAGAAAAAAAAAAAAAAAAGGAAAACCACCAGAAGAAAGGAATGAAAAGATTACTTTCTCATACCAATTAATAAATCAAGGATAGTTAGTCAGCTCCAGCTAACATCCAAAATACCCCCCCCCGCACACACACAAAATAATCTACACTACAAAACAATCAAGGGAAACGCATAAAAACCCCCAACCCCTTGCGTTCCCACAACCCCCCCCCCTGGTACGGACAAGGCACAAACGCAAAACGAACAGTCCGGGCCACGCGGCCAACTGTTCAAAACAAGAAGCCAAAACCACTGTCTTCACTTTGGCACTGAAGGCAACAGGCCCTAATGCGACCCTTTTGAAATGGCGATCAAAAAAAAAAAAAAAAATCAACCACAAAACAAAGCGTGCTAAATTTAATAAAGGTGGCCAACACCTAATTCTAGGTCAACATCTTTAGGACCATATAAGTACGCTAAGTACGCAAAATTTTAAAAAAAAAAAAAAAAAAAAAAATTTTTCTAAATCCACAACTCAGGAATATTAGGACAATTGCACAGGTGGCTTACACATCATTGATATAAGGACACCTATAGGCAAAACTGGTCTCATTTGACCCTAACAAGCCCCCTAACTGAAATAAAGTTAGGAGGGTTATCTTCTTCGGTCTTTGCTGCGTGAGGGAGCGGAAGGGGAGCTGGGGAGTGGGGTGTGGGTTTGCCGTTTTTGGAGCGACTTTTTCCTAACACATAAAGGTCAAGTTTTAGGGTCTTGTGGGGGCCAAGCACTGAGGCCCGCGTCCTTCCGAGGGGAAAGCGATCCAGACCGGGATTGCAAGCACCCCCCCCCCGGAAGAAACGCTGCCCAGCCTGGGGCAGAGTCAAAAGTGTCAGCACTGGACACAGGTGCGCCCGGCCCCGGAAGGGGGGGAGGCCACTAGCCCTTCTCAGGGCTCAGTCATAAAACACGCGAGTGTATACATGACTTTAAGCATACTATCTTGTCTTGTCTTGTCCCGTCTGTGCGGATAGTAGAGTGTGTGTTCATGCGTTCGGGTATGTTGTTGTGGTTACTAGAGTGCGTGAATCCGTTCGCTTTCGAATGAGCTGCTAGTATATATAGTGTGTTTTATGCGTTCGCGTACGTTTGTGTGGATAGTCAATATGGGTGTGTTTGTGTGTGTTCACGAACGTTGGTGTGGATACTAGAGTGTGTTTGAATGTGTTCGCGTGCGGATAGTATATATGGCATGTTTTATGCGTTCGCGTACTTTTGTATTGATAGTACAAATGGATAGTACAAATGGGTAAAAGTAGAAGAAAGCTAAACGTCCCTTTTCAGGGCCACTCATATATTTTTAAAAGATTTTACTCTTTCTTTCCTTAGGACCAAAATACCCTTTTCATAGCCAGTTCATATGCCTCAAATAGATTTATTCTTTCTTGGCTAAAATCTTTTGTTATATAATTTATGTGCAATTGGTCAATCCATTAAGTCGATAATTTTCTAGTAGCAATCTTTGAATTATTTTCCAATCCATGATAATAGTTCTACCATTGTCGTTATGTGTGTATATATATATATATATATATATATATATATATATATATATATATATATATATATATATATATATATATATATATATATATATTTTATATATATACTTGATCCGATTTGTCTTCCTACTGTTGTTTAAACTTTCCATTCAAGCCTTCCATATCTGCAGAAATCTGTTGATATGAAATTTAACAGAAATTTATTAAGGTCATCTTTTACGAGAAGAAATCATATTGTATTTTACAAGAAGAATTATCAGTATAAATTGCGTAAATATGAAATATTGAGTTTTAGCACTGACCTATTTTGTGTAATAAGTCAAAGACAATCTCTGTTTTGAAAAATTAATTTGAATTGGCTCAGAATAGAAGCTCAAATCCTAACTGATAACCAGGCGCTTTGAAGTGTCTTCATCAAAAATGATGTCAGGTGTCAATCGTAGCAATCATGAGCGATAGGGCTGACTAAATTAAGCTATTCTGAAAACTATGGCAAATTTTATAAGTTCATATTAAATTTAGCTACAATCATAACTTCTGAATTATAAATCTGAGTTCTGTTTTTGACTTTATGCTTCTTGTGGTGATTTTGATTTTTATCCTGAAACTGTTTTGAGCAACATACAGAAAAAAAAACAAGTTTGCTTAAATTTGTAACACTTCTGGTCATCAGTATAATAACTCAGAGTGAGGTTGGCTGTGCGACTTTGTTGTAGGTTTTAGTATTGTTTTTTTTCCTCAGAATATATGCCAATTTCAGTGATATCGAGACAGGCCATGTATGATTATTGGAGGACATGTATGGTTAATATTATTGGAGTCTTGAGTCAATATTCGTGTTTTGTGCACTGACAGTTTCGTGCCTTGACTAAACAATCCATGCTTTTTACGCCATGTTGTTCAATATAGAGTCAAGTTAAAGTTGCGTTTTAAAATAAATATAACTGACTGGTCTTGTGACCGTGCATTTTAGATTTTAAAATATTTTATATAAACTGACTTTAGTAGGTTCAATAAACCTATACTGTAACCGACATTTTGATTCCATTGAAAAGTGCTAATACGAGTTTGCTTTATTATGTTCGATCATTATCTACCTTATTACAGTGTCTCGGTTTCTTAAACAGGACCAATGAGTCAGTAACTGACATAAGGAACCTTAGATCTACACTTAATTGTGTTGCATTTGTTTATATTTTCAACTAATTTCCTAACTGCCCTTCGCAATTCAATCGCAAAGAAAAACTTTCTCATTGGAATTGTTAATTTCATTGATGTTTTGGTCCCAGCACCGTAAAACAGAGACCATGAATATGTGTCTGATGAAGAAAGCTAAGTTCAACACTTTATTTCTTATTTGTTGCTTTAGAGTTTTCAATAATTTCCACAGGTTACCTTTTTACACTTTGATTTTCGCGACAATGTGTAAGTAGAAAACTGTATTGACCCGCAATTTAAAATCCTGGGATTATAATGCAAACTTCGTCAAATATATGATACATCGTTTTGCACGTAATTTACATACAACTTTTGGTTAGAGGATAAATAAAAATGTCATTATAACTGAAGTTTGTATTTCTCACCAATGGTTGCCACTAGTTTTGACTATAATACACCTCTTAAAGGTAGTCAGAATAATTACAAAATTGCAGACATATGGTATCCTAGCTAAGGCGTGTGGATAGTACAAACTATTTGTTACGTTCAATTATTGCCCTGTCTCTGCCTACTAAAACATAGTAGATAAGAAATATAGGTTACTTTAAAGATTACATCTATACACGACATTATCTTTATTTAATTTTGCATTTCACGTCCTATGGTTCCTGTGGCAAAACATTCTCACTCCAATGATATGCAAACTGCTAGCGACACTCAATATTACAATTTGTCTCATGCAGTGAAACAATCTTTAACACTCTTCTTAGAACTTGAATATTTTATAAGCTGTGAATCGTGTGATGAATAAAACGTCGCAGGACACAATGCATATTGGTGCAAATCAAGTACATAATCGAAATCCTTTAAGAATTTGCTTCATTTATATTCCCATGGATCGGATTTTCATGCAAAAGCACCTACCATCTTGTTTTAAAATTACACCTTCTTCAAATCCCAATGCTTTCATAGCATTCCTATTTCGATGCGAAAAAGTGATAGCAGCAAATAGGAATAAAAGTATTTTGAGAATGCGATGGATTGACATCAAAATCTGGGCTCAAGGCGGTGTAAGGTGGCGATGGACTGTGATTCATTCATAAATTTAACATAGGGTTCTGTTATCAGTAGAATTTTACTCTGAATGCTTGTATAAAATTCTAGCTGTTAGTAGTGACAGTTGGCCAGAACATTAATTACAACATTCTGGATATTTGATATCAGAGACTATGAACAGGTTCCCTCCAGTTTGTTTATCTTTCCATGGCTAACCGAGCCTGGATCAGCTTGTGCCCTAGAGGAAGGCACAGATGTTAAATTAATTAAAATCTCTTTATCTCTCCCCCTTGCTAAAACAAGAATAGAGTGTGAGAGCAGGCAGTTTTATAGTGGGCTTGGTACTGTAAGCAACACTGGGTTTATTTTGGCTTTATTTTCATTTTACATAAACGTTGTAAGACCCTTACTTGGTGTATGTGTGTCCTTTGAATCCGCGAATATGACAGGGTGATGGTTTTATTTTCAACAGATGAGAACATATCTCTTTCTTAACGCCATAAAAACTGGATAAATAATGTATTTTGTTTTTCGATTGTGACATATATCTTTACAAAAAATAAACAAAGCAACGCGTTGTTGAATGGTATCTATTCTGCCAAAGTTGATGGAGCCTTGGAGAATTTTTTAAACGCCGTGTTGTTGCACCTGTAGAGTAAGGTGTTTAGCATCACTGTCAAAATAAATGACCCTACATAAAGACAATAGATTCCTATTCGTAGCTCTTGTCACTACCTTATCCACTGAGAAAATGATACGGCTAAGTTAATTTTCGTTCCATGATCTAACCGATTCTTGCTGGACCAATGTAAAGTGATCCAGATGCAATGTATTATTGGTTAATTCCCAAAGTTTTTCATCTAGCAAATCTGTAAAAGAGTAGTATATATTCAACCGATCTGGTTTCTTTCATGCAAGTGTTATTTTCAAATTAAGTTTTGTCACAAGAAGATTTTCGCAAAGAAAAGTCATAGTTACGAAACAACTATTTATTTTCATTCTTTGATTTACGTGAGTCACAGTATCATTACAAATCATGTTATTTATTTCATCATCCCAGTTTAATTTATAAAACATGGATTGAACACGCCCAGATAGGTGAAAATTTTAACTAGGGACTACCTAACTCTAATACGCTGTTTGCTTTTATATTTTCGTTTTTATGTTTTAAATTTAGCTTCTTTATTTAGTTTCTTTTCATGAATAAAGCAGAAAACAGTTTGGATAAATTTTATATATAAAGGTAACAAAATACTTATCAGTATTTCTTTCCACTTGTAGAATACTTCATCTTTCATACCTACAGAGAACGTTAAAAGTCCATTGGGTGGCGCCATCTATCGTTAATATTTTCAAGCATAAAGTGACGCCATCTATCGCTAATTGGTTCAAGCATAGAGTGGCCTGATTAGTTATTACTGGCAGTAAGAATTCTGAGTTTGAATGAATCTGTCGTCTGTAAGGAATGAAATCATTTGTCAGTGTGAATTAAAAACTCTTCAATTGGTTAAACTGAAGAAATTTTTTGTATAGATCGAATGGTAGTCCAACTCAGCAGAGCTATCGTCCCTTAACTACCACATAATCATGTAACTAAACTGGAATCATAGGTTTAAACTGGAATCATGTTGGTACAAACAGAGCATGGAATGATTTTACATGAAAATAGCAAGCGAATGGACGGAGGAGGTGATATAAAAGTGAAGTGTATACCGATGTGGATTTATATAATACTGCCAGCCCTGACTGAGCTTTGGGTAATAGTCTATGCATTTCACTCTCATGTATATTTCGTTATGTATGCACAACCCCAACCCAATCCCCTTTCAAATACACAAAAAAAGCGAAATCGCAAGTGGACTTAGGACTGTAGTTGAAACATTCTGATGCTGCTTTATTTGAATCTAGATTGTTATGTTTGTCAAAACTATATTTAAACTTATACTTGGATTCTGGCGAAAACTGCTGAGAAAGGCCTCTTTTTAAACTTCGTTTACTACCATGCCATTTACCAGCAAGCGGAGATATAGAATGATCATTAAACAGGGAATCAATATTAAACATGGAATCAATATTAAACAGGGAATCAATATTAAACAGGGAATCAATATTAAATAGGGAATCAATATTAAACATAAGGAAGAAAAATATCTACACTATTTCTTTTCTTTATTTGACTTAAATTATGCACACATTTCTTCAAGTTCCGTACTGGCACACTGATGTTCGCAATACTGTTAAAATAAGAATAAATTAAGTATATGTATTCAATGTCGCGCCCTAGCTCATAATACTTAGACAATTAAGCAGCATCAGCAACAGCGATGCTTGCAAGCAAACAATATTTGCCTCGTTCTGATTCACATTTTGCTTCTAATTTCCTATGGTGATACTTTTGCATTACCATGCATCGGATTTTTTAGAGGATGTCCATGTTGACATGCGTCGCATTCGTTGAACAAATCTTTAGTTTGTGAGTTGTGAGGCCTTGAATAATTTATGAGCTGTGAATCGTGTGATGAATAAAATCTCAGAAGACACCAGCCATACTCCTGCAAATTAAATACAGCATCGAAATCATTTACGAATTCGAATCTGTTTGCAAAATTGCATACTATCCGTTTTGTCTCCTAATTACACTCTCGCCAATTCCCAATGCGATTTAATTCAAGTTTTAAACTATTGACGTCATTTCGATTTGTGTGGATCCGATCGAATATTATTGTAACACACGATTTAATTTTATTGATGATTACCTTCTCTCTAAGCCCTCATATGTCTACAAAAATCTACTCTAGATTATATATGGTTCAACAATCACACATTTTACTGAATAATACAGAAATATTTATTTCCTGATAAATCATAAGACCGACATATGCAATATTATCAGCTCTATGTCAGACTTGATAAAACATAAGTTATATGTGGTCCGGGATCTAGTAATTTTAGTATACATTAAGCTAGACCCGAAAAAGGATAGTTAAAGATAGCACAGTACCGGTTAAATTTTTTAAAAAAAAGAATGGTACGGAAAGATAGGAAGAATCGAAATATCAGTGAGAAGTATAACATACATGCCAATTATACTAAGATCGTATGAATTAGATGTGAAATTCGAGTGAAAGTGTGACAAGAGGTAAGCTTGCAGAACTTAAAACAGGAACATCTACCATTCTCGAATTCTGGCATCAACAATAGGGACTCATTTAAAACAAAATAAGCTCCATTCGTATACTCGACGGTTTAAGAAATGTTAAGATAATTACTAAAGTCACGTTGCTTTAATCGCCGATACAAAATAGCTTGTATAGAAATAATAAACAAAGGAGTGAAGAAGAGGGGTACAGGAAAATACAAACTACAAATTCTCTCTTCTAAAGTATCATTGTGATATCATGGGTCACAGTGATGTGAGTAACAGCAACACAAAGACCATCTGATATTCTACAGGAACGCTGTTTCTCTCTCCCATTCCTGGATCTTCATATCACAACCGAAACCCGTACTTGTTATCCAGTCCCGACTAGATGAAGAGTATAGGGTTTGAACCAAGAGGAAGAAATTTCAGTAAAGGGGGTATATTATTTATCTATCCACGAAGCTTTGCTGATAGGAGAACAATAAAGTGTGAAACCCCGACTGCGATTTCCTTCTCTTGATACAGACACTGCAATAGATTTCTTTTCTCAACCAAGGTTTTCCAATTAAATTAAAATATCCCTGCCATTTAACGATTTAATTAACAGATTCAAACCACAGTATTATTCATCGGTTATTATTGAGGTTATAAGGTCTTGTACTCATTTTTATGAAAATCTGTATAATTATCTAACTAGAATCTAACTATATATGCCGTTCTTAGAAAATGGGAAAATGATCAAGAAAAATGTTATAATTGTAAGGTATTGGAAGTATTGCGCAACGAGGGTCTCGAGCCACGTGCTATTTGCCTTTCCAAATTCAGTACTGCGCATTTATACGAATATGTTCATGAGGGCAATGAGGTGACCTGTCGACCCTAAGTAAACAAGTTCAACTCATGAGAAAAAAAAAATCATACAATAATTTGGTTTATTGCTGTATTATTACATTTAATCGATGGGTGTCATATAAAAAACAATAAATAAATAGTATTATTTATACGGATGACTTTTAACTTTCATCAGTTCTAATTTGGAAAATGTTCTATGGTAGATAACAACACGATACATTACAATACTGGTTACCGACTACTAAACGGTTCTAGTTGTGTGGTAACATATCAAATTTGATCATGATATTCTTGGAAATGAACGTTTCCATCACTAGTGTAATTAATGATGCACTACATGGAAATCTTCTTTTTGAAAAGTGTGTGGAATGAACCACACGAATTAGTAAGTGCAGGAATTTTCATTTGTTTAGTATTTTTTTAATAAATCCGCGGAAGATGTTTGGGAGTGTTTGATAAAATTTGAAGAAGGTAAGACTGATATAACTTATTTCTTATTGTTGAGGTCTTTGCAGTTGCTTTTGAGAGAGTTTGGATTTTTCATAATTTGGGTTCACTGATGTGCATAGCCTGTGTTCTTGGAATAGTGTTTTCTCTCATAGTTTGTTCCACACATTATGGTTAATTTTATCCTCTCTGTAGCTCGCTAAATTTTCATGACAGCGTCATTAAATGTAGCTAACAGTATCTAATACGTTTCACGGGAAGTATTTAAAACTAATTAGGTACCGTTAACTACATTTAATGGCGCTAACCTGAAAATTTATTGAGTTAGGTCTACAGATCGGATAAAATTCATCATGTTGTGTGCAACGAGCTATAGTTTCTAGCATAATGCCAAATAGTTCGACTTCTTGTGCGTGTGAGTGTCTGTCTTTCTCAATGTGTTTCGTATGGTGTGTTCTCAAAGTTGAACAGAACTTAAGTTGCTTATATGGGTTTTTTGTATTATATATGTATTTTGTTAGATTTTAGAACATTTCCGTTAGGAACAGAAGAAAACAAGGATTTCTTCTTTCTAAAAGTAGTTCTTAGCACGTGGACACCATAACTGAAATGGCCTGACTGGGAAAACCAGACTGAGATACGAAAAATAAAGTTAGCAAAGCAGCTAGACTAGAGAATAACCTTGCCATGGTTAACGTTCTGCTATTGAGTAATCCATCCGGGTCTTTAAGTCATTATTCCGACGTCTTGAGTAAACTGTCAAAGTAACAATAGCTAGACAGAACGACAGAAAGTGTATAATGTTACTTGATCTGCATATATCGATGAGCTAATTTTATCCAGAGTGGTTTGCGCATGCATGGACGAGATTCATAGATAGGTACACGCACGGCATCACTTTCGGCAGTAAAGCAGAATGGTTCTGCTACATCGCTTTATCTAGACGAAAGGCAAGGCAAGCGAACGAGATCTCTTTCAATCGGAAAGCGTCGGCACGGGCGTGTTGTATCCCAAGGCACAACATCGCACTCGAGTTCATTGAGTTTGGGGTCAAAGAAAGGTATCTCATTTGGTGCTGTGTAGGATTCATCATTATCGGTGTAGGTATGTTGGCCCTAAAATTGAACTTGGAGTTCGCAGTTTAACCCCGGCCCTGTTGCTGTGTTGAATTTATTCATTTTTCTAAATCGGCATTTGAATTTCCATTGAATTGTTTGTCTTGCAACGTTCTTTTTATATTTGAAATGGTCGTTTCCGCAAGGTAGTGTGTTGTCTGGAAGTCACACTAGTTTCTGGTTCACAGTCTGACATTTTTTCCAAGCGTCAACTAACAATATTGTAATTTTATAAGCATACAATTTTGCGTGGATCCAGTTTTGATCTTGCCCGGACAGTACAGCTTCTTATAAAACGTCAACGTTGACTAACTGACTTAAAGGATAGTTCAGTGTCAGTCTTTTGACATTGCATTTCGTATGCTCTTTACAATGTCGATCTCTTTATCGTTGTTCATAATTTTGGGGGCAACTGCTTGCAAAAGTTACAAATATTTATCCTGGACATTCGTTTATAAACGGTCATGTTCAATGTCTATGTGATTCCTACTTTGCCAATTGATGCACTTACAATTGTCTGTGTCAAAGTATGTTACTCGATTTTCTAAAACATCCTAGGCTTCATACATTGTTAAGCAAGCATTGAAGCATTGGCTGTCACATACGCTGCGGTCAAGACATTTAAAAACTTGGTGGTTGTAACTCTACCACGTCTTCGTAATTCGTAATTCGCCAAACTTAAATCTTCACGGACGATACCATTTTATTTTATGAATCTTCCTTGTTGTCCACAAGTTGAATATAGCGAACTGACATAGATCTGCCAAGTATTCCCTCTTGGGCAATGCCAGACGCCGAGCCAATTTTCCCCACAAACATTTCAACACGACTTTGGAAAATTATCGTTTTCTTCGTTCTTTTTCACTTGTTCCAAAAGTGATGACTTCTTGAGTTTGGCATTGTTCCTTGAATTAGTTGATGTCTGCCGGAGACTGGCACCAAGAAGGAGAGCCACCAGTTTCTTGCTTCAACTTTAGAAATTCGTTGACGTGGTCGGAGATAATTCCCGGACTTAAATAGTTTATCGCTCAGTATTGTTCTAAACTAGAAAGTACCAATGTTGGTATCACTTTAACAAGCGGTATCCAAGATTTAGAGAATAAACAAATCGACATTCACCCACGTTCCTATTAAAGCTCGAACGTCATTCTTGTAGCAAGAAGGTTAGTATTGATTGCACTTTTCACCGTAAATACGATATCAAGGAAACAGCAAATTTCCTTGGCAAGAAAATAATTAACATATGAAGGTACAATTTCGTCAAGGGTAAAACTTGATATTTCACCAATTATAGTATTTTTGAATGTGTTGGTAAGTCAGTGTGTTCTGTCAACAGTTCAGCATAAAATGAATGGAATAACAGAGATCTGAATAGAGATATATAATAAAACAACATGAGTCACCGTTTTTCAAAGATAACCATTTTATCAATTACATAAAAAATGAAATTTAATAATTTAATGTAACATTTGGATCATCCACTTCCTTTTAGAAATAAATTACAAAATGTATGCTAAATGCTATTAAGCCTTCTTTTATACCGATAAAATAAATTTCACCAAATAATTAAATGAGTGATCGAACTCAAATTGTCTGCATTGAAGCATAACCTGATTGCTTCCGGTCCTCTCCAAATCATTGTTAGTTGGTGACAGGTCAGCGTCGCTGTATTTCTCTCCGTCTCTCTAATCTCTACAGCTCTACAGGTCGTCATCCATAACTGTGCTGAATGCTGTCTATATATATATATATATATATATATATATATATATATATATATATATATATATATATATATATATATATATATATATATATATATATATATATACACCAGACAGAACAGACTGTGCTATCCCTGGATTCTGTAGTATAATCTTGATAATAGTGGGCAGAAATAATAGTTTAATACAAACGATACTATCGTACAGGTTAGAGAACTTAAATTCGTACTCTACGGAGTTTCGAAGCCAGGTCCGCGAGTAAATGGCACCCATCGCCTTGCCTGCACGCACCAACCCATATACCGTCACGACTAAGCACGCATCACCAAAAAATGATGGTACTGAATCGTTGTTATATAAGCTCGTGTGTGTGTGTGTGTGTGTGTGTGTGTGTGTGTGTGTGTGTGTGTGTGTGTTTGAAAAATACATAAATAGACAAAATATATAACACATTAAATAATTATAATTAATATCGAATATAAAAAAAACTTGCGTTCAATTTCACTCTTAGACATAGTATAATGACAGATTAGCAGTTTTACCTCTTCACCATTGAATTGTCACAAAACTATTCTTTCAACATATTGTTGTTTGTTGATTCTGTCTTCGCTAATACATGACATTTTGTGAAATCACATTTATTCGATGGATAAAAAGAACTAAAACCGAAAAGTAAGTGATGGTGCTGATCTGGACTCACAAAATAAATCTAGTTGGTTCTTGAACGGTTCTATGGTGGCATGAAGACGGGGTGGGGGGTGTTACAAGACATAACTGTCTGGTACCTTTACAGTTATGTGGTAGTACATCATGAAGTAAATCTCTTGCGATAAATGTCATCTCCGGATTTTGTTTAATGACTTTTTTTTCTAAATGAAATCGTTTAACTTGGATCTTTTATATCCTGTATCAGCTTAGAGTCCTGTCAATTAATCTTGATGTGATTTTGCTGACATAGAATTTGACGGATTCCTGTTTATCCTTCTAGCAATATGTCAAAAAGATGTTTCGAAAAAGGTGGTTAAACTGCAAGTTTTACTTGATACATTTGTTTCTTGATTCCGAGGCCATTCCAACATCTCCGGTGATGATACAATAGTCCTATAATTGTAGACTGCAGCTAGTCGTTTTCAACTATTCCTTAACTTAAATAATACCCCACCCATCCACACACCATCCTGCGTAAAGTTAAATCAAATGAATTTTAAAGTAATTTATATTTTGACATGTACTAGTTCCTCCATGAATATACTCTAGTTTTCCGAGCATAGTTCTTCAAAGATTTTGTGTATTATGCTTGAAAAGGGTTGCATTTTACAACAAACTTATATGCAGCTAACAAAACTGTTTTTATATTATATCAGACGGATTTTTCTATATACAGGGAAAAAAAGGAAAGAGAACAACTTTCACTTATGTACACACAGAATTCTGGAATATATCTTGTCAAAATCTAAATGAGAAATCAGAGGGAGGAATTTCATGCAGTATTGAAAATGGGCTGTCGTGCATCAAGAAAATCGTTAGCATGTCAATGTCTATTTGTATTTTCGTTTTATTCTGGGTCATTTAAGATAAGGAATACAATTTTATAGATAGGATCAACAACCTCGTTAGAAAAATATGGCAATACTTAGCAACGAACTTTGAAAAAGGTTTAGCGTGTAACGTTAAGTAGTAAATCAGCGATGTTTACAACACATATGAAACCTCTTAGCTTATCTGCCTATTCTAACGTCAGCTTTAATCTTCTTTGAATTCCTTAATTGAACATATTGGCAAATTCTTTTTCCAAACTTATGGCTATTGCAAACGAATCCTTGCTTAAAGGTATAGACAAAGTGCAAGTATCGACTAAACAGTATTGATGCCACCAGCCAGACGGTCAATGCCTCGATCAATTCTTGGACTTGCGTTTTATCGCCAACTTGAAATGCCGCGTGTAATTACGTTCCAAGT
The DNA here is from genome assembly GCA_016746295.1 of Potamilus streckersoni. Taxonomy (NCBI): domain Eukaryota; kingdom Metazoa; phylum Mollusca; class Bivalvia; order Unionida; family Unionidae; genus Potamilus; species Potamilus streckersoni. The sequence continues at coordinate 137,799 of JAEAOA010001668.1, read as the reverse complement.
CATGAAATGCAAAAAAGATAATAACAAATTACATTATCAGTTGAAGACAAGCAAAAACAATAATAGTTTTATTTTGTTTTGCCTGAAATAATCACCAATGTAATGTACAAACTTCAGCGATTTTCTGCAATTCGGCAAATCCTATACTATTTTTGAAATCGTTTACATGTAATATAATTTAAAATTGATTATTTAGAGTAAAAATATCAGACGATTTTGGATAAGATAAAGGCACTGAAATTACATTATCCCTAAAATCAGAACTACTTGAGTAAAATATATTTTGTGCTAAAACACGTTTTTCAGACATTCTAGTACAATCTTCATTATTAATTATGTTTTTAGTAATCAAGATGGATATACACAGGAACAGGACAAAAATAAAAATGATTCTATATTATTAATTACTCTCTAATTTTGCAACGGAATAATAAACTTCAACTCGTGTCGAAAAGAATATCAACTCTACTATGACATTCCATATATTATTGATCAAAGCAGCTATATTAAGACTTTATATTTCACTTAAAATTTGTCGACATCGGCGAGAAAGGAAGGTGTTAGCGCTTTTGAGATGAATGATCTACATTCCTGCCTAGACACCATATACCGTATCAATTGCTTTCAAGTCCTGATCTGCCGTATCATAATGCGCCCGCAAATCAGAGTTTATGTTGTTTGTTTTACTGCTTATTCCTAACAAAAATACACGGATCCAGATATTCCATCACATTATGCTACGGCAGATGCGGTCTGTGCATTTTTCACTTTCAATGGTCTTATAAGTGAAAATATATAATAGCTTTTTGCTTGATTTTGAACCTGCGGTTATAATGCGTTAGCCGGTCACACAAAATATTTCTTTTTAAAAGTCTCTTTGATCAGCTAAGAATGAAAATTTAATTTCAAACTCTGAACAAAGAATTTTGCAATTTCTAGTCGCCTTAGTCAAAATAAAGTTTGAGAACTACAATTGATTTCAGATTCAGAATACCCATGTTTGTATCAATAATTAAAACTGTTTAACATTTTTAACAATTACATTGAGGTTGCAATTTTCAGCTATTTCAAAGGTTTGGTAAATCTACCCCAGTTTAATGTAAAGTTACCAAAAGTGTTGTGAATACCACCTCATTTCGAAGTAATGTTACCAAAAGTGTTGGTAATTATACCTCATTTCAAAGTAATGTTACCAAAAGTGTTGGCAATTTTTCCTCAGTTCAAAGTAAAATTCCTAAATTATTAGGATATCTACTTACTTATGAAGCACAGCTTCGGGGTCGTATTAAAAAAACTGGTCACAAGAAATGACAGCTAAATCTGTTTTAATGAAAGTTTACCATTTTCATAACGTACTTGTAATCACAAACTTTGCGAATTATTAAGCGTTTATTTGATGAAATTTTAAAGAAATGTTTTAAAACCATTACTATTATGGAGTGCTAATATTTGGATAAAGGTCGCCAAAGATAATTTTTAGAATAGTTCGTATTTACACTATGTTCAACAGATTGCTTTGTAGAAGAAACTAATCTGCAAATACAGTTTTTATAAGCTCATTAAATTTATAACTGCATTAGGGAGTCAAGTTTATAATGAGCTTATTCTGCATGTGAACTGGATTGGTAATCGGAGTTTGTTCACGTTTGTACATCGATCGGCATTCCCTTCGTCGCATATCTTTTATGATAACTCTGCATTTGTTCGAAGCAGATGCAGTTGGAAAAAATTTATATAAGTCAGTATGAACTTCAAAATGTTTTAACATAAATACCTTCACTCAGAGTCAGTCTTGTCCGGTGCTCTATACGTATGGACAGAGGCTTGACCGAGTATTGTCTGTTATTCGATGTATAATTGAACCTGGAGTAACTGATTGTATTGTGTTGCTCTGAGTACTTCGATTGTTACGTATATGTGATTAAATTGCTTGTGTGTAGGTTTAAAATTTTTTGTATTTCATTTTTGTTTCATTGTATTTAACTGCAATGAATATTTTTCTCGGATTCGGGATTATATTTTAGTAGTGAGATATATTTTTAGCACAAAGTTTGTTTGTTCAAGACGAAGATGTAAAACGTGAGGGCTGGCATTTAGTTCGTCTTTCCTTGTTAACAAATCAACAGGAAGTTAAAATAAATAGTCAGCATCACGGACGTACTTTCTCCGCGTGAGCAATGTTTGTAAACAACCTATTTTTATGATTGGCTTTTAAGTCGGTCTGTACTGGCGGACGTGACACAAATAGTTTAATAAGAGACCACATGACCAATCTCGCGAGATTTGAAGTGACGTTTTGAGTGTAAATACGTATTCTTAATATTGGTTTGGCCAGAGTCATCCAAAACCTTGAAGGAACAAGGAATATGTATGTATTTATTTTAAACTTGTTGCCAGAATATTTTATTCCTCGTCTGATTTTTGGATTCGATAATTTATTTTCCTGGACTCTCAACAAGTTGACTTTCTCATAAAAAAAAATTCTGAAATATATTCAAGGAAATTAATTCTGGAATTATTCAGAAATAAAGACTGTGCTTCAAGTGAGGAATTATTGTTATTCATACATTTGACTACATCTGACATCATTGCTCTTCATATTCATACGTCGTCGGGACTCGAACCTGGATTCTTATAGGACTATTTAGTGACAGGACTTGTGTCTTTATTCTTAGAATCATATTTGGATTGTAATCACAGATTGTAAATCCTATTTACAAATTTTTACATTGTTGTCTAGGGAAATAGATTGTTTTGTTGAAATATACAAAGATTGTTGGCTTTCACTCTTTTCTTTATGACTGTTTACAAGCCCTTGTCACGTAACACGATCTTCAATATATTTAGCATTGCATTCTATAAAGAAATGATGAAATGACTTAGTTTCTGATGCTGATTGTTGTTTCTTATTTTTTAGTTGTTTTGTTTGGTTCATTAAAACAACACCCAGGTCTATTTCTGATGACCATTTATCTTGTTGAACTTCTTTCTCTTGTACCGTATGAAGCATAGAAAAGGACAGAGTATCAGTCAAATGAAAGTAAGTTCTACTCTCTTTTTCTTGCGTTTGGTTAAGATATTTAAACTAGTTTCCTCTGGTTATAAATCTGCAAATTGACATTCCCCAAACTTCATTATGTGCAAATTCTTTACTTGTATTCCGTACCATTGCCTAGCTACAAAATACATTAAAATGCAACTTTTTCTGCCTTGTGAAGGTGCCATCTGTACAAGACTTTTCTCTTTACACATCAGTTTGTAGCTATTCTTCTTTTAATAAATTGTTTCGTTTAGTGAAAACAAAAATAAATTTTAATGAATATGTGATATGATGTGCATGGTGTGATAACTATACCATGCAGGAAAACTGACGTACTAGGATCAATCGCAAAGTCAAAATCATAAAAGAATGCGTTTCATGTAAATTTTTATGGATCGCATCCGAATGCGAATTAGGTAAGTCTTTCATGATTAGACTCACCTTAGTCCTCTTTGCGCCTGTAAAGGTCAGCTAAAGGTTATTTATGTTGCAACAGCCATGAATTTCATTAGCATAAGAGAGAAATACTTTCATCAAAGGAAATCATTAAGACGGGTATGTGCAATAATAGTACGATAGATTCGTGACTCAAGATAATAAAATAAATTGTGATATTAAATAAAATTAAATAGTTTCATATAGGTTTCGTTAGATATTTATATTTAAAGTGGGTTATATTAAAAGTGGTTCGTTTTAGGACAAGAGAAGAAGAAAAGGAAAAGCCGTAACAAAATGCATTGTCTACATTGCTTGACACATGTTCAGCTCTAAATGTGTCAAGCCGTGATTGTACAAAACTGAAAGCAGGAATGTATTCACTTATATCCAAATATTATCAACATCAATCTTTGATTGATGAAACAAGCCCTTTCTGTAAATTTGAATGAAGAAAATAAGAATGGTAAAATATTCCAGAATTTGAAATCGATTAATAGTTATATATTTTTAAGATCTTCTGAAGGATGAAAAAAATGATCTCTTTGACGTATATTGTATATATAAAACTTAATTATTTATAATAGAATTGAAGATTAGCTAAGCGTTCAAGAAAATAAATACAAACCAATAAAGGGGAGACTATCCAAAATGTATTAAATAATATATGGTTAAAGCCCTTCCAAGGGACGTTTTCGTTTGTAAGATTTTTGTTTGTTCTTTTAAATCCATCTTGCTGTTATTAATTATTTTGAGTTTCCAAAAAGATAAAAAAATAAACATGGTTCGATCGTGTTCGATTGTTTATTTCTAAGACCGAGGACACAAAGATCATCTTAAATATTTTAGGAACTCTGAGTGGAGGGTGCGCGCCAGATATTTAGGGTAAAATCTGAACTGACCCATCAAACGTGCAAAGATAGACAAGCTTTATACCTTTAGTATAAAATCATGGTATTTTATATTGACACTTACCCCTTGTCAATTAGTGCCAATGTTATAGTGTATATCAAAGTTTAGTGTAAAATATACGTGTGTCTATAGGCCTCTGTGTGTGTATGTGTATATGTGATTTGGGATTTTTAACGTATCTTTAACAATTTTCAGTCACATCGCTTCAATATCTGCAGTGTGGCAGTTTATAGTGATGTAATTAGGCTAGACACGAGAACAGCGTACAATGTTCGTGTGATTCTTCATCCCATAAAGAGACGTAGATTGTTCGAGAACAGTCAAGTATGTTTCGGGTTGAGAACTCACACCATCTCTGAGGCGGGAGTAGGCAAGAGCCATGATCCGCCATGTTTTAGAAACAATCTAGAACCAACGAGAACGTGTTCTTGGTACGTGAGCGACCTCCAAGCTCTGATCGCCGCCTAAAGACGGCCGAAATATGCTTCGGAGAACACTAATTAAAAAAAAAAAGGCGGTTAGCATACCAGCTACCGATATGATCTGATAGCATCTATCTTTCTTCCCTGGTATAGCCAATTATCGATTGCTAATCAGAGAAGGGTGGGTTATATAAGTTATCGACAAGCTCGGAATTTATTCAACCGTCTTCTTGGATACCCAAAAACATCTGGCGTCGTTAATGAGAATGGGACAGAAAGAGTTATGAAAGATGATCCTCAATAACATTATCCTGCCGGATACAAAATGCTTTCATGACAAAAGTTTTTGACAATTTGTATCATAACTGTGTGTGTTTTCTCTCTATACTTTGGGTCTGAAAGGCTGTCATTGCTAGTTTTATGAAATCGGAAATACAGAGTTACGGTCAAAGAATATTTATATACCAAATGGACGAATGCAAAGACTAGCAGTGAAGGAAATAGAGGATCAAAAAGAAGGAATTGAAGTTGAGGAAGCAAGTGAGAAAAAAGAAACAAAGTGGAAATATGAATTAGGAGGAAGAAACAGAATAAAGCCATGTGGAGTATCAATCAGAAGATTGTATTTTGGGTACATTGAATGAAATTACAAGTAGTCCTTCCTCGAGAGGTTGGACAGATGACTCTTAGGAGGTACCTAATAAGTGGATAATCAGACTGCGAAAATATGTAGTGGTGCATACACTGACGTACTATTCAATAATAAGGAACTCTTTTGTACGGCGCACTATATTCAGAACTTTAAAAATACCCCTCGTGCCCTGTAAACATTTGGATTTGGAAGGTATTGAATAAGTAAGATATGAAAATAAATAATACATTAAGATTTATGTAATTACCAACTTCTATTGGTTTCTCTACCTTAATCCGTTGCTGCATTTTTTGTATGTCAGAGCTGAATCTGTATCGCTTATTGTCTTGACAAAAATATTTATTCTATCTGGCCATAGAACACAATTAATTTTACTATATATTCTCTACATTTGTTTCTCCGTACTGAACTTTTCCCTGTGTGACAATCAATACAAATCATGTATTAATCTAAAATATAAAATACCTTCAAAGATGACTTCACACTGAAGTTCTTGTCAAGGGTTGACCTGTATGTTTTTGAGAGGCAATACACATAGACAACCACACAATAAGCACAATTTTCTCAAGAATAAACAATCACCTATAAAGCCCTACCAAAAATGTGTCAATAAAACTCATCTATCATCAACAAAATGTGAGAGCAAAACATGTTCTAAAAATAGACTATAAATACATTCGTGGGTACTGAACTGGAAGTACTGTGTACTGATTCCATCTATTCAAACTAATTGCTTTACAAAACTGGAATTGAAGTGAGTTATCCCTCTTAGACCATATCGTGTAAGAATTGGCATATCCAAATTTTAGCAAAGGACTCTGCATGCATATGCCACAATTTGCTTCTTTTCACGAGTCATCCCTATGCTGAAAATACGACCAATAATTACTTAAAACCTGTTTAACTTCTTTAGATGCTTTACATTCTTCTTTGATAACGTCCAATAAATACCATTTCTATAACAGCCCTAAACTTGTTCGAAAATCTGTAATGATAATACTCAGCAACATGTCTAGTCTTAATTTTATTGAATTGCTGCATCCGGTAATAATCTCTTCATGTGAATATCCAATATTGCATCTGTGGTAAATGCCCATAGTAAAATAGACCCAAATTTCCGTCAAAACATTGAAAATGGTCTCAACAAAATCAAAGTGCATGTATATGATGCATAAATTACTTCAAGTTACCAGAACTGGGTGACCTATGTGATATTACACCTGAATTGCAGTAAGAGATACGGTGTTGAAAAATGACGTTGTCCGTGTTAAATGTTATCTTCATTTTGAAGAACGGTTGCTCTTTGATGTATAATTTATTTTAAAAAAAATAACTACTTTTAAATGCTTACATGTTCTAGAATAGTGTTGATTGATTCAACTAGTATCTTGAACTACTGTTATATGCGCAAGGAATTGAGCTGGAATTAAACGAAATGCCGAAAATAATGTGTTCCTCTTTCTTTGCGATTTTTTTTTTCCACTAAAACAGAATGTATGTAATAAACAGGGAATGGGGTGGCGTGTGTTTCAATGATAATAATGACAAAAATATGTTCATTGGGCACGTCAAAAAGTTTTTATTACAATATCCTGGCCTTTCTCCATAGCTGTAAATGAATTCCGCTTTCCTCATCTGTCGACAACAAGTTGATACTAAAGCCTCCCTACCTCGGAATGATCAACGGCCCTGGCAATAACTTCACAGTGAAACTTTAATAGAGCTTGAGGTAAACGATCAGAATATCTCATTTTATGTAGTGATTTAACATTCTTCTTTAGATCCAGCTTAAATTCACCGTTAACCTGTTCCAGAATTTGCAGCGAGGGAGCTACCGGTTTCATAGATATTTGATTAGCTGGCGACGCAGCTTCTACAGACTCATCCAGACAGTTTTCCATTGGCATTATATAAGAGTTGAAAACCCATTTTACCATTTGCAACATTTTGAATACAAATTATCCACTTTAGATGACTTGGTGCGAATAAACTAAAGGGATTTAAACTCTAAATAAAACATATGCTGCTTAATTGGGGATGCCCCATGCAGAGCGGGTGACTTGTATGGTTCTTGTGTTATGGCGGTCTAAGCTCCCAAATTGATTGTTTTGGTTTAATGGTTAAAAAATTTATATTCAGGTCTGGACAGATTGATAAAACATCGTTACCAAATTTTCAGAGGCAAAATTTGTATGGAATTTTAACCAGGCAATTTAGCACATGCTCTAGTAAAGTCATTTTTAAAAAATACCTTTATGCATTGTATGTCATATCATTGTATGTATATTCAATACATCTGTCACTTGCTTGGCCTGCACCAACAAATCGTTTTACAGCGTTAATCTTCATGTTTAAATTCTTACATTCATCTTTGCTGTCTTCACTTAATTTTTTTTATTTCTTAATTTTATTATATAACTGTTCGAATTTATTGTACTTAGATTTCTTATTATCCTCTCATATACACGCTTTTATAAATGAATAAAGTAGTGACACTGAGGAGTTGAAGCCAGTTTATCATGTCCAATTTAGTATAGAATGCCAATTCCATAAATTATTTAATTTTCTCTGGTAAGTATATCGGCGAACAAATTATGTAAATCCTTCCATCTTGGAAAGCTCTTTGTGATCTCAGTAATGGTGTTCTGCCTCTTTCACTGTGTTTCCTTGCAAAATTGTATTATATACTAGTAGCTATATTCGACAATATGGGGCATAACATTTTGCCACAACGATATGTACATCTATTGTCTTTAACTTCTTATGCATTCCTGTAGATTGCATAGGATATATGTTACAATCCTTAATATTAATATTAATAAAATATGTGAGAAAGCTTGCCAATAGCTTCTTGTGGGTCGGTGGTTCTTTCCGGCGATTTCCCGGTTTCTTCCTCCATCATTAATACTGGCCTCCATGAATAGCCCATCGTGTGCTGAAAAATGGCGTTAAGCCCAACAACAACAACAACAACAACAACAACAACAACAACAACAACATTGATATTAATAATAAACCTGTTTATTATATTAGGGAGATTTCCCATTGGATGGGTTAGGTAGGTTGATTCAATTGTGTTGTAAGTTATTGTGACGGAACATATAGATATTTAGTGTCGTATTGGTGTATATAAATTGTTAGAGCGACAATTATTTCATTCTTATTTATTTTGTTTTTATTTTAAGACCAGTCTGCAGATAAGTAAAATGTTGCCTTTATATATATAATTTAAAAGGAAATATTTGTTTGGATTCTTCACTGTAATTAAAAATTAATTTTCCCAATTTTAATAGGTGCTACAAATAGTGCACTTTAGACAGTATCAGGGGGATAAGCAAAAGGGAGAAGTCATTTTAGTTAGCAGTGTGCTTAGATCATGTACAGTTTCTAATTACAATATCCAAAGAATTGTCAGCTACATTACATCAAAATAGCATAGAGGTATGCCAATATTCACTCCATTGTGTATGTTTCAAATGCAAACAACTTCACATTACATACGCCACTCTCTCAAAAGTACATAATAACTTGTGAGTGCCCCTTTGTGTTTGGCTGTGTGCATTTTGGCGATAGTGCGCAGTAAATAATGGGCCATTGATGCTGGTCCAGAAGTGAAATATTAATATTTGATGTATTGCATGCTACTTCCCCCCCCCCTTATCCTCTCAAAAGAACTGTCTGATAATATATGACAAGAATTTCACTGTGAGTTCATCCATAAAATTGCTTGCGATTAAGATATGATTAATTGCGATTTGGACGCAGTGTAAACTTCAGTACTAAGAAACAAATGCATAGACCATATGGGAAAAATAATTGTGGTCCGAATCCAAAATGCTTCCCGGTCGCTTTATACTGACTGCCCATTTGGGTAAATTTATAAATACAACAGGGGACCAAATTTAATAATGACTTTCAAGCATAGAACCAGACTAGCAATCCGTTTCAGAGTACATGCGCGCGCAACGAGCACTTCCTTTGTCACGAAAACACGTTTTGTTTGCCATGAAATTTAGCAATCTGTCGACTTAAGGAAGAAAACTTCATCAGCTAGATATAACATACCACCATGGTTAGTACATACGTTTATAAAATAAAATGTAAGCGCTAGAATATCACAGCTTGTCTAATGGTGGACATTTAGCTTGAATTTTAGCGTGATAGTCAAATAGACGCAGGTTTTCTACCACTTATTGGAGTTATTATCAGTCCGCAGCGTGAAGGGCTATCACGGTCTGTTAATGGACGCTTGATTACGGAATTAGTACTTATTTCTAAAGCATCGCCCCAAAAAGTCAATGAATTAAAATCGCACCATATATTTTAAAGCCCAGTTCTTTATAGTGGTAATATAATTTTTTACAGAGAGCGTGCATAATAGTGAACAGTATACACTAAGGCCCAGTTTTAGTGGACTTGTAAAAACATGGTTGCCCATACTTGCATTGTTTCTAAAGGTAAAGAATATAACTCTAAATTGGAACAACTAGGCCCTGGCTTAAGTTGTCAATCGACATAACATATGTAATGAATAACAAAAAATTATTTTGTAAAGATTACCATAATGAATTTAAATCTTGGAAGAGAAAAAAAAACAACTAAGTTTTGTGTCTAAACACTTGTATCTTAACACTTGTATGCATATAAAAATATGCAGAAATTTTCAGTGTTCCAAAGGAATACAAACCATAATTGTTAAAATGTTTCACCAACATTCAGATAAAATTATTTTATAATAAAGGTAATTATAGACTAGTCCATGGGTTTTGTGGTGACAAGATTTAACATGAACTAGAGCATTTTGTATTTAGCATCAGTATGTATGCTTTTACATTCTTTAAATATATTGAGAATTTAACTTCTTTTACCTCATCTCATTCCATGAGATTTCATTGTAGCCATTTTTAGTTCATTACTATTATATTCATTTTGATTCATGTGGTCAAGAGGTGGCAGTTATTTTTACAATGACATAAGCAGTTATAGAAAGTGGTGTAAGCCATATAAAGATATGAATGCATAATCATTATGTGCAAGTATACAATAAATCATAAATAGCCAATTACAGTCCATTTAAGAATTGGTAAATGTTACATTGCTGACAAAAGATCCATTTGTTACCAGTTGATATTGGTTGTTTCAGCATGATATTTTGAGCATAATTGTTGGCTTCAGAGGCACTTGTTGTGGGGTTTAAAGCCATTTTTCATCAAAAGATAGGATATACATGACAGCCAATATAAATGGTAGAGGAAGAACTGGGGAAACCCCAGAAAGAACCACCAACCCATGAGAAGCTACTGGCAAGCTTTTTCACATAATCACTTTAGTTCACAGGCAATATTACATCTTTCGCTTTACAAAAGCAGTTCAAACCAGTCCAGTGCCAAAAATAAAATCAGATAGATGCTGGGGGGGGGGGGCTCCTCTAATTTTAGATTAGGCCCATCCTGTAGTCTAAGTGAGATGCTCGTGAGAAACTTTGATCGTGCTGATGAAAAGTGTAAATGTATTTTCAAGATGTTGACAAACCTGTCATGACACAGTGTAATCTAAATCAGATCACTACTGTCCTATGTTAAATTGAGATTTAATTTTAATTAAATTGAAGCATAATGTGTCATGCTAAAACAAATCGCATTGTCATGTTTTGAGAAATGACAATTTGCAGTATTCAAACTGCAAACTCTAATCCTAGCTTCCCAAAGATTGATATGAAACAGAAATGAATGCATGTACCTTGTTTACAAAGGCCATATGTGTGTATATATATATATATATATATATATATATATATATATATATATATATATATATATATATATATATATATAGTTCACTTGAACATCAAAACATTTGAACATTCTAGAATTATCTAGATGTGAGTCATTCCCAATTAGAAAATTCCATCAGATTGTTTCCAAAATAAGCTGAACTTAAAAGCTATGTGAGCATTTTATTTACAACTTACAACCATAGACAAGAGTTAGCTATCTAAAGATATCATTTACAAATGAACATTAGTTTCAAGAACAGTCTATCATCATGACAAAAACTAAGTTCATATTAATTTTGCATAAATAGTCATCTTAATACATGTATATTTGTTATAGCCAGTGAATTATTTTTTACTGTGCATTCTTTATGAATAATATCTACTATGTGGAACAATTGATTATAAGAATTTCTATCTATAAAGGTTGGTGGCATGATTCACATTTTAATTTCAAACTTGGAAAATCTTATTATTTCACAAAATCACATGGATTTTATATGTAAAGAAAACAAGAAGTGGTGCTTTAAGTGTTGAAAAATTAATTTTGTTTATTATGTTGTAGCCTCAGAACGAACATATTGAACTTCATCGGAAAAGGCATGGGTATCGACTTGATTATCATGAAAAGAAGAGGAAGAAGGAGGGGCGAAGGCCCCACGAGATGGCAGAAAAAGCCAAAAAATTGAGAGGAATTAAGGCAAAGATGTACAACAAGAAGAGACATGCAGAAAAGATACAGATGAAGAAGACAATCAAGATGCATGAAGAACGAAAGACTAAACAGAAGACCAATGACAATGTACCTGAAGGGGCAGTACCAGCCTATCTGCTTGACAGAGAAGGACAGACAAGAGCCAAAGTTCTGTCAAATATGATTAAACAGAAGAGGAAAGAAAAGGCTGTAAGTTGGTTTAATGAAAGTAAACTGAAAATCAGCAGTTTAGGGAATATTTTTTACAGTGACCCTTAGGCACAAAAAATGAATCCTCTAGTGCTTTTTTAAGTGAGATTCCTTGATTCCAGGAGTTTTTGTCCCTTGACTTGAAATTGTTAGAGTAATGTCTTCCTTGGAATTTCCTTCATATATATACCAAATAGTCTTGGCCCAACTCCTATAAAATGGAATTCCATTCCCAGTGTAAAGTATTTAAAATTAATGCATTCTTCCTTATTTCAGCCATATACTTAAGAAACTTTTGTTCACAACTGATTTCAATTGCCCATTTTCCTGTTGCAGCAAGAAAATTCCTGCAATTGAAAACTTTGTACCTATCAAAAATAATTAAGGCAAAAGATGTTGACTAACGCAACAAATATATCATTTATACTCACTTATAGGTCAATTATTAAACTTTAAATTGTACATAATCGGATCTGCCATCACATGCATCCACAGATCTGGATGTATGCACTTTTAATAGGAGAGATAAGCAGAACAAACAACATAAACCCAGATCTGCTTGTGCATTATGTGATGGTAGATCAGAGTCTGTGTTGTTTTTAGTTTATAAATGTCTCTCTTAAATGTTTTAAGACACTTGTAATATATTTGGACCTGAATCATTCATTATTAGTTGTCCTGATATGATCTTTGTTTCTATGTCTACTTTGATACCTCATTTTTGAGAAAGAGGAGACTTAAAAAAGAACTGTAAGTTCTCAAAACAGACCATAATTTCTTCAGAGTAGACATGGTAGAGCAGGATTGTGTCCAGGGGTATGTCACTAATTATCTAAATGAAAGGGTAAGCATCCTTGCCATAAGTACCTGCCAGTCTCAGTGTGTCATTTTGTTATGTTCCATTCTTCATATGTATGATGAGTCTATTAGACATGTTCCTTGTAAGTCTCAGTATGGTAGACTGTCCTTTCATTAAGTTCTATTCTACATATGTATGATTGTACCATTTGATGCATTCCTTGCCAGTCTCAGTATTGTAGACTGTGTCATTTTGTTACATTTATTCTACATATGTATCATCATTCCATTAGATGCATTCCTGCCAGTCTCAGTATGGTAGACTGTGACTTTGTTTTGCTCCATTTTATGTATGTATGATTGTAACATTAGACATGCAAGTCTGAGTATGGTAGACTATGTTGTTTTCCTGTTTGCTAGTTATGGATATATCATGTAATAAACATGGAGCACATAGTTACATCTAAATCAATATAACACACCAATATTTTTGTTTTATTTTGTTCTTCACTCTGTAAGTAATGATTTTGATTGCAAAATCTATGTCAGTATCAGTTTAACATGTACAGAAATATAATTTATTTCCTACTTGATGAATGAGAGTAAATTTGCCTTAAACTTAGGAAGGGGTGGGGGCTCAAGGGGGATAGGAAAAAAAATAAGTAGCTCTGACAGGTTTAGAATAAATTACCTAGCTACTGACACTTATGGGAATGTCATGTAATATATTGACTCGTTAATTTAAAGGTGAAGTAAACTTAGTTTCAGCATTTTATAGTTTATGTTCTTCTCTTATTTCATATATTTTATTCACAGGGAAAATGGGAGGTACCATTACCCAAAGTCAAAGGAATGAGTGAATCAGAAGTGTTTAAAGTCGTCCGAACAGGAAAAACAAGGAGTAAGTTGTGTCAAATGGTAGTGGACATAATATTGCTTAGTAGTTTGACACTAAAAATTTTCATTGATTTCTCAATTACATTTATCTCAGACTTGTGTCATCAGCAAATGTGAATGGGTAAGACATAACCTCACTTTATTGGCAGCAGCAGCATGCAAAGTTGTTCTGCACAACCATTTGTAGCCAAAAAAAATTTTATAAAATTTAATTATCAGCATAAGCTTTGTCTTCATGCAAAGTGAACTCATTATGTTTAAAGAAAACATCCTTTAAAATAATTTTCTCCTTTCTATGCTCACTTGGCTTTTGTAGTTTCTATTTTTTTTTAATAAATTGTAAAATCTTTATTCATTTATTTCGAACAAGTATCCATATAAAGTAGGAATAGCATAACTAATTTTTAATTATTAAATATTTTCATTTAGAGAGCACAGGAATGTCATTAATCAATAGGGTAAAACTGGTATCAAAGTTATTTACAATAATTATGAAAAGTAAGCAGTTATGAAAAAAAATGACCTTGTCATTAAATAAGGCATAAATGTCTGGCTGTAACTATCACTGCCCATTGATTCATTTTCCCACTGCACCAGAACATATATTTGATGATGTTTATTTAATTTTTCTGATATGAAATCAGTAATAATTTAAGAACTGTCCCTTTTTTGTTTAGTCTATTTGCTTTTCTTTTAAATTGAGAATAACCTGATATTTTGCACTTTTTGCACCAACTTTTCAAATCTGTAGATATTTCACAAGATTCACAATGTCTGCAAAGGCGGTGACATTGTAACATGATGAACTGGCTTTAGTCTGGTACTCTTTCGAACATATTGGTCCCCCACTTGAACAGCCCCCATGACCACCAGCCTTGACCATTATTGCCAGCATCCATTAGCACCAGCGAGTTTGTGTTCAAAAGTACCCCTCACGAAAGGCAAGCCCGCTAACATGACCAGCAGCCAGCATATTAGTGCAAAAATAAAAAATTTACCCCTCACAAGTGGCCACATTTTATTTTGTAATATTTTATTATTTTATTCATAACATGTGTTAGGTGATCCGATTTTTGTTTTCCAATGTCAGTTTTTCGTTACTGAAAAGGTGTTGACTAAAGTACATGTACCACTAAGGTTAATATTACATCATTTACACCTCATGAGAAGCCACTTTTATTCCATAAAGCAGAGAAAGACTCAAATTTTAATCCAAACAAAAAGGTAAGTACACATAATCTGATTAGCCTTACTGCTGTGTTATCATGAAATGATCAGTTTAGTCACTGATAATTGTTAAGATTACAATTACTGAAAAGAGAAGTGGTGGTATTGATGCACAATCCATAAGTCAGTGGGAAAATGGTTAGATAACCTTTATGGCTTCCCTAAGAAAGATGTTGAGCTTGTTCACTTCATAATTAGTGGTTATTACTACTGACAATAATTGTCACCTTTTCAAATCCTAGTGGTAACGAGGTAGTATTGTTCAGGTCAAATCTGCCGTACATATCAAAGCTGTTTTGGCTTCTCTCACTTAGTGTAAATAAATATCAAAACAATAGGGTAACAGACTGCAATTAATGAATCACATGACAAAATATCTGCCTTTAAGAACATGGCATTTTGTTTAAATGCAGAAAAATTGTTTTATCAGTCTTGGCAAAATTGATAATGCAACCATATGTAAGTGTCAAGATCATAACAGAGTCAGCATAAGCTAGAAATAGATTTGTGCAGATACACACACACAGAGAAATTAACCTTGAACAAAACAGGGTACCACATTAAGACCAAAAAATCATGTGACAAACATGTATTGCTTCCATTATGAAGAAGGCATTTTGTCTGCTCTACAAAAGTTTCATCTGCATAATTAAATCACATTCAGTTAGCAAAATAGGAGTAAATCATTACCAAACATTAACATTTCATCACATAAACAGAGACAATTATTTGAGAAAAAAAGTCATTTATTCTAATGCATGACTTTGGGTGAGGTGGAGAGTGGGGACTTGCCGAACAATTTTAGGTAGAAAAGACTTGAATAAAACAATTTTACTTTGAAAAGACTTGAAAAGCAAAATCATAACTGATAAGGAGGTTTTTCAGGAGTAGAGGGAAAATGGAGCAAATTGAAAGAGAATTATGCACGTACCAAGATTTAAATGACATTTTGAATAGTTTTGCAATGTGCATGACAACAACACCTACTCCCATATCACACTTACGCCAAGAATAAGAACTATTATTAAATATTCAATTGAAATAAGTCTATTATTATAACAAGAAAAACCTTTCAATTATTAATGTTACTCGTAAATGAAGATATTAAATTCTTTGAAGAATATAGCTTTCTTGCTACATACATTACATATACTTCTCTCAAAAACTTTAGTCCTCTCCTGGAAAGGCCACCCGACTTTATAAGGCCACTTTCCCGGTGCAGATGGGTTGGCTGTAAAAGAGGGATCCACTGCATATTTTGTAATGTATGAAATAGATCAAGATATCAAAACTGACTTAAGCTTAAGTGTACTGTTTATGTGTTCTGTTAAATTTTGTCCTCTTGATAATTATTGACAGGAATTATCAGGGTGACAAACCATCTCATGAAAAGAACACACAGCAGAAGGATAATTAGATTACTTACTTTATCAGCATCTTAGAATAAATGTCAATGTGTTGAAGTAAGAAATACAAAATTTCAAGAGATTTCTGTATGTAAACTCCATTATGAGGCCACTCACAAGTGGTCATTTCGACAGATTTTGCATTAACATGCTGGCTGCATTAGAGGGGTGGCCATCCTATAGTGGTAATTTTGAACACAAACCCATTGGTACCATGAAATTCTGGACATATAAAGCAATTTGCCACCTGGAGGGCGGGTCTTTCTAGAGGGAAACCAATGTAGTAAACCACTGTTATCATGCTCCTGTTCTATTTATCTTTATACAAACATGACATTGGTATGAGCTAGATGATGATGTAGAATGAATAAATGTAAAAATATAATAAACTTTTTTTCAGGAAAAGCATGGAAGAGAATGGTCACAAAAGCTTGTTATGTAGGAGAGGGCTTCACAAGAAAACCCCCAAAGTTTGAAAGATTCATCAGACCAATGGTTTGTGAATATGAACTCTTGGCACAAGTTCAGATTTTGCTTGCATTGAATTATAACTCTTGTTTGATTATTTTGGTGTGTGTGTTATACATACATGCATGCATACATACATACATACATACATACATGCATGCATGCATGCATGCATACATACATACACACACACACACATACATACACACACACACACACACACATACATACATACATACATCATACATACATACATACATACATACATACATACATACATACATACATACATACATACATACATACATACATACACACACACACATACATACATACATACATACACACACACATACATCATACATACATACATACATACATACATACATACATACATACATACATACATACATACATACATACATACATAAAAATGTTAATATTGATCATAACAGTTTAGAGTATACTTATTTCCTTCGCATTTTTTTTTTTTTTTTTTGATGAATTTGTAATGCACAAGTTTTAATTTTTAATTTTTAGTGAAAATGCAAAATATAGTTAAATTGTTTTAGGACTGTTGAGTAATCAGTGACATTATTAAGTTTTTGAGGTGCTTCATTTGAGACTGGGCATGACATCTAGGCCATGACCTTTTTTATATCATGGCCTGATTTTATTCAGGGAATCCAGTGTAAGTTCCGAAGACATGAGAAAATAAGGCAGTAATTTATTGAAACAGAAGTTTTGAATGCATCAGATCATATATTCATGCTGATATTTTGTGTGTGATTTGGATTTTTAATGTAGCTTTAATACTTTTTCTGTCATGTTGCTACGATATCTGCACAGTGACTGTTTATAGTATGTCTATCACAAGGCATCATGCTGCAGACATTTAGAATAATGTCCCACCTAGTCATTTTATCTTGACACAAGCGCCAACCAGTCCTTACACTAACCTCTTAATGATGAACTCTTAGCAAGGCAGCTGTTAGTACTATTTTTATAAGTCATTGGTATGACTCAGCAAGGATTCAAATCTATGACCTCCTACATCTGAAGCAGATGCTCTAACCATTTAGGCCACCGGTGTGTTGCTGATATTGTTAATGACTTGCATATTTTTTAATGTAATAGGAATCATCAAGCAGTTTAGCAGAGATACCCATCGTCCATAATTTGGCATTAAGGTCTTGACTTGCCAAGCCTGTTCATAAATCATGCTGCTGTGTACAAAACTTAGATTATTTGTGGGGAAAAAATATATGGAAAGAAAAATCTGGCTGTAGTTGATGTCATATGCGAGTATTTACTGTCTTTTAAATTCTTTTCTATAATTTGTAACATATCATCAATTTCTGGCATGCAACTAGGGTGTTTTTGGTCCTTGCCTGTCTTTATGGTAATTTGCAATATAAGATTTGTTTCTGGCGTATAACATGCCATTATAATCTGAACAGGTTGTTTCATTCCTTCCCAGTCTTTTCTGCTAATTTGTCTCATATTATCCATTTTTCAACATTATTGCGAATGCTTCATTTCTCTTGATTGTGCTTTCATCATGATGCACCATTTTGTTTTCATTTGCAGTGTTTCTATAAACCTTTCATGTGTGCCTTGACTTCAAAACTCATCCTGAATGTTATATGGCTTCAAATTTAATTAAATTCATGATATTTTTTAAAAATGTCCTTTTTGTTTTAAAGATATAAAAATCCATCCAAAAATTTGTGACAGCTGAGCAAATGTGGTGTGATAAATGGGGATCTGACCATTGCTGTGTGAAAATAATTTTGGAAATGATCTTTTGGCAAATCTGGAATGAGACAGTATATTTGGATGACAATTAAAAGAATAGATCTGTGTACTATGAATAGTGTTACACCACTCCCTCGATAACTCGCAGACATCAGGGTCCAAAACCATCGACTGCGATATAAGCGTGGGCGCGAGTTATCAAGGGATTTTAACAAACAACAAAACTAACAAAGGGATCGACATATAGGCAAAAGGGAGGTGGGGGTGGCTTGGCATGTTACAGTGTTGAATACTCAATTAATAATCATGCTAAGATTAACAGTGAATAAATATCTCTTCATATAGGTGTACTTTGTATAATTTTTTCATCACAGAGTAACATGCATTTCAGGATAACTTCCAGTATATTGATCATCAAAACATTATTCCACATGGTTTCCATTCACTTAGCACATGTACGACTTCACGTTGTGTACGTCACTAATTTTTGCTGTGAATGGTATACATTCTAGTTTTATTGTCTGATCCAAAGTAGACAGGGTTTTTTTTAAATACGTAAGATCGACACATTTCAAAAAAACAATGTTGATCAAACGATGTGTAGATATTTATAGCAGAAGACGTAAAATGGAAGACAAAAAAAAATAAATTCATAAGGGTTAACCATTACCAGCATGAAGTTAATGGGTCTAAAAATTTAAAACGACCTAAATTAGAACACAATAACACTTGCGGTTTGTGACACGTGTGAACCTTGCGTACACAGCATCATCTAATTCGTTATCGCTTGCAGTCCATGCTCGTTTTCGTTTCATCCCTTCATCTGAATGAACATCATGTGAGTAATTTCAAAGTTTCGGCTCATCCTTAAGCCAACCTCTAAATGTCGACTCAGCAATTTTCAGTTCATTGAAAATTTTTTATCTCGCTTCGTCGTTATGAACACCATCTATGATGAACAGCCTTTCAGTCACTAAGTAAGCCTTTTGCTTAATTCCTTTGCTCTTCATTGTCACATTTACAAATGATTATGATACATTACTGATATTATATACGTTAATGATGTTAATACGTAAAAGGTGAAAATATTTTCGATTGGTCAAGTAAAATGAAATTTGATGAGGGTAAGGAATACAAGAATGTTTGCTTCTATTGGCATGCTTTTGATCTTTATTTTATTGTGCTTATCTTGTTTGATTTGATACAAAAGACACATTCAAAGGGATAAAACAACACAGGTCTTTTTTAATTGATTCTTTTATTGCAACAAATACTTCCCCAAGCTTTTGATCGAAACAAAGCCGGCATGTAATTATGTTCTCACAGAAGTACTCACTAGTTTCGATGTGACGGTCGACTGATTCTTTTCATGTTTTCATATAAGAGAATATGTATGTTCCGATTATAGTGTTGAGACGAAATTAAAGGATTATAATGTGATTTTCACCTAGCAAGACATTTAATTGGTCTTTATTTCATTCTCTGTTGCCGCATGTTAGCATTTACCAAAATTTTTCGTTGAGCGCCATTTAGTTACAGTTTATTGACAACTATTTTTCTATTTAAAAAAAAACTAACATAATATATATCTTATTAGAAATTGCAAATTTCACAATATGGATTCTATCTTTATGGGCAGTAATCACCATTTTCGATGATAAAAACGAGCTATATATCAAGGTTTAATTTACCATTTCTTATCACGCCTTTTTTCACGTTCAACACATTTTAAAATATATTTTCTTTGAAAAAAATGCCGGACTGCATTATAAGCATGTTCGTGAGTTATCCGGGCGCAAGTTATAGAGGTAGTGGTGTATAACTGCACATTGACATGTTTTGTAATATTTTAAATGATTTTATCCTTTTTCTGGCTTCCATTGGAATTTTTATTTGCTGCAGTGAGTGTCAGATTTTTCAATAAAATCGAGAATTTTTACCCTTTTGTCCCTAATTTCCCCGGTTGGCAATGGGCATCTCTGGGTTTATTTATGTTTGTGTTAATCGATACTCACAGTCTCTTAGATCCTTGACGCATGGATAATATTGCGGTTATCTCCAAGTACAAGATGCTTGATAGAAATTATATGGGGAAACAGGATTATACGAGAAGGTCTAATTCATTAACAGGAAATCTGTTCCTGACAACTGCGTGGTGGGTTAATATTTTTAGAATTTTAAATTTTCTTTTTTATTGTAGGCCCTCAGGTACACTAAAGCCCATGTTACACACCCAGAGCTTAAAGCTACATTTTGTCTACCAATAATCGGAGTGAAGAAAAATCCAACGTCTCCACTATACACATCACTTGGCGTCATCACAAAAGGAACTATTATAGAGGTATGTGAAAGTTTTAACTAAATTTTCATAACTTTATTTGGAATCATAATCATATTATGGTAATATATTTTTGATGCTGTGGAATTTGGACATGATTTGCAGCATTTCAAGGATAATCGTTACCTTATCTTAAAGTAAAGTGAAGCAAACGTATGGTAGTGTCCTGCATCATGCATACGTTGTAAGATAAACAGTTTCATTTTGAACTTTATTGGAAACCACTTAATCAGACTCGCCCAAAACTGGCAGTGATGATCCTGGCATAAAGGCCTTTAATTTAAAAGTGAGACAAATCAGGCAGTAAATTTGACAAAAAGTATTCACAGCATCCTGCCGTGGATGGCTTTATAAAATGCATAACAAATTTTACTTCCATTTGAGAGAAGTCATTCTGGAATAAAAAACCATTTGACAAATGATGCTGATGTGCTATCAAATACGATGAAGATACAAAGAAATAAAGATATTTTAAAATATGTTTGCTTTGATATAAAATTTACAATACTGGAATATATTTCTACAGAAAGCATACTGCTGGTTCAGATTTCTTATTATGACAAATTTGGCCACGTGAGTGATCTTGGGACTACATGAACATTTTGTGTAGGTAATTGATTCTATTACATTACTTCAATGCTTATGCTACTAATGTATTAATCTTTCTGACATTTTTTTGTAACACATATTAGCTACATCAATAAATAATATAAACTGTTAAGCAGAATGTAGTGTTATATAAATTTTTCAAATTTTGTTTATTTTATCTTAAATATTTTCCTTTTCTCAGGTCAATATTAGTGAACTTGGTTTGGTTACACAAGGTGGTAAAGTGGTATGGGGTAAGTACTGCGTACACATGTTTGTTGCCTCCTAATGATACAATCTGCTAATGTAATTTGATCCCAAATATTTTTTACAGTAATGCCTGTCTTGAGGTTGGAGGTTTGGCCAGATGACCAAATAGTCTAAAGCATTCTCCTTTACAGATCACTGCCATCTCACCTCTGGCAATGTGTGCTTGAGGCTCTGTCTAGGTACATGTATGTGAGAAATTAAAAACTTGACATTATCTTTTCATGAGAGTTGTTCGTGCTGGGCATTTCTCAGGTTCTTCCTCCTCTAGTTATACTGACGGCCATGTATAGCCTCTCGTGTGCTGAAACATAGCATTAAACCCACAACGAGAAAACTTTCTTAAGCATCTGTTAAATCAGCAAACAAAATTGGTTTCCCAAGAAAGGTGGCTAAAGTCTTCAGAGGTCATTACCTTTCATAATAGGTTTGATCTATGCAGAAAAAATGTCTTTCCAGATGAGTTGGTTCCCCTAACAGTGGTTTTTCAAGCCTGGTTTTACTGTTGCATGTTTGTTGAAGATTGCAGTGCAGAAATTGAAAAAATGCACTATTTTCATTACATGTTCAAAAATTTTGCTCATGGTGAAGGTTTTTCATTTCACAGTAATTTATTAATCTGCAGTAAGAAAATTATAATTAGTGACATGCACTGTTCAAATGTGTTTTTAAAAAAAATAGCTTTGGCTGTAAACTTGGATTGTTGTGAGAACTACAGACCCTGGAATCCAAAGCGAACACAATTGAATTGATGAATACAGTATGAATGCAACTGAGAATGCAAAATTGTGTATTTTATGATCTAAAAGTCTGTTTACCTGTATTTTGGACTGCCGCTAAATTTTCGTGGTTGAATGTCATTTTGCATGATAATCTGAGATCAAATTCTGTATTCTCTTGCATTATGAGAAATTTTTCACTACTTGCAAGACTAAAAATTGTTCTAAAACTGCTGGTTGAATTGGTGCAATTTTATTTGAGGAGAAACAAGAAATCAAATTGTACAAGTAAATTTTGTCATTTGTTGTCAAAGCATATTAAATATTAATGAAACTGGCGATTCTGTCTTAGGTAAATGCATTCCAAATTAATGAAAATAAAAGAAAAAAAAGGAATGGAAGTGATAATGCAAACTCAGAATGTGTTTCTTAGGCTTAAAAAAAGAATGAGACAGCTTAGATGTGGATTTGTACAGAATGCAAATAAAATGCAGAATGAATGCAAGCGAAATGATGATTTAGTGACACTGCCCATTTCAAGGTCAGAATAAAAGTCCTAATGAACCTGCTAGGGATTCATAGCATACCCTAACTTGCTTGGTGCAATACAACTGAGAGCATCTTGCCCCACCTACACCATCCCTAATGATTGGGAACATCAATCCTTTGTAATTTATACAGATTTAATTATTAATTATGTTGGTCATAGGCCAAAAGAGCTTATGTAATGGCCTATTGTCATCCTTAAGTTTATTATTCCTATTCCACTTGGATCATTTAGAATAAACTGAACACAAATTTATCCCTTGGTCTATTTGGTTCTCAATGAAAATGGTGGCACTTAGAAATCCAGTATAGCTACTACAATAACCATTTTTCAAATACTATTATCACTACACCATAATAACTGGTGATAATATCAATTGGCGGTTTTCACTTCATATAATGTCTGGTTGATCTCAAGTAAAATGGTGCAGATCTGCCATTCAATATGGTATCCCTTTGGAAAATGTTACTTCGACTCCTTTTTAATGGAAAGTCACATCGACCTGGGTTTTTCACCAGAGATTTCTAATGACATCTAGTTGGTCCTAAATGAAAACCGCTGATCTGACCTTCAGTCTGGTTTGATCGCTCTTCATGTTCATGCTGACCAAAACCTAAATCAAAACTCACAAACCACATTTTAGGGTTTTCACTGAAAAGACTTTATATGATTTGAGTTGGTCATCCTAAAAAAATGGAAAATGCTCCTGAAAATGGAACTGAACTGACAATATAGCCAACATAGCAGCCATCATGAAATGTTTTATATAAAAGCTCATAAAGCCAAAGTTGTGGAATATTTACCATGCAACTTCTTTTGAAGTCTAATTAGTTCTTAATGAAAATAATGTCCTGTATGTTCATTCTGACACTCTTGTTATTGTTATTGCTAATCATTAAAATGGATAGTCCTATTAAAGTGTAGTTTTTACACAATGACATCTCAAGATAGGTAGTAGGTGATATATATATACGAATTGTACTATTATTCCATTTAATATGACCACCACACTGACCATCTTAATAGAGTTGTGATTGCAGCTCCTCCTGAATGATGGAGATTAATTTACCAAAAGATGTGTTTTGATGTCTGGGTCTTGAATGACAGTGATGCTGATCTTACATCCAATATGACCACCATATTGGCCATCTTGAAAATCGTTTTATTGCTCGAGAATATTGGAGATGATTTCAGCATATGGCAGTTAAAAAAGAATTTATATTTAACTGTTAGAAGTTGGACACTTCAAGGGACTTTTATTGTTTGTTGGCTAGAGCAGCTTTGTAAAGAGCATATAGCAGTGACTTAAAGTTAAGATATTCTGTTTGCCATGCTGAGAAACCAATGTTAGCTAAGCTAATATAGTACTTGGACTCACCATTTGAGTGTTGTGGTTTTGACACCCACCCAGGCAATCTTTGGTCTGCTGTTCCAGTGTATTCCTAGGAAAGGCAATTGGCCCCAGTTCCTTGGGCATGGTATAACTGACAATGTTTCAAAACTGCCATTACAAATAATAAAATAAAACAACAAAAAACAACAGGCATGGCTAACTAAACATCTTTCATATTTGAGAACTAAGAAAGGATGACATCACATTTTAGAAGCATATTCTGATTGTCATTGCAGATTTCCTACATCAGATAAAATTTAAAATTGAAATTAGTTTGTCTGTGAATAATATTTAATACATATTTTTTTATGATTTTTATGGCTGTGTACCAAACGTTATAGTACACAATTTCTATTTTTTTGGTAAGATTAACCATCATGATTTGCAATTACTTTGCTCCCACTCATTAGTAATATTGAATGCTTCTAAATAACCATTTATATTTTTACTTATTTTCTATTTACCAGGTAAATATGCTCAGGTGACAAACAATCCAGAGAATGATGGCTGTATAAATGGTGTTCTGCTGGTATGAGAAGATGGAAATATAATTGAACACTCATTGGAAGATTCAATTGTAACCTGTAATTATGACAGGGCCAGTTAAGATATTCTTTCTAAGGATTCTGGCCAGATGGAGACAACAGTTCAGAATCAGTAAAACTTTTGTTATTAGACTATCTTAAGATGATACAAGCAGTAGTCTGTTGTCATTTTTTTTATTGGTTTAGACTTATCACTTGATATGAAATTACATGTCAGTTTCATATATCACCAAATACATCTGCAGGCACTTAGAAAATTACCATGTGTGTATATGTATATATATATATATATATATATATATATATATATATATATATATATATATATATATATATATATATATATATATATATATATATATACATACACACACACATACATACACTCTCAAAAAGTTAGCTCCCTTTTGTCTAGTTTGAAAATTTGACACTGAATGTTCATTCTCATGTAGTAATTGTTTTTCAGACAGATTTAACCCCCAGAAATTAAGTTTAAGAATACATTACGCCTGCATGGGTAGGTTTTGAGAAAACCATGATGTTATTAAATGGATTTTAGCAGCTGCTTAGTCCCACAATTGTGAATGAATCAGTTAAAATTTGTCAACAAAATGTTAAAATGTTGTTGACATGAAGAGGGAATTAAGAACTAGAATATTCTGACACGGTGTTTTCCAAGTATCTTTCTATAGATATTTAAAGGCTGATTACCAGTGCTTGATATGGTACCTCCAAAGAATTATCAATTTGTCCATACCTGATTTATAAATAAAGAACTTTGTATTTGAAGGAAATTTCATGGCAAACAATAATATTTACATCATGCATGATTAGAATGAGCCAAGTCAGAATAATAAAAATGTTAAAAAGTGTTTAGCATCAATTTTTATTTGATCCCAAACAACATCAAAAGAGCAATATGTAACCTGTCTCTTTTGTTTAATTATTTGCTCGCTTGATGATAAAGTGTTTGGTAAAGGCCTGTATCCGGCTTTTGTTGCCCACTGTCCATCAGCATTTACTGTGTTAAACATCTACTCACTAACCATCAGATTACAAGTACATGTAATTATAAATTGAGAATTCAGATAAATTTGTGGGTACCTGACTTTTTATTTAAAAAGTTGTCTTAATTAGTACTTAAATATGTTAGGGGAAAAATATCGCCAAGGAAGAGATCCTATTATTTCCAAAGAAAATTATCATTCTTTGGGTCTTTAAACTTGCTATTTCGTTTAAGTTGTAGTCTTTGGTATGCATATATTCCAGGAAATTAGGTATGCACACAAAGTTAATTCACTGTGATCCACCATTTTGCACCATTAGACAGAAATAAGTGTGATAATTTTGCTGCAAATAATATCTATCATAACAGCTGTACAAACCACCTTAGCAAATATTGACATACATTTCAACAAACTACATGGTGATCTGTTGTTCTCTCAAAAATTTGAGAAAAGATGCAAGATCCTGTTGAGCAAATTCTTTCTTGGTGACTTCTTACTAATCTCATTTGACTGCATAAATCTGGATAATCGGGTATGATGCTGATGATATAAGAAATTGAGTTTTTCAGATAACTCCATTTTTCCCTACCCATTACTGACATGAAATGAGAACAACATGTATATACTCTGGTGAGATCAATTTGTGTAGAGGTTAGACATCGTGCAAAGCTTGTTTCAACCTATCAACTTAGGTATGGAAAGACCCTGTTCATTATATATATATATATATATATATATATATATATATATATATATATATATATATATATAAATAAAATCCATCAATAGCATTTATGAATCAATCATGAGTGGTAAGGTGCTTGGAACCATTGATATTATTGGTCCCTTGCTTCCAATTACGAGTAAGCAGGATGAGGCCTGTGAAGATACACATGTAGCAGAAGACTTACCAAATCAACATACATGTCAACCATTACATTTTTGGTGTAATCATTACACTTTTTCTCACTAAATTACGCCTTTCACATAAACGTATCAGGATTACATGTTTTCGGTATATCCCGCTCCGAACAAATTAATGATTTGTTTTATCTTTATTAACATCCCAATAATCCCACACTCCATATTCTAGAAAAGACAGATTCTACCTAATTGTGAGATAAGAGTATGCTTGTCTGCATGCGCATTCATAAGTGTTCTGTTTATTGTAGCTGCCCTTTTTCCAAGAACATGCTGGATTCTACTTGACCTATGTTTTTATTTATGGCAACTATATGGCTTATTTAAGAGAGAACAGACTGGTTTGCTAATTTGTAATCTTTACTCGCAGATTCTTTGTTCTATTCCTTATATGATACAAAACATGTCTGTAGGTATTTGGCGCTAGAAGTCTGATTAATTCTAGTCTAACCTTTTGCTAACTCCAAACGAAGGTAACTTCTTTTTTTACAGCAGAACTCAATTGGTGGCATTCAAAACATTACACCAATCCCTTCACTATGGTTCGTTGCTAGGGAATGACCTCCTGCAGTGTAATTTACCCAGTGTGGATAGATAGAAAGAATAATATAGATCTCTGAGCACGTATATTGAAGAAATTAAACAAGCCATCTTTCAATGAACAAATATAAAATTTTAATCAATTTAATAATATAATTTCAAATGGAAGAAATCAATTTCTTTGCTACAAAAAAAGAAGAAAATGTACTAACATGTACTCAATGAAAGCAATACAAATTTCGCTTTACTATTACTTGTTAGTGACAGAATTAATACAGTTTCATCATAGCCTACGAGTTGTGACCTTGAGATAAACGATGAATGACATCATCACCTATCTTATCCGGACATCAAATTTTCCGTTTTCTCCTGCACTGCCAACCTTTGTCCAATCGCCTTTGACCTGGACCCTTGCCAGTCGACACTTGAAATGATTTGACGATAGTATCTAAAGCTGGAGTTCGGCTGTGAAATTCTTCCGCCTTTTTGCGGCAGAATTTTTTCCAGGAATTTGCCCAGGAAGCTGTTTCCTTTGCAGTTTTATTCGTTTTTCCCACAAACTTACATTGTACAGTCTGTCTCCTATCTGAGACAACTATCTGGCCCCTTACTCAATCATGAAAAAACATACTTTCTACGTTAGCCTGGAATCCATTCTGACTTCTCACAAATAAGATTGAAGACTGAAGCAATTTTTTCCAAGTAGAACCACTAATTCCTTACAAGAGTTACGCCCTTAAGTTTCCATTAACCAATCAGAATCTACTGTTCCTTAAATTCTCTTACATAGAATTTGTTATTGACGAAACAGCTAATCATGCCGCAATTAACTTTCCTTTGAACTATCAATTATAGACATGCTTCCCTTTTATACCGGTCAAGTTTGGAGAGTGTTATGCCAAAACCCTTGTACCATAACAGATAACTCTGGCAAATTTTGTGACGTGGAACCGAATTTCCTTTGATGTTCAGAGATTAAATGAGAATAATCATATAACTGTTACTAGCCCTTTCTACTTTAATTAATTTAACTTTGGTATGATTCATTTAATCAATACTTCTAAGAAGTTTCAAAATTCGACATGTCACATGGACACAAATTTTATAAAAGCAGAGGCATTATTTACAAACGCATACTACCAATAACTGTAGAAGAATATGTTGGTCCTTTGTTCAAACAGATTGCCAAAAATATGCATGGTTTAGAAGAAAATTATCTAATACTATTTAGTTATTTAGAAGATACTTAAAACTGCAGAGGCCATGAAAATTGACTGTTTGGTATAACAAAAAAGTTTTACTCAATCTGTTTAAGAGACTCTGACAATTAAAAGGGTAAAGTCAGAGTGCTCTTCTTTCATTACCAGAATTAATGGTAGATTCCACTGGAGAAAACATTTTTGATTTGCTTGATAATGCTTTGAATAAACAAGTTGGCAGAACCGTGTGGGTTTTTTAACTGATTATGCATCAGTGATAACTGGAATTCTTAAAGGAGTTGCATTCTATATTTTGAAAAATGTCTCCATCAATGTACATATAAGGTTGTCCCTGACATTTGATGCACCTTGTTGCAGGAAAGGCTGCTAATAAATTAGGAGACCTTCAGAAGTATCAAATTGGCATTCTACCTGACATTGTACTTCCTGTGGATTTTCAATGGCACCTTATTTCCCAGCTAAAAGACCCAATAATTATAAGAAATAAATTTTCTCTTCTTTGTCAGGTTATGAAAGGATTATTGGTTCTTTACCATTCTAACTGTGAGAGATTATACAGTATTGGTATCCAGGCTCAGTAACCCAGCACTTAGTGTCCTATTGGTGTGCAAAATATTCATAATCTCAGCTGGTACCAAGTGTTTTAAAATGCAATATGAGAGACTGTTACTTTTTAAAGCTCTAATTACTATATATGAAAACTTGAAACAGTTAATGATGTTAAAAGACTTAAGGGGTAAATAAATCATTTTGGACATATGCTTATTGAATTTTATCATGTTATATGTGGAATACTCTTTTTTTTTTTTCTGCTCAACCGCGCCAGTGGCCTAGTGGTTAGAGTGTCCTCCTCAGATGCGGGAGGTCGTGGTTTCGATCCTCGATCAATTCGTAACAAGGATTTACAAAAATGATACTAACAGCTGCCTCGCTTGATGCTCAGCATTAAGGAGTTAGTGTTAGGACTGGTCGGCCTGGTGTCCCGATAATGTGACTGGATGGGACATCATGCTACATGTCTGCGGCATGATGCCTCAGTGCTAAACATCACTATAAACTGCCACACTGCAGACATCATAGCGATATGACTGAATAAAAAAAGCAATGTTAAAAATCATAATCACATCACATCACTTTTTCTGCTCAGATTACTCTTTTTGTCCACTTAGATTACACTTTTTTTGCCATAGGTTGGCATGTATGAATCAAGATGTTTGGGTTCTTTTTGTATCTGAATGCTTTCAATATCAGAACTGGCATTACACGAAAAAGAGAATCCACATAAAAAATGTGTAACATGGAAGAATGGATGCCAATACGTAATTGACATCTTGCAGAACTATGAAAACAAAAATACCATTCAGATGAAGACTAGACAAGAAGGCTGTTATTTATCTCCAACTGATGGATGATGATATTTAATTATAGTCTCATTTGTACAATTGAGGTCTTTGATAATATGCAGGGAAAGTTCTAGTCAGGGCAGCAATTTATGGCACATCTTTGAAGGTCATAAGTTCAGATGTGTTATATGGAATCGATTGCTATACTACATTGGTCCAAAAAAGTAGTCAAAGACATTTGGTATTTTTATCTGCAGTTTGTACAGAAAAGTTACTGTATTTCATAGCTGCAAGGCATAATTTTTGTGTTAAATTAGCCAGTGTATAGCTATTTAATAGTAAAGCTCAAAAGAGGTCATTTAAAGGTTCACTCTGCTATAAATAAAAAGTCATGTGCTGCTCATGCTACTACTTGGCAGAATTATCATCCAATATGGTCACTGAGCAAATGTTGATTCGAAATGCAAATGTAACAAATGAAAGGCATCAAGAATTCTGAAAGAGAAGAGTAAGAAACAGAAGGGATTATACTGAGACACCAACATTCATTCATTTCCATTAAGAAAGGAATCCTTTTGTGCAGGACTCCTCTTTATGTACAATTTAGGCAGGTGCATAGTTCTGCAAGCAAGTGCAACTTCCCAACCTCATCACTTTGCCGAATGGAACACTGGTATAGAAATGGTTCCAAGACGATAGCTACCAACAAGAAGGATGACTTTGACACAGCAAGAAAAGAGTGAGAGACCCACTGAGAACTCCATGTTCAAACCATACAATTTTCCTGTCTTTTTGCCTGACTATTGTGATAGTGTCAGTCGATTGGAAATGTTCAAAAAATGACCCATGGATAGGGAAGGATTGTAATGTGTCAAGGTCAAGTAAAATGGAATATATGGACAACTCATGCCTTTTTCAGTTACTAGATCTCTCCAGTGTATTGTAGTGTCAAGAAATGGTGTGCTCGCCCAAAAAGTTATTATTTTGATAATAGAAGAAAAAAACAAAACAAATATAAATAGCCAACACAGTTTATTATATGACTTCCAGGCTTGTGTGTGTCTTCTTAGAAAAATTAGTGCTCAAAATACTGAAATATAATATTTGCAAATATGCAGAACGGATGTTTGATAAATAACAACAAGAGTTTCAGTGGTAAATTGCAAATGAAAATCAGGATAAATGTTCCATTTGTCCTTATTCATATAATCTATAACTTAGATAATCTCAATTGCCAAAATAATCTTGCAGAGAAAAATAAGTTAATAGTTCTCAAAGTTTCAAACAATAAAAATAGCAATTATTTTACAATAAATTATACAAATATTCAACATTGGTGATGAATAGTTCATCATACTAGTGATGCAAAATTATGAATTTACATGAATATTACCCTAATCCTGAAAAAAAATGGATACAATCGCCAATTTCTTTCTCAGAATAGAAAGTTAGTGAAGACAGTTTACGATCTTATCATATCCACACTGGGCTTCTTAATCTTCTCCCAGATGATGATCATTTAGCAAATAATTTTATATGATTTACATATTGCATCAAATTGTTTGTCTTTTGTGCAACTGTCATATATATATATATATATATATATATATATATATATATATATATATATATATATATATATATATATATATATATATATATATATATATATATATAGTTGTTGTTGTGTGGTTTAACACCATTTTTCAGCACACAATAGGCTATACATGGTGGCCAGTATTAATGGTGGAGGAAGAAACTGGACAATCTGCGGAAAGAACCACCGACCCAAAAGAAGCTACTGGCAAGCTTTCTCACATATCCACATTCGCGGAATATTTATATATATATATATATATATATATATATATATATATATATATATATATATATATATATATAACTGTTACTACAGATAATATTATTTGAATTGGAAACGGGTACAACTTTCCAACATGAAGGGAATGTAAACAATAAATGGAGATTTTAAATTATCATAAACATTGATGATATGTGTAAATACACTTTATAAAAATATAAGTTGACAGGTAGTCAGGATTGTTTCAGGATTACCTATTTCGAATGTTTTAGCTAGAACAGGATTTGTCAACTTAGGGCCAGAGACTGGATTGGAATACGAAGCACAGTGTCTCTGTTGTGGGCTAATGTTGCATATGGATCAATGTATATATAAAAATTCAGCTATTTTTTTAAAATACTCAATGGTCTCCGGACTGTCCGTTCATTTATATGGCCTTTCCAGCCATCACACTGCGGTTCTTTATGACGGTACCTTAGAAAATGTACCATTGTTCATGAAGAAAAAAGGAAGACTTCCAAAACGAGACATAAAAAAGGAAAGATGTATGAGTTCGATACCTTATATGTCTAGTATAAAAGGGACAACGTCCAGACTGATAGTTTGTAACTACAAACACCTAGCAAGAAAGATGAATACTTTTAAACTGGTCATACCATTCAAGTTCTGTGTTTCTGAAGTGGAGTGGGATGCTGTACCTTGTAATTGCATGGATGTCATACGCTGAAAACCCCAGCGATTCTGTACCACATCATGTAAACTTTGCTATGACTACTACTGAAAACTTTTCATTGAAATTGATGATGTGCGTGTCAGACCTGATGGATGCAAATGCAATACCTCTCGTTATCTTGGACTCTACTGGTTTTCATGGTCAATGTCATCCTCCAGATGAAACCACGTGACTACCACTTTATGGATGTCATCCAACCCTGAGCAAACTACTGCGGATTTCACCGTATCCTCATGGAAATGAACCTGTGAATGAAGAATATTCGTTCCCTGTGTGTTTGCCTAAATAATGTGACTTCAAAAGTTGATTCCAAACCTTCCAAGAAAAATGGCCTAAATATCTGGGAGGACCTATCCTCGAAGAATTTGCCAGAGCTAGATTGATCTACTTCGGCGAACCTCGAAGAATTTGCCAGAGCTGGATTGATCTACTTCGGCGAAGGGGATAAAAGCAAGTGCTTCAGTTGCTGTATGTCACTTCACCAGTGGGAACAGAAAGATTACCCTTACCTGGAACATTCTTGATGGTCTCAGCACTGTCACTACCTGCCTTTAGTGGGACGTCCTCAGTAATTTTTTAATGGATACTTTACAAGAGAACATCATTGGTTTGCCTGTGGAGTTGAGAGAACGCATTTACGGAGAGTTGGTCAAACTACAAGTTCAACGCAAAGAACAATTTCATCCATTACGTCACCGATGTTTAAACCACTGGTACCTAAATGCTATAACAGGACTGATTCTAATGAAAATGTTCCAGTGGTCAGACATTGATCATCTACCCGTGGGTGAGAAAGATTAGCTTGTTGCTGGTTCTATGTACTTCAAAGAAGAACTTCAAAGAGTTTCAGAAGCAGTTAAAAGTACTTAAAAGAGTTTCAGAAGCAGAGTTAGTAGGTTACCAAAATCTTTACACAATGTAAACGTAGTTTAAGAGGTAACTTCTGAACTGTTGTGATTTAGATTCGCCACGGATTACGAATATCTCTCTGCAGAAAGTACACTTATTGCCTCCGACAAAAGAAAGACATTGCTGTGAATGACTAGTTTAGAATTCAGAATCTACCTCTTGAGCTGAAAGAACGCTTTTGCCGAGAGTTGGTCAAAATATGGGTCCAATGCAGAGACCAATTGCATCCGTTACGTCATCGATGTTGTTAACACTGGTACCTAAATGATATAAGAGGATTGATTCATTTCAAAGTGTTCCAGTTGTCAGACATTGACGAATCACGTGAGATTCATAAAGTTTTGGATGCCACTCATTATATTTACAAGGTGAACATAGTATACCGAATTACAATGGAAGTGTTAAAGGATTACCAAACTCTTTTACACAAACAAATCTTGGTTCAAGAGGAAACTTTTGTGCGACGTATTGTGTGTGAGTTACTGACTTAACAAGTTTGATTCGGTAATGCAATAAACCGATTCTGTTCAAAATGTACATTTATTACCTTCAACGAAAGAGCTGTAAAAAAAAAACTGATTACTGTACCATGATTTTTATCAGCTGTGATACA
This sequence comes from Potamilus streckersoni, assembly GCA_016746295.1. NCBI lineage: Eukaryota > Metazoa > Mollusca > Bivalvia > Unionida > Unionidae > Potamilus > Potamilus streckersoni. Next base: position 103,605 of record JAEAOA010001668.1, on the reverse strand, counting down.
ACAGATTCCGTGGAATGAAGTCAGTGACGATATTTAGACTGTGGAGGATTATCAACGCTTATTATGAGAACTGTGTTCATTAATTTGGGGTCGATGTGTGTTGTGTGTGTGTGTGTGTGTGTGTGTGTGTGTGTGTGTGTGTGTGTGTGTGTGTCTTAGTGACTTGCTTTCTGGGATTTCGTTTAGCAGCCGATTCTTTGTAGGCTCGATACGATCTGTATATTCATTTTGGGAGGACTCCTGGGTATGACTGTGCCAGGTTTATATCATGACAAACTGTCCTCGGGACACCACAAATGTTGTACAGTGACTTGTTTGTATTTTATCGATGAACTTCACCGTTTCGCTTTGAAGTATTTTCTTGCATTTCGTCTTCTATTTTTAAAATATGTTGCAATAGACTTGATCTGCAAAAGGTATAACAACTCGATGTTCCCTGCACTATGGTTACCTCTGCTGTCTTTGCTATCTCTTCCTCCACTTTCAAAGTCATCGACGAAACCTTAGATCTGGACAGTTGGGAGCCCTTGTATTTTCGCCATCCCTTAGCATGTTAATTGCAGGACTAGAGGTTCAGGCAAAATTAATTTTTCAAACGCTTTATCAAACAAACAACATCATTTGATCGACTATCCAATTCAACGTATCGTGTGATGTTAAAAAAAAGTGGCAATCGGCGAGGAAAACAAATCAATTTCATTGTGTTTGTGGAAGGTATTCATGGCGAAGACGACGGGATTGTGTCTGACTCCCGTCAAACACATCTGGTCATCTTCGACGACATATTAGGAGAAGACGAAGAAGAAAATGAACTGGATTACGTGCAAACGGCATCATCGTAATGGCAGTGTCATTTACATCACTCAAAATTTGTTTCAACAAAGTAAAGACTATCGCACTATCAGTCACAATGCTCATTACGTGGTCTTGTTTAAAATCCCTATAAATAAATCGTAAGTGCAAGTGTTAGCAAACAAGAACATCTTGATTGGCACATGCGTACGACGATGACACTCAAACCCCTCTCGCCTATTTACTCGTGGATTTCAAACCCACCAACCCCAATAATTTTCGATTTCGTACCCATGCGTTTCACCACTGGTACCAAGACGGACGGACTATCGTGTACATGTCTCGGTCTACTTAAAAACATCGAACAAATTTGGTCTGTCTGACACATCTCCAACAAGACGTCCCTTCAGTTTCATCTTCCCGTAAAATTGATTCGTGCATTGTACGTCATCAATCTAGAAAGATTTCCACAAATACGTGCTCGTGTATTAGAAGCCAGTCTCAAAGAAGTCTTAAAATGGTTTACAGTAACAACAGCACGTTAATTACTCCAAGGCGACATTCACATCCCGCATCAAAACAAAAGCCTTTTTGACGTAAATAAAGTAGCCTTGACGCAACTGGAAGATCATCGCATTGGCACTCAAACCAAAAAGCAAATCAGTTTGAAACCTGGAGGCAGTGGTTCTCTAGGTGTCATCATTCGCTTCCTCTTAAAATGCGATCCCAATGCCCCCATAGTCCTCCCCAAGGAAAAAGCAACTCCAACACCCAAAGGTACTCAGAAGAAACAGAGCAGTGGTGCCAAGACCAGGTCACTGCCTCAGGAAAAGAAAAGTCCCCAGAAAAAGAAAATAAAGCCCCCAGAAAACTGAGAGGCACTGTGGCCAGGATGCAATCTTACATCCCCAAACCACGACCTGCAGCAACGGTGATCGCATCTCCAGTATCATCGGGTTCTTCCACTTCTACGTTGATAGTGATGCCAGCCAAACTCAATTTGACACGTATCTTTCATAATTTGATGAAAAAATGTAAACTCGTGTCGCCAGGAACTTATCCACCAGCGGTGACACTCTCCACTCCTTTAACCTCTACGTAAGCTGCTCACAAAATACCTGCCCCCCCAATAATCAAAGTCCAAGAGAGATCGGCCAGTTTTATTGGATATATCCAAGCAAGAACTGTACAGAGTTAGTCCGTTGCGAACCACTCCATGTCGAGTGATGCCTGCCATGATAAATATAGGACGTAAAGACAATCAGTGGCGACTCATGCCCGCATAAAAAACTCTGGGCAAACGATGTGTATTAGTGTTTATGCTTCTGAACGCCCAAAGATGTCCCCTAAAAGAACTGCACTCCAACAGTGTCGTTCTCCTGTAAAAAGAGTTAAAAAGAGAAAGAAAAGGATAGTCCCGTTATCCTAAAAAAACGCTAAGCCAAACACCGACGCTTATTGCAGGAAAATGCTTCATCGTTCAACGAAAAAGATGAGCAAGCAAAGGGGATGATTTTGCATGCCAATGGTATACCTCCTCAAAAATATAGGAGAAAAGAGCTTGTGTTAAGTCATCGACGTCAATGCATTTTTTATTGTGTGCCCCGAAACAAACAAACGGAAATGTCACCCAGCAGACACCATTGTGAGGATCGTCATCGGCTTTCACAACTGTGTTGTTAAATTTGTCCTCATCCGCTGTGTCAGGTTTCCATACCATACAAGCATCTGGATGGGTTGTTCTTGGCTTGTTTTTAGTATGTCAAGAGATTTTCCAGGTATGCTCGGTAACGGTAAGTTTCCATGCCGATACTGACTGGTTTGTTTTTCAAGCGCAAATCCACTTCGGTGAACAAGGAATGCATAAAACTATTGGAGATACTCTAGCATATTCTCCTGGACAGGTGTTGTCCGTTTTTATCACTTTGACTTTCAAGTACATGTAACTGCTATTCATATCGATATTATCTTCGTGCTGTCGTTTGATTTCTAATTCGATGGGGGTTAAGGTCGTCAAAGATTAGATGGGATCAAATTCTACCCATTGGGATTCTCGCATCGCAAATGAACCAGATCCAACTTGGAACATTCGCATAACTCTTGGCGCATCACTTTTTATCTCTGGTTTTCAATAATCAAAAATGTCTAATTCTCGGACGGTTCTTCTTTTATTGGTTTTTCTAGCTCTGTGGTTGTAAAGTCCTCTGGAGGTGTGTCTTCGTCGTCATCTCTTTCTACCTTTTCCCTGCTGTGTTGTCAAAGAAACAGAAATATCTGACTGGGCAGCGTTCATGGCATTTATAGGAGTTTCTCGTCGGCCCAAAATGTCATTGTCTGTTTGAAACAATACATTTTTGCTGCTCTCAAGAAAGCTTATTTGGGGTTTATTTGTTGCCTTGCGTCAAAGAGGAATCGTTCAAGGCGTGCAAAGCGCGTGTCGCCATCGGTTTCAAAACAGGAACCACAGAATGAAATCGAACGACTCCTCTGTATACAGGATACTTGAATTACAATTCGTTAGAGAATCATTTTCGAAAATGGGGTTTCACCGTAACTTTCCCTTTGGAGAATGGAATATTTTGTCCCCGATCTTCTTTTATAGCAATGTCGACACTATCGATGATTGTTGTTGGTGGTTGATTAACGTTGGACGCAAGAATTCTGTTGCGACCGTTAGAGTATGTCAGGGAAAGATTGGAGAGAAGGTAACCGATGCAACTACTCAGTAAAATGGTCCACAAATGTATGTCTATTTGTTGTAAACTCAAATCAGCAATGGCCATACCGATGACACAATCCACTACAACGATTTGGCAGAAAAAGAGGATTTGCATTTTAGTTATACTTGGGGAAAAAAGAAACTGTAGTCTTATCACGCACACAATGGCTGTTTTTGTAGATCTTGCCCAGAACAACTGGTCGAAGGAGTGGTCACTGAAGTGGTTAAGGACGTGTTGAATGGCATGATGGTCACTTCCTGTTATAGTCGATGACTTATGAACCGTCGATCCAAGAATCAAAACGGGAGGATATCCTTTCCAACGTAATTTAACCTCTTTGACACGACGTTTTCACACTTTTCGGGTTCTTCGATCGAGAATGCTTTCAATTTCGTACACTTCGTATTTTTTGGCCTCTCGTCGTAACTCGGGCAAGTAAAAAGTTCCTTTTATCAATTTCCCGTTCATGTGTTCCAAATTATAGACTACCGTTGTTCTACTCTTTCATCGATTTTTTTTAGAACAGTCACGATTAAAATATTCCGAGTTTTACTTCTACTAACATACCATGTACTTCCAAACCACCTTCTACAAATATACCAATTATCACTGGCGAAGATTGGGTAACAGTATATCAACACTTTTTTGGTAAAGCCAGAGAACTTGGAATTGCAAAGCGTTATCAGAGTAAAGAGGTCGCAATCCCATACATAAAAGACCACAAAGTTTTGAGTGAGCTAGAAACACCCAAAACTAAAAGCACAACCCGGATGGAAAAGAGCGGTCGAGGACATGAAATTCATGGAGGACAAACATTTCGAATGCACGATGCCACTAGCCTGGTCTGTTTGCTGAAGACTACATAATTTCCATCAACTAGAATTCGCAGTCTTTCATCAGCCTGCATATGACCACTTAATCTTAATTGAAGTAATGAAGGAAGAATATCCTAGTGGCCGTATAAATAGTTGGTAACACATCATCTGACGAGATTTGTTGTTAAATAAGTGTTACCAGTTTTACTCTCCAAAAATCCAGCCATATTAAGGGCTTCGATTGCCATTTATTACTAGATTTCAATCTGGTTTGAAATTTTGACTCGATAATACTATTGTTATCATAATATAATCCTTTGACCACCGTTCTAAATTCAAACTACAATTCCTAACTCGACTATTAAAAACATTTTGGTCTCTTAGACCAAATGGTTTGAATAAATATGTACAATATGTACCTTTGCAATAAATTATAGGATTATAAGATATGAACAATTTTCAAAACTAAACTCGTGGCTCTAATTGCAATGAGTCTAACACAAAATTGATAATAGGGAATACCCACTAATTAAGACAACTTGGTAAGATTTGCTATGCTATACTTACTATATGCATTAAAATATTATGATTATGTATAGAAATAAGAATAACTAAAATAACAATATCTGATCTAGATATTCAGAATTTGAGATTTATTATTAACTATAAATCGCACATATATAAATAATAATGTCTTAAGGTAAATTATGCTAATCATAACATAAATGTAAACAGAGGAAATTGTGCAACATGTGCACATGGTGTTCACGATTGAAAACACAGGTTGTGCACATTTGCCATGAGCCTAAAGATGTGATCCTAGTTACAGGCAACTAATGCTTTTATTTAGATTAGTTTTCAAAATTAACCCTCATCTTCTCCTTAATACAATATATTTTAGAAAAGGACTATAAATCAATCAAGAACTTTGAAAACATCGAATTTGAATGGTGTATAAACCCTATGTCAAAATTAAAAATTCCAAACTTTGTAATAATAATACACAAAGTACATACACATTGATAAAAACAAATACACATAAAAACATTTTAATTAGATTTAGGGAGTCCTTCAGATGATGTCAATTCTGAGATTGACCACAACAATAACTTTGAGAAGATGATAAAATTGCAAGAGGTGGTGGATAGCCTAGGCAAGGGGGAATCAGGCCCGACCCTTGGGTCCCATGCTTCTCCGCAATGCAATTGTTTTGCTTGGGGTACCACGCTCATCGCTTGCTGCCTTGGTCCCCGCACATGCTAGGCCGGGACTGGATGGAGGAAATGAATTTTTTTTAGGATGGAGCAGGAGCCTATAGTCGCCATCGATTGAAGATGGAGTCTGAAGAAAGGCAAATAAATATTAAGGGAGAATATTAAAAAGGACAAGGAGGAGAAGGAAGATATAAAGGAGAAAGAACAGATGAGAACATGGAAGAAGAAAATGGAAAAAAGAAGAGGTGAATAAAAAGAGGAAGAAAGATGAGATAATGGAGATGGAGGAAGAGGATGATATAAAGGAGAAGAAAAAAGAATATAATAGTGAAGATATGGTGTTGGTGGGAAAAAAAAGATGGGAGAAGAGAAAATAGACAAAAAACAAAGGCCCTTTTCAGGGACACTCCATTGCCTCGAAAAGATCTACTCAAATGCCATATTTGTGCCTTGGTTTGTTTGTATGTTTGTCTATGTCTATTAAGGTATATGTCCTGCTCCGCCAGGTGATGCTTGTGTCTGTTGGTCAGTACCGCTCGGAAGTTTTTTTCCCCCGCTGTTGCTGTTTGGCCCGATTCAAGTCAGGCACTTGCAACAGTGTGATGTCCATGACGCCACTCTGTTCCATTCCTATTGTCCCTAAACAACCCCAACATATGCTCAACTTTCCCTTGTCAGAATATAGTCCCATCTATTTGTCCGTATAAATCTTGTCCGTGAATAATCCCAGGGGGTTCTTGTAATGGATATTTCCACAGTAATTGAATCGTCCCCATTCATACTATGGTCGCTTTCAGTAAAAGGACCAAAGTAAACGATTTTTAAATTTCTGCTATCAAGTTAAAATCAAGTTCAGCTACATTCTCGAGGTCGTAGACTTGGCGAGATTTATTGATGCTGTAACTATCATTTTCCCCGATGCAATAATAATTTCTTGTATTTGGAATTGTTTTCTTAATCCTTGTCTATTGTATTATCCTTTATGATGGCAGTGGTACTCTGAAACCAATTAATTTTTTTCACATTTTAAAAATTTCTCAGTGATATTTATTTCGATTTCCAAAAGAATATGATCTATTTTCATATCTGTTAGGTTTATACCTCAATCCCTACCCCACCCCTAAAAAAATCCAAACAAGAACACAATAGTTTAGTAAGACGTTAGGTCTAAAAATTAATCGATTTTAAATTGAATGAAGAAACAAACGATCGATCATGAAATTTTAACCGATTCACAACACTGGATGCAATGCTTTATTTAGGTTAGTGATACAAACATTTTCTTTACGGCTTATACTTGCCAACTTTAAGGAATTTATTTTTTTTTTCTTGATACTGAGCTCTCTTGCACCTCCAGTATTACTTTCAACAACCACCTTTGCCTGATGAAACAGATCAGTAAGAATTGTGTATGATGTAATTTTGCCCACACATATTAGTTTTGGATTGGAAGTAAATTTGTTAGTCTTCGTTAACATGAATTTTATGTTATGTGTCTTCTTTTTTGTCTCTACAAGAGTCTCATTTGAAACATATGGTCTCCAAAACGAAGAATTTTGTATTCGGAATCAGATTAAATATAATTAATTTTACACACATTCATTAGTGAGTCAGAGGTTAACTTGTTAGTCTTCGTTAACATTTATGTTGTCTTCTTCTTCTTCTTCTTCTTCTTCTTCTTCTTCTTCTTCTTCTTCTTCTTCTTCTTCTTCTTCTTCTTCTTCTTCTTCTTCTTCTTCTTCTTCTTCTTCACAAATATACCTCATTTTAAATATTTGGTTTAAATAACGAAGCCTGTGCATTCGGTATCTGATTGAATATCATGAATTGCTGTAAATTTTCCACAAGGTATCTTAAAATGTATTCCCTCTCTGTGTATTCCAAAATATTTTGAAATATGCATTCTAATATTTAAGGCAAAATAATTGAAGTTTTAACATTGTATAATAATTCATCGAACGTCAAAACTTTTGTACAATTACAGCACAAAAAATATTGTTTAGTATGTTCCATCTCAGGTGCCAAATATCTGACATAAAACAGTAAAAAAATCTCTTGGAATAAAAGGAGAATACAGAAAAAATTGTTTAGTGAACCTTCATTCAGTGTTCTCCATTCTGTTTTTTGTTTTGGTAAAATTTTTCTTACATTTAGATCAGTCAGGAGAGAGAGAGAGAGAGAGAGAGAGAGAGAGAGAGAGAGAGAGAGAGAGAGAGAGAGAGAGAGAGAGAGAGAGAGAGAGAGAGAGAGAGAGAGAGAGAGAGAGAGAGAGAGAGAGAGAGAGAGAGAGAGAGATAGAGAGAGAGAGAGAGAGAGAGAGAGAGAGAGAGAGAGAGAGAGAGAGAGAGAGAGAGAGAGAGAGAGAGAGAGAGAGAGAGAGAGAGAGAGAGAGAGAGAGAGAGAGAGAGAGAGAGAGAGAGAGAGAGAGAGAGAGAGAGAGAGAGAGAGAGAGAGAGAGAGAGAGAGAGAGAGAGAGAGAGAGAGAGAGAGAGAGAGAGAGTGTGTGTGTGTGTTGGGGATCGATGCTTTATTCCAGAAAGTGAGAAGATTACTTATTTATGCAGTGAATGGATTTTTCAACATTGCGTACATAACTACATAATATTATATCCAAAATTAGGAATGTACCAAGTGTTTGAAGAGAAACAGAAAATATCTATTTGATCCAAGCTGATATTGGCTCTTAGTAATACTTCCATAGACTTCTAACTTTGAATTAGAAATTTTTGTTTGGAAATTAGAGATTGGGAACTTTCGAATATTTGCACAAAATGAAGCTCTTCTTTCAATATTCAATGCATATTTTGCATGGTTGGAGTTAAAATGTCTTGGGGTCGAATGGTCTTGCTCCCCCTTCGGCATACATTCCTGACGGGTTCTCTGTAATTGGATCATATATATATATATATATATATATATATATATATATATATATATATATATATATATATATATATATATATATATATATATATATATATATATATATATGGTTTTCAGCTGCAATTTACAAAAAGCTAAAATAGGACCAGGGAAAAACACTTGATTAATTCACATTTGAAACGGCAATTTTGTATGATTTCCTGACAAGCTTGTCTTCAGTTGCGATTAGAAATTTACCAAGTCATTTTGTGTTTGATTTAATGGTACATTTTACACATTATTGCCTTCATCATACCAAGGAAATTTAAGCAAAGTATGCAGACTTCAGCTACCCACGAACATTATTACTTTTTAGAAATATGTACAAGTTATTCTAAATATTTAAATACATCAGTGCTATTTATCCGGTGTATCGAGCAATCTCTTTGCAAGATTATGCAATGTAGTTTCGTTGTCCTTTTACTTTTATTTCTTTCTTTTTACTCTCTATAGAAATTGATACGATTTAAGAGCATGGCAGGTGTTTCTTTTGCTGTGATTTACTCTCTTGCAAAAATCTGGATTTAAAGAAAACAAGAATTCACCTATGGAATTGCATTCAAAATAGGAACAAAATTAGAAAATCTTTGTCATCGAAAGTGGTCGCTTTGTCTCAATTTCCCGCTCTCGATATACCTAAGCATAATGCCTTTTAAATTTGCTGCGAATGACTTGAAATTTTGATGAAGAGCTATTTTTAATGAAAAAGTAATGGAATAAACTTCAAAATATCATAATTTATAATATCAGGTATAAGAAAGAGTGTGCTGGTCCCGGATCCATGCTCGGAGTTGCATAAACTACCGATTCATCAGACTGCTCTGCGATATAGAGTTCAAATTCACCTTACTTAGTTCATTATATCACATTATAGACAGAGGCAAAGTTCAGTATCTGTCACGTTCAATGTCAAATGCATGACACATTTGTTGGGAACTAAATGGTTTTATCTGCATAGATCACTTTGGCAGCTTATCTACGCATTCATTTTAGGTAACGCTCATTAAAAAGAAAGGCAGGGTCAAAACTAGATTGTTGGTAAAATGTTTTATTTCACTGCAGACTTCCTGAAGTCCAACAAATTACAATGTAAGACAGCAGAAGTTTTTGTTGCCACCCATCCAGAGAAAAATGTCGGGATGACGGGGCTTACGTTATAGGACAAGGGTTTGATTACATGGGTTCATTACAAAGAAAATTAGGAGTATCCGTCCATGAATCAAGGGGTGGGGTAGCCTTACTTGTTACCACCCCCATCCTTTGTTGATGGACGGATATTCCTAATTTCCTTTGTAACGAACCCCTGTGGTTTCGGTTGTCTTACAGTGTAAGATGTTTAACGTGATATTTATGTTGTTTGGTATACTGGAACGCTGTATTATCGCAGTACAAAATGTTATCGGTACACATAAAACCGATTTGTTATTGCTGCATTGTTACAAACTAAAGTTTCTGATTTTACATTTATTTCAATAAAATTTCTCGGTCAATCCAATCTCGTTAATGTAAATTAAACCGTGCATGACAATTGACCCAGATGACCATACCATGGGGAAACAACTCTTTATTATCGTGGTACATGTATTTACCTAACTTAAGCATGCACATATTCTAAAAGACATAAATTTTAACTTAGTGATAACCTTTAACGTCCACTTTGCACTGGCTGAATATTTCCACCAAAATAAAGGATCCAATGACTAAATTGAATACAATAATGTCAGTTAAGTTGAATATTAAGATAACAGTGGAAATTAAAAATAAAAAAATATGTATCACTTTGTCTGAATTGTGATGTGGTCATATATATATATATATATATATATATATATATATATATATATATATATATATATATATATATATATATATATAAATCTATTAGTAATATCATTATTACTGAAATATTACTAATTTTAAAAGTAGTTTAACTATTATTAATTTTCTATTTATGTAAAATAACTAGGTTCATTAGCAATGTTCTGGTAGCCATAACGGCTACCATGAAATCATATTGCAACCTCACCTTGTAATAAAATATATGTCACTATAAGGATATGACCTATAATCATCAAACATCAAACGATACACTGAATATATTTTGTAATCAAAACCAATGCAGGTATAGTATGTTTGATTGGAGTTTTGTATAAGATAATATAATTGCATGCACTTTATAAAAAAGTGATGTTCGTTTTTTTTTTCATTGTGAACTTATAAAAATATTGACATTTGGAAGAAATTTTGCTATAAGATTTACATCCTTACTGGCTAAAGCTTTTCATATATAAACAACCGCAAGATGACGTGTGTCCAAAACAAATCGGAAAATTCTGTTTGCCGCAATAATATAGAGCCCATGATAATATAACATTTGACTATATCGAACAACTAAAATATCATGGTAGATATCTAACATTTTAGGACTAGGTTTTGTTGTACTTAAGCACTATGTTCATGCCTCAATTAAAAACAGGGAAAACAATACATTTGACACTAAGAGGTGATGGAGCACATATATCAAAACATTATCATGCCTATATTAATGCTCTTGATAATTTAAAAACTCTCATTGGTAGGTCTCTCCTTTAGTCCCCTGAACTCCCAACTTTGAGAATGCAATTGTAATGTATGCAAATTTCTATATTTGTCTTGTTCTTTAGTGCCGCTTGATTTGACTCCTAAACACGTTTCTCTGGATAACACCTCAGTTACTTTCGACCACATCATATCATATGTTTGCACTCATAAAAAATTGGTCCATATTGGTGTAAATCATTGGGGGAAATATTATCTTTAATAGTTGAGAAATGAAACATTGTATACTATAAAATAAATTAATTTGTCAAAATCTCTATTCAGTCATAAGTCTGAGCAGAAGATAACTTTATAGAATATGTGCTCTAATACTCAACATCATGCCATTGCAAGACTGTGGGCATGAATGGTCACTTTATTACAACAGAAGTGATTATAAAAGTCCACATAATTACACAAAATGGTTTCCTGGCTTCAGTTTGCAAAATTGTTTAGAGTTACAATTATTGACAGTATGTAGACTTGTCAGGCCTGGTTAAATAATGGTCTGTCATTATCATCAGATTTAGTACATATGTTCAAGTTGAATATGTTCAATATGTTTCTTACCATGTTTTCTAGAAATTTTCACAGTGAATGAAAAATTACCTTCTAGTAGGAGTTTAAATTTTTTTACAGTAAAATTTGTTATTTAAAGAACAGGCTATGCTTAGTAGGTTATGTGATATCAGGTTTGACAATTTTCTGTCACACTTACCCAACACATTTTCTGTTAAACTTAAAAATACTTTTTCACACCTATAATAATTCACTGCTTGATTCTTATGATACAATGACTTAATTTTGCAACAGATTGGCAGCATTTGTTTCATAATGATTCACAAATTTTTAAAGTATGTGTTAACTTGAATAATTGCTTGGCCATGTTGATTATGAGTGCAAAGACTACTAGGAGAAAAGTTCTATATGCAGTGGATGATTGTGTTTCTTCTTGTGCCAGTTCTTCCTGTTATTGAGCCTGTAGGGGCTTAGATGTTCACATGGTCTCTGTCAACTGGTGTTTATCTGGGACAATTTACACCTGACAGGTATGATTTATTTCCTGATCTGCTCCACTATCCCTGCAAGGATGATACAGAAACAAATGGCATCATAATTTTATTATTTTTAGTTTGCAGTAAACTGTACTGTGTGCTTGAAATTTCACTTGCCTAAATATGTCTTTTAGCTTTTGGGTTATTTCAGCTAGGTGGTCATCCTCACCTGTCTTGTAAATTACTTTCTTTTACTGCATATTATTTTTCTATTTTCAATACAGATATATTTCTGAGTATTTCATATTTTAAAAGTAATGTCTTTGTCTTTTTTACCATTTGTATTACCTAGTTAGTAAGGTTCATTGACTGTAAATTATAGACTTCTTTAAGAAGGTTCACAGGCAGTAAACTAAACTGTGCAATTTTAAAAGTTGTGATCCTCAAATACTGCTTTATTTTTAGGTACAGGAAGTGTCATTTTCTGACCTTAAAAACTGGAAATGGCACTAAAGGGAATCAAAGTGATAGAGTTGGCAGGTCTTGCTCCAGCACCATTCTGTGGAATGATTTTATCTGACTTTGGAGCTAAAGTCATCCGGGTAGACAAGGTAACTTAATATTATCTTTTATTTTACATGTCATCATAAGTTTATCCTTAATTTTACATGATGTCAATAGTGTTATTAATTGTTGAGAAATCGTCGTACATTCATTTGAATATGATATATTGTATGTCACCATCATTACACATAAATGAATATATTATTCCTATCTTTTTGAAGAGGAATATATTCATTTCATCTTGGTGGTCAAATGTATGTACATATTTAAGTATATATTTTCATCTGTTCATTACATTTCTTGTAAATGCCAAAAATGTATTTACCTTTCATAAAACAGTGATTGATATGGTATGTGCTGTTCATTTTGTGCATATATTTGCAGTAAAGATTCAGAAATTCTTCGCAATCACAGTGGGCCATGAGGCAGAGATAAAATTCATTCTGTTGCCAGGAATTTCTCTTTATTCTCTGTTGATAATGCTTTTGAGTTTCATTTGGTTAAAGTTTTTTAATTTTCTCAAGACATATACAGGAATGTGCAATTATTCATGAACTGAAAATTCATGGTGACCCCAGGGCTGAGGAACAGGGGTCAACAGAGGTAAAAACAGGATACCACTAAGACAGTACCCTATCAAAAAATATTGTCAATATCTCAGGATGTTGTGGGCAGTTAATTGAAGTTTATCGTGATCTTAAATGCAGACAACTTTTGCTGTTCTTGATAAAGTTTTAGACTCATTGTCTTTCCAATGGAATATTTTTTGGTGATAAATATTCCACATTAAAAAGTGCAACCACATTTTCTCTTGTCTTCATCTGCTTAGAACCTTTAAACAGGGTTACACCTTCAGTAATACATCACTGCCATTTTTCTGTTGATTAAGTTTTATTTCACTGTTTGTATTGTAACAAACTCCAAATTTATAATGTGTGTTAATGTAAAATTTAAAATTTTCTTGCTAAGCAAACTTTCTCTTCATACATAATGTGGTGGGGATATTTAACATATAAAACAAAATTATCCATATAATTTTCTAGTTTTATAAGTCTATGGCAGATTTTTTATTGCTTTTACGAAGTAAATATTTATAGGTTTTGTTTGGAAGCATGAATTTCATACAAAATGTTAAAAAATGCAGTGGTTCATGCATAATAAACTGGCAAATTAATTATTTTACTGTATTTCCAATATGTGTAAATTTGTAGTCCTGATTTTTGTTCCACTGGCTATTTAATTTGTTTTTAATGTTGGTTGGATGTTGTTTATTCATTTAACAGCTTATGATGATGTTTTCAGTCTGTTTTTAGCTATGAATTTTAATAAAAAGTTATTTTCTTTCAGCCTAAATATTGTTTATTATATGAACCATGTAAAAGAGCTTGATACTGAAATTTGGATGAAACAAATCACTATAAGATTCACATATCTCTTTTGAAACTGAGGATAAAGTGAAATAAATATGAAATAATTATTTGTTTGTGTTTTTTTTAAGTTTTATATTTTTTCAGTGTCAGTGTTGTATTCAGGTTGTATGTAATATTCATCATGTGCTTTTATCTGTGGTATTTAGGTCAAACTGTCTCATTGCCTATGCTTAAATATACCTTTGTTACCATTTTGAAGCCTAGAATCATTAACAATAAGCATTTGATTACTATAATGGAAATTGGGCTCTAGCCAGGAAACCTTGAAAGAGGTTGAAGATAAATATACTTTTGTTATTAGGGCAAAAATTGTTAGCAATAAACAATTTTTTCCACTGAAAAAGGATAACTTTAAAGCATCTACAGTGTAGGTCTTTTACTCTTTGTATGTAATATAATATGTTTGTATTATACTTTCATTAATAAAGGTTTTGTTATTTTGTGCTACATGAGTAGATTTCCTTTTTGGTTTTAGAAGTATTTAGAATTTCTGTAAATCTGCACCTGTCTTTTAATTTTGTTTACGGAAGGTATCCTTAATGGCTTCAACTAAAATTTTTATTGTATGCAACTGACACACTGCTGCCCAGTATTAAATTTGCATGATCTTTTTGATAGACTCGGCATGTTCCAGACATTGACCGACAGTCTAGGGGAAAATATTCTGTTGCACTAGACCTGAAACAGAAAGAGGGTGTGAGTGTGTTCAAGAGGCTATGCTTCAATGCAGATGTCCTTATAGAGCCATTTAGAGCAGGTAAGCGCCAACGGATATACCACATTTTGCCATAAGTAAAATGCCACATCAAAAACATCTTCCCATTTCTGAAACAGTTTGGCTTTCTATTTTTTTCTTTGAGAATATTTCCCAAAAAAAGTTAAAAAAATATCAATGTTAGTTTATTCATCACTTTTTTAAAGTGTCATGAAGAGGGTACTAGAACTCTTACTTACACGGTCAGTTCTTCATCGATAATCTTATTTTTTAGTTCTACTGGTCATAGACCAGAAGAGCCTGTGGGATGACCTTTTGTCCATCATCCATTGTCTGTCATGTCTGTTGTCTATCCATTCAGTAGCACAAGTTAACCATTCCGGTGGCCTAGTGGTTAGAGCCTCAAATACGGGAGGTCGTGGGTTCGATCCCCGGTCAAGTCATACCAAAGACTTACAAAGACTTACAAAAATGGTACTAACAGCTGCCTCGCTTGATGCTCAGCATTAAGAGGTTAGTGTTAGGACTGGTCGGCCTGGTGTCATGAAAATGTGACTGGATGAGACCTCATGCTTCATGTTTGCAGCATGATGCCTCAGTGCTAGACATCACTATAAACTACCACAATGCAGACATCATAGCGATATGACTGAAAAATCATTAAAAGCTTTGTTAAAAATTATAAACACACAAACACCCGCACAAGTTTGTTATTGCTAGTCCTCCTAAACAATGTGGAGGTTTGTCATCATCCCAAGGTCTAGTTGGCCCTTACTGAAAAGAATGCTGCTAAGACATTCTGTATAGCCACTACAGTTGCTGTTTTAAAACTCTTGTTATCACTAATCCTTCTGAATGGTTTTCATTAAAAAGGCTTTTTAACAATGTTTGGCTGGTCCTAAATGAAACTATGCCAGTCTGATTTTTTTCCAATATGGTCACTATGGTAGTCATCTTGAAAATCTTGTCATTATTTCTCTTGAACAGAAAGTTACATGGTCATGGGGTTTTTACTAGAAGACTTCTTATAATATCTGTTTGGTCCTAGATGAAAATGTTGCCACCTAGATATCCACTATAGCCACAAGAGTGATCATCGAGAAAATATTATTCCTATTCCATCTGAATGGTCATATCAGCATGAGGTTTTGACTAAAAGAAAATTATAATAATTGGACATCCAGTATGGCCACAACAGAAGCCAGTCTTAAAATATCATTATTGTTTCACCATCTGATTGGAATGTCTTATGAGCACGTTTTCACTAAGACACTTCTCATTGTGCCTTGATTGTCTTAAAGATATTGTACTCATCTGACATCCAATATGGCCACCACAGTGGCCATCTTTAAAATCTAAATGATATTCTTTCTAGATTTAAAGTCATGTGGACATGGTTTTCTCGGGAAGACTTCTTTATTGCTATAAATAAAACAGCTTTTTATGATATCCCGTCAGACATACATTATCTCTGGCACTATGAACGTATGGAAAATCCTGTGTGGATGGTTATTTTGGTATGTTGGTATGGGTTTTTTTACCAAAAGTCTTCAGTGGTGTTTAGTTTGCAAAATATAAACATGATGTTGATCTTACATTCAATATGGCAGCTACAATGGCTAACTTGAAAATGTTATCACTCAAGAATATCAGAGATAACTGAGGACTCTTAAGTTAAAAGAAGGAAAGGTCCTATCTTGAATTCCTAGAAGCAGCAAAGCATAAGTCTAGGGTTTAAGAGAGAATTGTCAATGTCAGCACAAATATGCATTGAATTTGGTATCTTGAACCCACTGAATATGTATATAAAACAGAAAATATCCTCTAATTATTATTTGGTCACTACAGCATACGGTCTCATTCCATTCCTTCATAATGATGTCTGCTAAAAGAATTGTATACCATTTTATAAAATGCAGCATGTTGAGGGCATACTGACTGGAAGGCTGAACTTGTCCTTGAGGGATTTGAGATTATCCCAAAAATATGTCCTCAAAGTATCAACACAAATCAACAGCTTTGGTAAAATCAAATATGGGATTTTAAAGGGCATTACATTATATTTTATTTTGAAAATATTAAAAGTTTGTTTCTTTTTCATATTTGTTACCATGTTAAAACCATATTTAAATATTTAAAGTTTTAAAAAAAGATATATGTAAATAGGATAATATGTTAATTTAACTAATGCTTTAATATATCATAACAATTTCTCAGTTATCTTCCGCTTGAATTGATCACACAGATCTAAGTTTCCATTAAGAAAACAAAGCCTTACTGAAATATTTTGTAATATCAATGAACTCCTACTTTGCTATTCTCTGGAAAGAGTTGTGTCCATCACATGTTAGCTTCCACTTCGATGGCAGCCAGTTTTCGTCTTGAAATCAATGACATGCATCTAAATAAATCTTCAACAAGCTGATTTGTGAGGACGATTTGGGAACATATATATACTTTTAATTTTTTGCCACACAGTAAGTTTGTACCATGTTTCAGTGATATTCATATGAACAACAGATAATAAACACAGCTTGTTGTGCTAGATTTTTGTATGACTGAATGCTAGAGATAAGTGCCTTGTATTTCAAAATGTATGTCAACAAGCTCTTACAGAACATATTAATTCATCAACAATTATTGTCTAGACAGATTGATATTGATGGCAAGCTTGGAAACAATCTCTGACAAGCCAATTATCTCAGTTCATATGACATTCACAAACTGCCCATGGCTAGATTAAGACTTGAAAACCAGTGAATCCTGTGTACATACATATATTACACATATACAATATTACAATGAAAACAGTTGTTAAGTTAAAATATAAATATTTATTTCCTATTTGTCAAAACTTGCTTTAAAAATAGTAAATATTCACATTATTGTGTTTGCATGAGGAAATGCAAGACTGACCTTAACATTGAAGTTGGAATTAACAAACTTTGACATGTCATCATTTTAAATAAGGATCAGCAGATTAAATAAACTGGGGGCGTTTGTGTAATTGAAAAATGTAGTGCTGACAATTGTGAAACAAAGGTGTTGATATGCGTACTGTGGTGAGATTGCAGATTATACCATTTCCAGAACAGAAAGAATTATGAACTAAATATGATCTCTCTCTCTCTCTCTCTCTCTCTCTCTCTCTCTCTCTCTCTCTCTCTCTCTCTCTCTCTCTCTCTCTCTCTCTCTCTCTCTCTCTCTCTCTCTCATTATTTTGGAACTTATCTATGGTCAAGTACATTGCAAATTTGAGCTTGTCTCAGGAGTCAGGCAAATGGATAATAGGTAATAATATTTTCCTTTTTAGGTATTATGGAGAAATTGGGCCTGGGTCCAGATGTGCTAATGTCGGAAAATCCCCGTCTAATATATGCCAGATTGACTGGCTTTGGGCAGAAAGGATCCTATGCTAAGAAGGCTGGACATGATATTAATTATCTTGCACTTTCAGGTTGGTTGCAAGACATGATAGGAAAGCAAGTTTATTTCATGTAATATTTTTAACAGTGAAGTAACAATGGTTTGATATAATTTAACATCATATACTTTGACAGATGTTTGCATCAGACATTTTGTGTTCATTACATTCAGAAATGAAGTTATCTTTTTGTGGCATGAAAAACTTGACTGGATAAATGCCTTTATATTTTTTTTGTCTTTTGTTTTTGAAGAATAACCTCCTTGCCTCCATCTCATAACTCAGCTAAAATCATTAAGCTTGCTTCATATATTCAAAATACGTCAGTGTATAGAAGACTCATAATGATATTTATCGAATAGTGATTGATGAGAGGCAGACATATTTACCACTTGGCTGTGAAAGTGTCAAAAATATCTTTAAATTTCATTGTTATAATGTTATCTGTGTCTATTGACATCCAGTGAAAAATTATATTTTTTTCACTCCAGTGAAATATCAAAATTATTTCTGTTAGAAAATTCAGTAATTCACAGTCATGTATAAAATAACTGGTGAAATTTATCCAATCCCTCTAAATAATTCAGCACTCCTTTATTGTTGAGCCCATCATTGCTAGATATAACATGATTATACCATACATGCCATTAAATATTTTTGAAGAAATCTGAACTATTAATTTTCAGCAGCTTTAAAATTCAATTTTGTCATCAGCATTCATCTCTAGTTAAATACATTATACTGTTTTATGATTATTAGCTGCTTATATTCATTAACAGTCTGTAGGACTACTACAAATGTACATTGGCCTAAAACCAATATCATAATTTGAGTTCTGCATCTGTATCACATCTATCATGTTAGTATTTTTAGCACATAATCATTAATCCTATCTCAGATATGATACAGTGCTTCAGTAAATAAAATAATAGCCAATCTGTTATATGTGACTCCATGTGTAATCATCATATATTCTTGGGCAAAATTGCATCAGAATCACTTGAACAGTTACAATGTTATGTTACAAAGATAAGTAAATGTTAATGGACAGATGTATATACAGTGTCAAAATATAATATGGTTGGTTGAAGATCTGTGGATTTATAAAACAAAAGTGTTATTTCCATATGTATTTAATGGGATGTGGTTTTATGTCTTCATGTCATTGTTGAATCTTTAAATTTAAGGTTTAATGTGAGCATGAAAATCCATGAAAATTGGGCAAAAGTAAAATTGAAATGACAAAATTCAAAAGATATCAGACAAAAAATAACTACCTGCTAGACTGCTTCTCAGATGTCATAAACAATTGCACTGTGCCATTCCACTAGGGTCAGTCTAATTTTGAAACATCATTTGTCATTTTTATTGATTATATTTTTTTTTTTATGGAAAGATCGTTAAATTTATTGTGACAATATTATATCTGTTTGATTCAGCATTAAAGATTTTATTTTATCCAAAAAGTTTGGAAAATTCTTTAGAAAGCAAGATTTAATTGAGACAAAACAATTTATGCAAGTTTCTAGCAGATTTGACCTTGTGGCAGCAGAGGCATTATCTGAGACCACTCCAGTTGCCTAGTGGTTAGAGCATCCATCATGGATGTAGGAGGTCATGAGTTTGAACCCTAGCCGAGTCATACCCAAGTCTTATAAAAATGCTGCTAACAGTTCTTTCACTTGGTGCTCAGCAGTAAGAGGTTTGTGTTAGGACAAGTCGGCCTGGTGTCATGATAATGTGACTGGATGAGACATCATGCTTCATGTTTGCAGCATGATGCCTCAATGCTAGACATCACTATAAGCTACCACACTGTGGACATCATAGTGATATGACTGCAAAATTATTAAAGTTACGTAAAAAATCCAAATCTTTACACACACATTATCTGAGTAATAAAGGGAGTTAACCTGCTATGAAGAGTATGATTTTGATCTATGGACAGTATAGAGTGGTTTAAGAATGCATACATTTTCAAAACCTTCCTTAAATCAATATTATTCTGATTTATTTTGACAGGTGTCTTGTCCAGGCTGGGCAGAGTTAATGAAAGGCCATATGCTCCGATTAATCTTCTAGCTG
Source organism: Potamilus streckersoni (assembly GCA_016746295.1). Lineage (NCBI taxonomy): Eukaryota > Metazoa > Mollusca > Bivalvia > Unionida > Unionidae > Potamilus > Potamilus streckersoni. The sequence goes on along the minus strand of JAEAOA010001668.1, from coordinate 83,352 downwards.
ATTTTGCTAGTGGTGGCTTGCTTTGTGCATTTGGGATAGTTACAGCACTGCTTGAGCGTGTACAGTCTGGAAAGGGACAAGTTATTGATGCCAACATGGTGGAAGGGTCTGCTTATGTCGGTAAGGTATTATTGAAATTTCATGAATGGTCAATTTAATATACAGTTCTTACATTTTTCCAGTTCATGTTAATGATAAAACACCTTATAATAGAATAGACAATTTTGCCTAAAGAACTGACATTTATGTGACATCATATGAGAACAATTTGATGATTTTTTTGGGTCTAATTTGAATTATTGAGATTTGATTTGAGAGAATTGATGATGGCTTAAAATGAGTGCTTGAAAAACAATCTTGGTCACTGGTTAGAAATCACAAATCTATGCACTTACCAGCCATGGAGATTGTGTTTGTGACAGAAAATGAATGGAGTCAGTTTCTTAACTTTTTAAATGGGATAAAATATAGCATTACATCATTTTAACTAATAGTCTTTTATTTAAATAAGCAGAAGTTTTACCTGACATAAACCTTTTTAACATTTCCAAATGTTGTATGAATTTGTTATTTAATATGCATGTGTGAGGAATCAAAGGATACTCTTTGGGAGCTTTTGGTTGAAGGGTAATTTTGAAAAGTGTTATTTACAAACAAGATATTAAAATTATTCCAGGTGCTTGCCATGTCTGGTATTCATGTCCTTTCTTCAGCGTATCAGTTTTCCATATTGTACATTGAAACTCAAAGTTCTGCATGACTAAAATTTTTGCTTTTAGCTGATTTATGTTCTTGAGGGTTAAAATCAAGGGTAAGCACTGTGTCACAATGCAGCAAGTCATTCTTGAGATGTGAAGTATTTGAATGATTGTTGCTTGAGTTAATGAAGTTTTCCTGTTCTTTGTTTTGTATACGGTATTTAACAAAGCTTAATTAAACAATACAAAATTGTCATTTTGAAAAACTGAATTTTACCGTCAACTTGGGATTTTAATATTAACACAAAAAGAAATTTCTACATCAGCACAAATACTTTGTCTCAACTGACCAGATTATTTGCTTTTAGAATTTGCAGATATTAGTATGGAGCAAAAAGAGTATTATCTATGCCCCGTTACATTTGTTTACATCAGCTGTGTACATTTTAATATCATCCCATGAGAAGGTAGTGAGATCATAATATGAAAATTTACATGGCATCAAAAAAATGCATCAAAATTTAATAATCTTAATAAACATTTGCAGGATCAACTAGAACTGCAAAGTATTTGGTGTCTTGTTTTTGTTTCACTTCATTATGTCCCAAATACCTGGTTTTGCTATACATTGAACAATGATGTAAATCAAAGCAGACTGGGTGAACTAGGCTAAACAAATACTGTAAAATGTATTTAAAAATATACACATTTGATAAAAAAAGTGCTGATTGTATGAAGTAATTTTATTTATGTGATTCTAGATAGTGAAATGTATCACAAACAAACTCTGCAGTAAAACCCCACTGTAGCACACTTTATTATAACACAGATTTGGATATAACATGGTCATGATGTGGATTCTGAAATTGTTTAATAATTTCACCAGTGTCTTAAAGTACTCAAAGTTTTGGGTCAAAATAAACAAGATTTTGATTTAATAATCTGACACGATGCATTTTTTGTGAAGAAAAAGCGTCTTTACATTGCATCTTTCTAAATAGGAATAAAGATGTTATTCAATTTTAATTATGAATGTTCATTTCATTTGTATCAATAGTCAATCACTGCATTTTGATTCTAGTTTTTTTTTTTTCTAAAAGAAGTTCAGTTCATTAAAAAGCTGGTAGGTGTTAATCTTATTATTGACCCATCAGCAACAAAAACATTAAGTCTTCTTTGCTTTTGTCTTTATTGGATTCTCTGTACATTTGTTGCTTAAGAAAAGCTGATATATATATATATATATATATATATATATATATATATATATATATATATATACTCATTCAACTGCAATTTATGAATCAATTAATTTAAGCAAATTCTAATTATCAAAGTCAGTCTCACAGCCTAAGATTGTTTAAATTATGGGGCAATGGTTTATAAAAGCATCAAAGAAATGAAGGCTGCCATCATGTGGCTTGGTTGTTGTTGGCAATTGTTATGCAGTCAATTGACCAATGTGCCAATGAATAATATAATCCATTCCCAGTAAAATGACAGCATTGTTCATTAACCATTATTTTTTTTTTTGTCATTCAAATAAATAAGTATCAAATGGTAATTATTGGTTGTGTACCCTGGATAATGGTACTTGAAAATATAAAGCTTTTACAATTAAAGAGAAGCTTGAGGCTGTGGACAGAATAAAGTCCAATGTTAAACAATTATATTCAGCTGAAAGTTAAAAAGCAATAAAATATACAACTGTTAGGTCCTTAATGTGCGTCTCAGCATGTGTCTAGTTAAAGAATGGGGGCTTCACTTTCAGTAAATTTTTTATTATTATATTTGTAGCAGAGAAAATTCCAGTGGTATGAATTGTTACAGACACCATTTAATGACTTTACATATGTAGACATTTGGAACTATACATCTGCTTCACATGTTTCCTTATATAATTTTCCAAATTTGTTGTGTGTTTATGTTTGTGTTCTTAATTCAGACACATAATGACAAAATTATTATACTTCATGGTGCATATTTACAAATAAATTATGATGGATTCACTTTTATGGATGTATTGAGATTGGTTTATGAGTATGTATTGATACTAAAGCTACAATCCTTCTATTGGCATGTACATTCTATAAATGTACCAATGAATGGGTCTCTGCATGGAGTAAAATATCAAATATAGATTAATTTAAGATGTTAACTGTGCTGCTGAAACACTTAGTTTTGTACCCATTTGTATTACCACCTCACCTTTCTTTTTGGCAGAGCCTTGGGAAGTGGTTCCCAAACCTTTTTGGCCAGGACCCTAAATATTTTTTCAGAGCCTCATGACACCATTTCCACATTTTGATAAGTTTTGCCACCTTCAAATAAATATCCTCGAGAACCTCTGCTACCTTCCAGAACATCCTCACAACCTTAATTTGGGTTGCAACGGGAAGTGGGGGGGGCAGGCTTGTGAACCACTGGCTTAGGGTATAAGCATGCATTATTTTCTTCAGTTAACTGACTTGTTTGCTTACACAAGTATACAGTACATAACACTGTGGACACAGAGCATTGTGTTTTAGTTGGGTTTCACTGTAATGTCACATTTCAATATTGCCTTTTTATCAGATATAGCAACATATAATTATAAATGGCTGATTAAAGATCATAATAGATATCTAACATCAAGAGACAGTTAGGTAAAGGTTAATAGATTTTAAATAGTTGCACTAGCTTAATTAGGAATAGAACAGATGTCATCAGATCATTGAGGATTTTTCATATCTTTTACACACATACATATGCTTGCTTATAATTGCTACAGAAATACAAGACACATGATCCAGATTTTACATCCTTGGCTACCAGTAATCTTCTTTAGCAGATATATACTTGCTATTGCTAACTATATATATAAGAAGCATAACATAGAATTTTCATCCCAGGCTTTTCTTTTTTCATACACATATGCTTATTATTGCTACATAAATATGGAAGCATAATCCAGATTTTACATTCCAGATGTTTCTTTTATGCACACATATGTACTCAATATTGCTTCATAAATACAGGAAGTATTATCCAGACTTTACAGTATATTCTTACATACAAATACGTATGCAGCATTGTTGAATGAGACATTATCCTTTCAGCAAATTGGTTGTGGAGATCGAGGGATATATATATATGGGGAAGGCCGCGTGGTGATAATGTACTAGATGGAGGTTCAGCATTCTATGATACATATAAAACAGCTGATGGCAAATACATTTCTGTAGGAGCTTTAGAACCACAGTTCTTCCAGGATTTAATTAAAGGTATGATTTTTATTTCCTGCACATGAAGTAACAAAAAGAAAAAATGCCAATACATTGTGAATAATAATAACTTGTAAAGAAGTTCAAAGCCAGAGATTGTGATGAATGAAAAATGTTATTTGATACTGATTATGTTCAGAGCAAAAAGGGTCCAAAACATAAAGCAGCTTTGAAATTGAATGGTACTTATGTGATACATGTATTAGAGGCAATTCCATTGAAGTCAGAGCCCTTGATCTGTTTCTGACATTAGAAATTCTTAATCATCAGTCTTTGGAAATATTGGTTTAGAGGACTAACTTTTATTGACTGCATGCAGTGATGTCAACTGATGAGAATGCTTATCTGCAACTGTGGCATACATGTTTTGGAAATTGGCAACCAGTCTGGAATGGATGCAACATAAATTAATACCAGTGAACATCTGTGTGTTCATATTAAAATTGTTTTGGAAATTAGGCACCCTGTCTGGAATGGATATATTATTAATTAATAGCATGTGAAATTTTCTGTGATCATATTGATATATGTTTTGGGAATTAGGCACTATGTCTGGAATAGATAAAATGTTAATTCATAGTAACATAATTTTGTGCAATCATATTGCATCTTCCTGTGAGTACTTACATACCAGTCTGTTCCATTTAAACCTTGGAAAGGCAGTTTTTTTCTTTCTCTCCAAATATATGCTTGGAGTACTCTAGATAATAATAACGAATTATCAGTTGCATGTAAGGGTGACTACTCAACATTGACAGGCCTTCCCTGTGAGTCAAGCATGTTTTGCCGGAACAGCCATCTGTAACAATGATGATCCATTGAGAAGAAATATTTATCCATTCCAACAATTTAAAAACCTTTAATTCTTTCTACTTGTTGTCCAGATCAATAACCATTTTTTGATGTGAATTACAGGCATCTTTCTTTTCTCCTTTTTTTCTCTGCCATTTTTCATCTGTTAACCATCAGACTGTCAGGTTTCATTTTACAGTATTCAGAATGGTTGGCATCTCTGCAAGATATTAGTTTCCCTTGCAAACAAATCTCAGTATCTGCTGGCAACCATACTGAGAAATATAACTCAATCAATATTTTAATAGCAATAATACACTACCTGCTTTTATTGTGTTGCTATATCTTTTCCTGGTACTATTCAAAGGAGATTATTTCATTTTCCAAGTAGTAATTGGAGATCTAGAATTAAAAAAAAAACATGACCCAGTCTGATACCTTAATCAGCCTCTGACAATTGGAATATTATCCTTCTTTTCCTTGGATTGCAAGTAGTCTAATTTGTCTCGTGGGAGGTCAATGCTTTCATCATCTAAATCACTTTTGCTATTTCTAATGTCAACCATTTCTTTTTGTTTTATTTGTTTTTTTCCCCAGTCCTTGCATAATTTTTGTTGGTGTCTGTGCACCTTTTCAAGTAATTTAAGATTTTAGCTACATCGTTAGCAAAACAATGCATTTTCGTGTTAGAGTAAGCATTACTTGCCCAATTCTTGTTCAGGTTATTCTTTTATTTTTTATTTCCTTTCAGCATTCATTATGCCTTAAGGTATGGCTAAATTCACGCATAAATGGCTACTTAGCATGAACAGCATATGTATTCATGACTGGTTGCTGTATGTTTTGCCTCTGCCTTGACAAGGTATGGGACATAGTGGAAAGTCACCAAACCTGTAAGGCCATGAAGGGATTTGCTTCTTCATCTTTATCACTGAAAGACACACTCCATTTCCACAAGTGGTGTATAAATATTTATTTAGGCTGTTCATATCTCTTTTGTGGGTATGACCAGTATTAAAATTTAATTTCTTGGTGTTAAAACATTTACCGGTAATTATGTAATACTTATGTTCTAATATTACACAACTCCCCCCTCCCTTCCATTCTCATATCCTTGCAGTCTTCAGCAACCATTGTAACATTCAGAGAAATTCAAGATGGATATTCCAGTTTTCAGAAGTTGACTAAGTTTACATACTGGGATCAAATTGTTTTGTATTCTAGACCTCAAGTTACTTACTGGAAGTGGGAATAATCCCCTGGACTGGGGACTAGCACTAGGAAAAGATATAGCAATGCAAATACAGCAGGTAGGTATTACATAATTAACATTAGTTTTACCCCATCAAAAATTTCATTTTAGGCTTTTGTTGCATCTGATATTTTTGTTTCTATATTTTTCTTGTTTATTCAGTTGTTGTAGTTATTCTTCTTCAGTAAAACAAATTTGATTATAAACTCCATTAAACCATCTTTTTTAAACTTCTACAGGTCTAGGATTTAAACCAAAAGAGATATCTCAGCTTAGTAACCCAGAAGAAATGAGGAAGAAATTCCAGGACATATTTCTTACCAAGACAAGAGATGAATGGGTTAAAGTTTATAAAGATTTGGATGCATGTGTTGCTCCTGTGCTAGAAATGGATGAAGCTGCTAAACATGATCATAACCAAACTAATAATACATTTGTAAGAAATGAGAAAAATGAACTAGAGCCTGGCCCAGCTCCTAAATTGTCAAGGACACCTGCTGACCCCATTATGGAAGACCAACCTGTTACTGGACAGAACACAACAGAAGTGTTATTGGAATCAGAGTTTTCACAGAGTGAGATTAAGGCATTAATTGATAAAGGTGTTGTTATTCAGGGAAAAATTCAGTCCAAAATGTAGTTGGATATGATGGAAGATGGTTTTCTTAGCTTTCCTGGAAAATAATTCTGTAGTATCATTGTGTCAAACTTTAGTTACATTATTGCACGCAGTATTTCTTCATTTGTTATTAGGTCAGGCTTTTGATGAAACATGCTCAGGAAACTTAGACTAATATTTTTTTTATTATGTGATTACAGTATATACTTGTGTACAAGTCACAGTGTAAGTCAGCTGCACTGATCTGCCCTGGTCCAGCAGATCAGAGTCTGTGTTCTACTGCTAATGGTATGAACAAACAGTTTCTCATCTTTTGTGCATTTCATATAGTGAGATATGCAAAGTGATACCCTTTTTAAATGGGAGACTATTGTTTAGTAAATTTTTTTTATCATTGTCAAATTATTTGGAATCAATTTCTGGTATACAGTTAAGATATAGAGGTGGACTAAAGTGAGTGGTAGGATTACATAGAGGCAATGTGGACAAGAGTTTTTATTGCTAAAATGTATGAAAAATGTATCTAATAGACTTATAATGATAAAATGTGAAAATTTGACATGATAAAAGATATGTGATAATTTGCTGTGTTTGAATTGTTGAGCCGTAGTTGACAATGCCATTCACAGTTCTCATGTATTGTGCCATACACTGCAATAGCACTGTGATGTTATCAAGGTCAATTATGAAAGTGCTAATATGTTTATTCAGTTGCATGCTTTTAGTATTATAAACTATATATTGTATATTTGATAATGTAGGTTACTTTCAACAGATTAACTTTGCATTGTAAATTTGAATGTCTTGAGCTGGTATTCAAAGAGTGGACTGGATGCATTTCATTCCACTAGTTGTAGTCACTAATCTAAGATAGTCCTGATGCATGAACTTTGCCTACTATAATAGTCATACTGGCTTTCACTTAGGGGGTGACCGGAAACCGCTCCGGACATTCACCCCAGCCATATAGTGAAGTATCCAGCAACATCCGGATTTGCCGGTTTTCTATAGTCAAAAAAATCCGTATCTGGATTTCTGCTTAGTGAATCTGGGGCATTATTTTTTAATCAATAGGTGGCGGCGTGGTGCAAATATTTTTTTCATCAACAGATAGTGATTAAGCTATGCCGAAGTTAACTAGCGGATACACATACAAAGTCGAATGCCAGAGCTAAACATCGGTACCAGATTTATTATGCTACACGAAACATTGCTTGAAATATCAGCGTTTACTCCTAAATAGGTCATGCCAGAAAGGACAGAAGTATCCTCCCTTGTATTTATTATATAGTACATGTACGACGGTAAATTGTAAGCAACGATACAAGCCCCTGTAGACTAACTGAGGCTTGCAAGCAGTGATGGTTGCACGTAAGCAGTGATATCTGGATCCGGATCCAGCAAATATTGCCCCAACTAAACCGGATCCGGTATCTGGTGGCAAAATACACATACGGTCACCCCCTACTTTCACTCAGAGTTCATTCAAAGCTAGTGGCATCCACCCACTAACAAAATCTGGTTTCTTGGGAAGGACAATGGTAATAACTTATGAATCATATTTTTCTAATCTTAAAGAAAAAAGTGTAATCTATGGCTTTTAGGAACTAATTTTATTATATGTATTTTTATAATGAAATTATAGGAAAAAAATGTTCTTTTTATTCATCTCTATTGTGCCTCTTCACAGGGGACATTTCAATAGGCAAGATCATTTTAGTCTAAAATTATTTTTTGTATGATAATGTTACAGTGGGTGCTGAAGACTACTAATTACTTCATAGTTGCAAGTTATGTAATCATTTAATTCTGGATTGTATTTGTTACTGAGTTGACTGTTGGTTTATCCGATTCATTTTAGGTGGCTAGGAGTATACATGTTAAGTTGTAAATACGGTATACACTTTTAAGCAACACTGCAACTGCTCTGGTGGCCTAGTGGTTAGAATGTCTGCCTTGTGAGCAGGAGGTCACAGATTTGAATCATGGCAGAGTCATACCAAAGACTTCTAAAAATGGTACTAAAAGCTGCCTCGCTAGGCTCTCAGCATTGAGAGGTTAGTGTTAGGACTGGTCAGACACGCCACAAAATTGCCATTGTCTTCAATTATTATGGTGAGCAATCTAGATTGGAAGAAAAGGTAGTTTTCAAGTAGGATTTGTTACTTTCTTATGGTTGATTCCATTGATTAGCAGATCTTGTGAAAATGCTATTATGTGATTGGTAATAACGATGGGATAGACTACTTGTAGTTACAATATCATATAATAATTGATTTAACCTAATAAATACATTGTAAATTCTTTGATTTAGTCTTTTCCAGTTACAGATTTGTGTAAATGTAACTGATAAACTTTACTGCAACCAGTAATGATTTTTTTTATGGTATTAACCTGTACATTTTAAATGGGCTGAGAGAGAGAAAGAGAGAGAGATGAATGAATGTTTTTGTTGTCTTATTGGATTTTATATTTGTTTCAAATCAGCAAGTATTACTTTTTGGGTTTAAAGATAAATGATGACTGTTCAGAGTTAAGGAAATAATCAAAAATAATATGATATATATCACTATAACCATGAATTATTTATTTATTTACTTATATACATAAGGTAATTTCAAACCAATGAAAATCATGAAATTGTTTTTGATATATACTTTATGTTACGTGTAATCTTATTTTCAGGTACAAAATCTCTCGATAACTCACACCCTGGTAACTGGTGAAACCACTTATAACTAGGGGTTAACATGGGGGCAGTCGTAGATATCATTTTTTTAAAACTAGAAAGTTCCAATAATTTGACCCCTTTTGTTGAGCATGAAGAAATTTGCCATCAAAATTGGTAAATTAAACCATGATATATCACTCGTTTTATCATCAAAAATGGTTGCTATGACCTGGAAATTTGAATCAAAATTATGAAATTAACATTTTTCCAAACAACATTCTCGGTACACTGAAAAAAGTATGCAACAAAATTTTGATAGTTGAAAATGTCACCAATGCCTTTCTTGAAGCAGCACTATGATAATTAAATACCAATTAAATATGCATTTTTAGAAAAAGAAGTGTGTTTTAGTTGTATGTTTTAGTACAGTTTAATTGTAATAATCATAAATACAATGTATCCTGTTGTATTCAAATGTGAAATGTCAATAACTGTAACATCAAAGTTTGTGAGCGTTTCTTTGAGAACCTAATTAAGTGCCAACAAAGTTTTGATACCTAATTTGCATAAGTATTTGTTGTATTGTTGCACTGAATTAAAAAGCTGACCCCCTTGAAATACCACATTAATAAATCTCTTATATCAAATAAATTGGGTGGAATATATGAAAAATTACACAACATGCAAATCCAACCTGTGTAAGAGCTAGCTGCCCCGCTAGAGTGTCAGGTCATCAAACAATGTTATATATATATATATATATATATATATATATATATATATATATATATATATATATATATATATATATATATATATATTTGTGAATGTAATATAATTAAACTACCTTAAATGAGCATACTCATTTACAACTGATCAAAGATAGCAAGACAACCAAGCGAAATAAATACTTGATGACAAAATTTTGTTTCACAGACCCATTTCATTAGTTGCAGAGTTTTTAGTTAAATTGTAATTATTGAATTGGCACTCTGACATTTTCTCATGGACGAAAAAGTTTTACCATTAAATCGTTGAATCAATATTTTAACTAACAGAATAATAAAAAATTGACTTTCAATGATGACGGCCATTTCATGAGCTAAGTGTTCCATTTTCTTGTTGTTTTAAATAAACAAATCTTGTATGATTATGATTTTCAATCAATAAGTAGTCTGGTTCCCATTGTATAGCATTTCACTATAGTATACAGCAAATCAGGGAGCATAAGGATCAGGAAGCCAGATTACTCAACAACAACATAAAGCAGTGATGTATACATGTTTTCGGGTACACATGATGGTTGTTGAAACCAGTTGGAATGATGTTAACAGTCTCTCAGCAGTTGGACATCTTGAAAATAAAGGTTATTTTTACATAAAAATGAATAACTTGGTTAGAAAGCACTTTATTGACAATTATTGGCAAAATGATTTTACAAGTATTCAGCCATTAAACAGACCAGTTTGCCCCCTTCCCTCATTATTAGTTTTCTTTATGTCCATTGAGGATGGCATCATTTCATTGTTATGGAGGTCTCTCACTTATAGTAGTACAGTCTGTTTTATATCCTGTTGTGTACAAGTTATTGAGGGAGAGGTGTATTTATTAAATTGGTTGAAATTAAAAGTTCTGGTTACATTTTGGTGCTCTAAGAATAAAAAGACTGAATACAATTTTTAGTGATGTGTTTGCAAATGGTTTATTCTTTGATATAATTGTGTCATATCAAATAATCAGGTACAGTTCAAATAATGTACATTTTTAAAATTGGTCACAGTTACTCATTCCAAGATGCATAAATGTTACAGACTTGCAGTTTTTCAGTTTTAAAAGAAGAGTAAAACCATACACAACAGCCACACTGGTTCACCTTTTAAAATTGGCTGTTGAACAAATACCATGCACCAAATATCATTATTATTAGTGGTTACCAGCCAAGTCATACCAATGACTTTTAAAAAAAAAATGGTACTAACAGTTGCCTCACTTGGCGCTCAGCATTAAGAGGTTAGTGTTAGGACTGGTTGGTCTGGTGTCAGGATAATGTGACTGGGTGGGACATCATGCTACATGTCTGTGGCATGATGCATCTGTGCTAGACATCACTATAAACTGGCACACTGCAGACATTGTAGTGATATGATTGTAATTTTTTAAAGCTACATTAAAATTCTAAAATTCTAAATCACATTCACTCATTATTATTATTATTATTATCATTATTATCAAGAGTGTTTCATGTGCACTGTACAACAAAATCATAATTACAGGTACAGGTTGATCTACCAAATTTATGTTCCACACAAGATTACTGTACTCTGCTTATTTTCAAGTATTAATGAAGTCAAACCAAACTTTAAAAATATATACTGATCTTAGTTTGTTCATGCTAAAAAAACTATCTGGATTAGCCATTGGCTCACCTTGCCAAGATCAAATGATCAATGATTTATGTGAGAAACCTTTGATGAATGAGAAAAAAAGAAGCCATATATGGCTATTTGTTGTGACCCATGAATAAATACTTCAGTGCCATGTTTGTAACTGAAGTAACCATGGACAAAGGCTTTGTTGAATGTCAAATCTGCACCAAATTTTATTTAGAATAATCAACATATAAGAAAAAGTATTTAGGTTAAAACCCCAATACAACCATTTATCCAGGACTAGAAGCAAAAACAATAATTTTCAAAATGGTCACCATGTAGCAGTGCAAGATGTCAGTTTGGCAGTTTTTATTTATAGCCATATACATATCACATTAGGTCTTTTAAAAAACTTACTGTCAATATGATCATGCATTCAGGAGGACTAATAATAAGATTTGAAAGATGGCAAACTAGTTTTAAAAAGAATTTTCTTTATTACAACCCTGTGGCAAAAGGACTATCTGTTTGGGAAGAGTTGCTACAAGATTTCCAAGGTGATCATGTTACATGGCAGTTTGGCACCATTTTCATTTAGTGTTTTAGTGAATATTTGTTGAAGAGTTTAAGAGGAGAAGCCACAAATATATGCTGGGGTAGTACAAGCTATGTGTGAGCAATGTGATTGTGTAGGGAGCCATTTTAGAGGGGTGCCAAATTGAAGTCCCAAAATTCAGAAATGGTTGCTAAAATTAAACAAAACCTTTGTATTTTCTTCTTATGAAACTCTTTGTATTTCAGATCTTTTTATTTTTCAATTACATCAATTTTTTTACAAGCCTTCTTATCAGCAAATATTTTAATTTGGGGGTGGGGTGACACCAAATGTCTATTTTGCTTGGGGCACCACATTGCCTCGAGATGGCATAAGAAGTGTTTTAATATGCCCGTCTGTTCTGGAGACATGGCACCAACAAAATTTTCATGTTGGCTACAATAGTGGCCATAACAGATATCAAGGTAAACTATTTAAATATATGACCAACTAGACCTTAAGATAAAACTGTGCCAAGTTTCATGACTTCAGTACAAGTAACTTGGGACAAACAGTGATAACAAATTACCAATGGATGATAGGCATATGGGAAGATAATGGACAATGCATGCTGAACCACTGCTTAAAATCTTCTGGTCTTTGACCAGTAGTACTAATCCTAATTAGTTCTCACATGTGTAGGTGAAAAGCCAATATGGTCAATCTGTACTAAGAAAATATTGCTATTTCAACCAGCACACTCTTTCTATTATAAATGCTGATTACAACACAGAGGAAAAAGCAAGAACCACATTCTCATTTTGTACGAGATCTGCTCTGGATTTGAATTATGGAAATTTCCACTAATGTTTATACGTACATCTTTACTGCTGTGATTCTTACCCCAGTTGACTTTGCTATCTATTTTCAGTTTTATTGTTGTGTTAGTGTTAATGGCAAGCAGTCAGAGGCAACAAGGCCTGTTCTTAATAGTATGTTTGATGGTTATTTATTGGAAATAAGCATCAGCTTCAAAATCTAGTTATATTTTACTGATGTGGCTTTATATCTATTGGCAGGCCATATTTGAGAGTTATGATTGCTTGTCTTAATTACAAATTATACTATAATTGTTTATTTACTCAAGCACTGTGTGATATTAAAGGCAGCATTAACTAATGCATGCTTCAAGAAGTGTTAAACTAAGATCATTTTTGTAATCCCATGATATTTTTGTGCTATGTATTGAATCATGTTATAATTAAGGGTACTATAACAGAACTGTAAAAGCCTACAGCATTGTTATGTTATATATGGAATCATGTTATAATTAAGGGTACTATAACAGAACTGTAACAGTCTACAGCATTACTATGTTATAAATGGAATCATGTTTTTAATTAAGGGTACTATAACAGAGAACTGTAAAAGCCTACAGCATTGCTATGTTATACATGGAATCATGTTATAATTAAGGGTACTATAACAGAGAATTGTAACAGTCTACAGCATTACTATGTTATACATGGAATCATGTTATAATTAAGGGTGCTATAACAGAGAACTGTAAAAGCCTACAGCATTGCTATGTTATACATGGAATCATGTTATAATTAAGGGTACTATAACAGAGAATTGTAACAGTCTACAGCATTACTATGTTATACATGGAATCATGTTATAATTAAGGGTACTATAACAGAGAACTGTAACAGTCTACAGCATTGCTATGTTATACATGGAATCATGTTATAATTAAGGGTGCTATAACAGAGAACTGTAACAGTCTACAGCATTGCTATGTTATACATGGAATCATGTTATAATTAAGGGTACTATAAAAGAGAACTGTAACAGGGTCTACAGCATTGCTATGTTATACATTGAATCATGTTATAATAAAAGGGAGCTGAAATAAGATCCATGAAAATATTGTCCTAATCTTGTAATAAAGGGCACTAAAGAGAACTGTAACAGATCCATGGCACTGTTTAGAGGGAGAAATATAACATGGTCCATGGCATTACTGTTATATCTAAAATATTGTTATAATAAAGGGCACTATAACAGAGACTAATTGTAACATGACTGAGCCCATGGCATACACATACTAATATTATAATGAAGATCACAAAAGAGAGCTGCAACCGAGATTGAGGCACAACTGTGTTGTATATGTAATTATAACAAATGTTCCTGTTTATTAAATAACAGGGTGCATGTCATCACTGTGTCATATCCAGAATCATGTTGTGAAAAAGGGGACTGTAACAAGGGAGAGCTGTACTTCTATTAAGGATCACCAGAATTCCAATATTAAAGTTATAAAATAAACAATTTCACAACAATATTACCATGTATCCATATTTTTAAGGGTCATATGTAGACAAAGAACACTGGAAAACTTTTTAAAATGATTTTTATACAGATAGTTACACAATCTTCTCTCAGGGATTCATAATTATGTGTTTCAATAATAAAATTATCATACAATATCAAACAGTATTTCCAAGATCTCTCGACTATATGAAACGGACAACTGTATTTTTTTGGAGGGGGTGCACTTAGGTTAGTCTTATGTCTGGAATGCATCTTCATGAACACACTGCACATTATCTGGCTGCTGCTCAATGTAAGTTCTGCCTCCAAGATGGTATAGCCCTATGGGGAAAAAAATATACTGACATCAATGATTTGACCTTTTTTACAATGATGCTAATTGAAGCATAATCAAACAAATCAAATTGAACCATAATCAAACAATAATCATCCAAAAATGACACATGCCTCCCAATTCCCTGAATTATGTAAAATTCCTAAACGTACCCCATGGTCAAGCACTATAAAGTATTTTTTACCCACCCACCATACTGACTGTTCCGGTGGCCTAAGTGGCTAAAGTATCCTTTTTGGATAGGGAAGGTTATGATTTGAATATGGTCGAGTCATAAGGTAATACTTATAAAAATGATACATGCAGCTTGCCTTGCTAGGTGTTCAGCATTAAGAGGTTTGTGTTAGGACTGTTTGGCATGGTGTCACAATAATGAGATTAGGTGGGAGATGATGCTACATGTCTGCAGCATGATGTCCCAGTGCTAAACATCACTATAAACTGCCATATGAAGTGAAATGACTGAAAAATTGTTAAAGCTACATTAAAAAAAAATTAAACACACATAACATCTCATTTTTCTAATATGAGTAATAAAGTTACCACTATGTTCATTTATCTCTCCTGTCTGTCCATAAACATATTTATTTATGAATCACAACTCCAGGCATATTTATACATTTTGTATTATACTGAGTGCTGTACTGTAGGGTACGTTCAGTAGAAGTTTTACGAAAACAAAACACCAGTTGATTTTTATATCAGTTTTGTTTGGCCATTGCTGATGAAATTCCTGTGAACTATTTCCTTGCAAGAAAGACTACTGCCCTTTCCTGATGGGCTATTGGCCTTGCAAGAAGGACCACTGCCCTCCCCTGATGGGCTATTGGCCTTGCAAGAATGACCACTGGCATCCACTGATGGGCTATTGGCCTAGCAAAAAGGACCACTGCCCTCACCTGATGGGCTATTGGCCAAGCAAGAAGGACCACTGCAATCTCCTGATGGGTTATTGGCCTTGCAAGAAGAACCACTGCCCTCCCCTGATGGGCTATTGGCCTTGCAAGAAGGACCACTGCCATCCCCTGATGGGCTATTGGCCTTGCAAGAATGACCACTGCCATCCTCTGATGGATTATTGGCCTTGTAAGAATGACCACTGCCATTCTCTGATGGGCTATTGGCCTTGCAAGAAGGACTACTGCCATCATCTGATGGGCTATTGACCTTGCAAGAAGGACCACTGCCATCCCCTGATGGGCTATTTCCCTTGCAATAAAGACTACTCCCCTTTCCTTATGAACTATTGCCTTTGCAAGGGAGACTACTGCTTTCCCTGACTGAACTTTTCATCTTTTGTGACAGGAAGAAAAATAGTTGTGCTATGTCATGTGCTAAATTTGGCTGAAAATATAATTATCATTGTTTTGAATAAAAAGAATAGAAAACCATCATTTTATTGGAAAGACTCAAGGAAGTCATCAGATATACTCATAAACTAAAACACTATTCAGACTTGTTTACATTATTGTATTCACAAGCCAGTTCATCATCTTATTCATCAGCATACAACTAATACAAAGTCTGTTCAAAAAACTCTTGTGTATTACAAGTCACTGTGTTCATAAGCTCAGTGAAATAAAAAAAAAATGCAAAAAGTGACTTTTGACTTGATGGCAACGTCAGTAGGCCTGGTTCTAAAAACTGGTTGACAAAAATGCAAATATGCTGGTGGCCAAGTCTGTGCCATTTTCATTTGAAAAAAATACAATTAAACATTAATTCCATCATTCATACAAGAGAAGTAGCGATAAAATATTGTTCAAGATGGTCATTATGAGGCCATGATGGAAGCCAAATAAACAACATATTTGTTGAAAACCAGCTACATACTGCTAGAATAATGTTTTAGTGAAAACCCCAAGCTGATAGGACCATCTGTTATTAAAGAGAAGTATTGAAACTTCAGGCTGGTCCTCAGCAGCTAATTGTGAGGTTAGCTGAGCATCATTTTAGTAAATGAAGAATAATATTCTGTATGAAAGGCTTGCTTTTCTAAATGTGGAATAGCATTCAATTTAGAAGTAGGTGTATCTGTATTTATCAAATTTAGGGAGGTTGCAATGGCATTATAGAAAAGCCCTGGTGATAAAATCAACACTTCAATATTCATAACATTTCAGAACCTCAAAACCAAAAAATCATTCAATCCATAAGCGTCTCAATAACAAGATTTTCCAAGATGGCTGCCATGTTGGACATTGGAGTCATATTTGCACCATTTGGATTTTAGACCAACTAGACATCATTAGAACATTTCAGTGACAACACTATGCTGAGTACAAGATTTTCAAGATGGCCACCACTGTCTGTCAGATTGAGACCATTTTTAATTTTAGACAAACCACACTTTGGGTGACAATTCCATGTTAATATGACAGTCCATTCAGGTTGAATACTAAAAACAAAATTCTGAAGATGTATGTAGTCGTGGATTTCAGGTCAGTATCAATTTGACCAACCAGACTTGGTGAAAATTTCATTGTCATATGCCATTCATCCAGGCTGAACATGAAGAATAAGATTTTCAAAAAACACGCACCATTATGAACAATTAGACCTCGAGATGAATACGTACATAAAGTCTCATAGCAGGCTTCCAAGCAATTTAGGAGTAGTGATAAGAAGCTTGTGGTAACTGATGGATATATACGAGTAGTGATAAGAAGCTTGTGGTAACTGATGGACATATATGAGTAGTGATAACAAGCTTGTGGTAACTGATGGATATATACGACAGATCATCCCATTAACTCATCTCATTTAGGACCAAAAAAAGGTTAAAAATACACTTTATTGACATTAATAAGTTCTACTGCAGTAAGGTAACATTATTCTTAATTCTTTGGCAACAGCAATAACTGTGTATGTGTGTATGACTAATGAACTAAATCTGGGATGCCTTGTAGTCCATACCATACATACATCTGTACCAAATAACAATGACTCTTTTGTCAACAGTCAAAGGTTTTTATTTATTGACTCAATTTTGCATAAAGATCAGGTCAAAGGCATTCAAATTTAGTATCATTTGAAATGGACACAAAGAAAACATTAAAATTGATTTAATTTCAGTGTATTGATTATATTTCCTATTAATGCTTTATAAACATTATTTTCTTTATCAATTTTATTTGTTTTTTTCTTTTCATAGTCTCTTTCAAGCTGGGTAGTAAGCATAGAGCAATTATACTTTGAAATGAAACTTTTATCTTTGCAAACATTTTCTGAAGATTGCTAATTTTTCCTTGTTTGGAATAAATGCTTCAATTGTGGAAAAAACTATTGTCTATGCCAGATGGTGGGAGTGTGGTAAAAATGCTTTTATTTTAACACTGCTCAGTGATGACACCTCTTGCACTACATCCAATGATGAGTTTAGCAACTATAATCCTCTACTAACCTGTCAAACATTAGCCATTGTATCAAGATCAACATTAATATACTCTCGGCTATCAAATGCTGCTATTAACCTTCTGTGTTGTCACACTATTTATAAAAGCCTGTACTATTTTACTGACCTGTGGGGCATATGCAGTATCTGACCTGTTCCGCTGGGACCTATCTCCTTAGTGCGTTCTTTCCAACCAGCAGTGGGTTGTAACAATCTGTTGGGATCTCTATCGACGTCTATCTCAACCTATTATGCAAACGAACAATTCTTATTGTCATCATACTCTTATGTTATTGCAAGAAACTTATTTCTTAGAATCTGCAATTTTGCGAACACTCACCAACCCCAAAGTATTGCTGATGGAAAATACATTACAACCTCTCATCATCACCTTCCTGTTACGATCATGTCTCAGCAGGGTTGATTTACCTTTTTCATCTATATAGTTTACTTCTCTCAACAGTCACCTTCCTTATGCAATAAAAACTGACTCATAACAAAGGTGAATAATGAAACTTCATTACTGTTTCATATAAATGAATGGATTTTATATTTTTCACTCTTATCTTTAATTTCATATTCCTTATAATGAGTTTTGACAGCTTTATATACAATCTGTCATCTTGTAATGCACAAATTTGCACTTTTATTTGGAAGGGTTCATCTTCCTAATGTTTTTTGTTGCAATTTATTACCTTCACAGTTTTGGTACTTGGCTATTAATTGGTACTATATAGACAGAATTTTGCTGATGTGCCATTATACATACATACACACACACACACACACATATACACACACATAATGGAAAACAATTTTTGGAGTAAAATATGTTTCTTAAATAATATTTACTTAATAATACTACCTAAGGGGCATGACCACTCCCTTGTGAATCCAGTCTTTCCATGTTAAGTTAAGCTACAAAAAAGGTAAAAGCCGTCTGCTCACATAAGTGGGAAAGAGACAGAAGTGATCTCCCCTTGGAAGAAGAAGCATTTGCTCTATACTAAAATTACTACCAGAGCAGAATGTATGCTCTACCTGTGGGATGAAACTGCTGAGGGGTCTGAGGGTGTATCCATATTAAGATTGGAATCATCAATGAAACATTTTACTCAGACAGGGTGGTTTCCTGTAAATATTACTGAATCATAATATCTTAGGAGAATAGGTACATGGTTGAAGAAGTTGTACCCTTTCACCCTGGAGCAAGTTTACTTCTGATCTCCTAAGGAATCTTCAACCAATGAGATATAACTAGGCTCAGGCAGTAAGTCCTTAATCCTCATTGTGGCTAACCCAGAAAAAAATTTTCATCACAAATCCAGGACAAGTCGCAGAGATCATCTGCCAAATGACATGGTGAAGGTAGCCTATGGTGTTGCTGCTTTAGGTTTCCTTGACTAAAACTGGGGCCATTGGTATGAAAATTCTTGGATGTAAAACCAGAAAACTTGCCTCTGACTTCCATCCCATGGCTTGTACAATATTTATCAGGAAACAGTTAAGTGCAATGCTGGTGGCAACTGCCCTAACCTCATGAACCAAAATATGCAGTAATTTAATTTGATCTTGGGTTAATTCACTATGCAGAGAGAATAACTAATCTTATCCAGGATGACAAAGCCTGACCTGAAATATCCTTCTTTCCTGCTTACAATGGTAATAATAGACAAAGTCTCCTTATCTGCACTGGTTCAGTTTGCTTTAGGTACCACTTTAAAACTCGTCATCGGGTCCTGTAGAGGCCTTGAGGCAAAGGATCCAATGCTGAAATAAATTTCATCACAAGATTGCACATGAGCGGGAATCTGTTCTTGGCAATGAAAGCAGTGATCATGAATAAATTCAAACCATCCCAAGGAAATTGTATTTGTCAACCAACAAGGCATATATTTTGATGATCCTGGCTGCTGTAGCTAAGGAAACTCTACAACAGCTAAACCAACAGTGTTCTATATCAGGTTTTGGCAACTTCCTCCAGGGCATGGGTCTGACGAGTCATTTTAATTGCACACTCAATGACGTAAATTAATGGATTAAACCAGGTCAAGGGCCATATTTTTGCCTACCAAAGCTCCAGATAGTGGTTTAGATGGTGCCTTATTCAACTATGTCAGAATTGATTTCTTTTTGGACACAAGGCCCAAGTCTTCAGTCATAACAGATCAAAGTTCACAAGAAAGTCAGAGAAGTGTTTACTTTGTCCTAGATTCTCCCATCCATGTCTGAGATTGGAATGGTAACCTTTCACTATGATGGATGCTAACAGGTTGTGCAGTATAACTATCCGAAAAACTTGTTCATATTTTCCCATACAAATGCAGTAACCTATAAGTACAAGCAGAAGTAGTAACTTGAGTATGTCCTAGGTGAGATCACTTTTGTCTGACATTCACATTAGTGGACAAACAACACTTAGCTTTTTCAAAACTAAAATGTACCTTGGAAGGGCTGGATTTGTGAGGCATGGGTCATATTCCTATAGTATTATGATCAGGTAATGCATTTGAGAAATTCACCAATAAAATGATCATCCCACTGAAAATTGGGTTCCGCTTTACAATGGATTACTAGTAACTTTACTACTAATGTTGCAATGATATACTGATATATTGCAATACACCTCTGATTTTTTATTATAACTTTTGCTTGTCAGAGGTTTTAGAAGATAGGTGTATGTGTCCAGGATATGGATAGAATATCATGGTGGGACTGGTGAAACAGAGGTTTGGAGCTTGGTATTCCAAACAGGTTCAACAATGGTCAGTCTAATTGGGTGCATATCTGACTGAAACCAAGGCATGGAGAGACCATTCTCTTTGTATAAAATGACTGTTCCAGAAAAATAGTCTGCTATTGTGTGCAGACATCCAGGAATATGACAGACTTGGACATGGGTTTGTTGTTGATGATATCACTTTAGAAAGTCCCACGACCTGAATGCAAAGGTCAGAGGGTTTGTTTCCTCCTTGCCATTTGAGGTAACTCAGCACCATAAAGCTATTGGATAGAATGAGGATTCCATTTCCAGCTAAAATTCCTGCTGCAAGAGAAAGGCTTTCAAAATGGCTTTTATCTTGAGGCTATTGATGCACAGATCCCAGTCCTGGGGAGACCGCACTCCTCTGGCTCCCCACAAAAGGTGGTAGTAGGTGTGCCCCTTCCAGCTTTCTGTACATGCATTTATGTTATTGTTGTTGTGCTTAACACCATTTTTCAGCACACAATAGGCTATTCATGGTGGCCAGTATTAATGGTGGAGGAAGAAACCGGGAAATCACCAGAAAGAACCACCAATCCATGAAAAGCAACTGGCAAGCTTTCTCACATATCCACATTCGCCAAATCCTAGACTCGAACCCATGCAGACAGAGGTGAGATGGCAGTGATATGTAACAGACAGCACTTTAGACCACTTGGCCACTCGGAGCCCCTACTTGCATTTATACAGACTGTGATCTCTGACTGTTGTGCTTGCAGAGGTATACCTGCTGTGAGTAAAGTCAGGTTGCTCCAAATGTGCAAATGGTACCTCATATTTGTGCAAATAGGGAGAGGATGGCCCAGAGTGTAAACTTTTGGCAAATTCCCACTTGTTTTTTGTACTCTTTTGTTCATGACAACCATGGTTTACAATGCGAAGAACTATGATAGGACAACTTGTCAGAGATTTGTTACAGTCATGTCCCTTGCTTTCTCTTGTTAGTTTCCTGAAATGTTCCTGTATTAGATGTGTGGTAAAATTTCCTCTCATATGTAGCTTGTTTGTATATTTAATTGTTCTGGCCATTAGAAAGTAGATTGTAGCTTAGCCTTATGATGATCCTTAAAGAAGGTGGATGTGGAGAGAAATGTATGGCATCTGGAAACTAAATGTATTAGCAAAGAAATCTCACCTATATGTAGCCAGTCATTTTGGAATTATACATATATTAAGAATTTTCTATAGGTCTCAAAGACTTGCATGTGAACATAATAAAAGCACAGACTGAACTTATCTTTTAAGTCACACAGTCTACTTGTGCAAGTACCTAATACAATTAAATGTGTAAAGATGTCAAAGTGTGGTTAAAATTGTAAAGGCAGCACTTTGTCAAGATAGAGACAGGTGTTGGAAATATAGATGGCATATATTTTCGTTGTGAAGCATGAACTTGTCCAACTTGTATTTTTGTTGATTCTGACTTTTATGAGACTTCTTGTGGTGAATGCATTCTTCTTGGCATGAATGGAAGTGGTAATAGATATGGGTTTTTGCCATCAATCAAATGGAGATCACTTTGCCCATCCACCAGCTAGGTGGGGAGATAATTTCAGCTCTTTTCAGCTTAATGTTTTATCTGTGAGGGCTGGATTTGCAAGGTAGTAGTAGTGTTCCTATGGTATTACAAGAAGAAATACACCAATTTAAATTGCTTCAAGGAATGGACTTAAAATGGTAAATTCTTGATTTTTATTGATCAAAGAAATACAGGAGACTTTAGGTGAGTATGCTACATTACATGTCAACAGCTTTAAATCTACTGCACTACCTGACTTTTCAATCTCTCAAGCCTTTTTTCCTTTTCTTTTTCTTCCTCTTGCTTTGCTTTCTCTTTTGCTAATTTTTCCTGTAAAGCCTTTTCATCCTGAAATATATAATTATGCATAAAATAAACCAGTATGGAACCACAAATACACCAATGTAATGCAAATACGGATTCTTTTATCTGGCAGTTGGCAAGCAGATT
The DNA here is from genome assembly GCA_016746295.1 of Potamilus streckersoni. Classification (NCBI taxonomy): domain Eukaryota; kingdom Metazoa; phylum Mollusca; class Bivalvia; order Unionida; family Unionidae; genus Potamilus; species Potamilus streckersoni. The sequence continues at coordinate 60,352 of JAEAOA010001668.1, read as the reverse complement.
TTTTTTTTTATCAATCCATAGCTGTAACACAGGTAATTTGGCATGTTTTACCTACTCATTCAGCATTTAAATTTTAAAGATCAATGGATTATTTTGTCTTAAAACTTTATGCACTAAACTTATACTAAAAGTTTTGCAGAAAAAACAAGTTTCAAGTTAAAATAATAAATGATAATAAACACACATGACCTGACAAATATGAGCATGTTTTTAACTTTTTCTAAAAGTTGAGAAAGAAGTAATAAATTTTAGGCATCCATGTGAGCATATTTGAGACATATAATATGACATCCATTCCGTATTTTTTCTTTTTTTGTCCTTTCTTTTTTTTTTCCTTTCTTTTTCTTTTTTGGTCCCTTGTAAATTGTAAAATATTTTAACAGACTCAGACACAAACATACAAATTATAATTTTTTTTTAACTCTCTTCCTCTCCTCTCCTGATAAATCTATTTTTTATAAAATATGTCTATTATTTTTCTGAATATTGTTATCCCTTTTTATAATTTTTAAAACATTGTCACACACACACATATATATATATATATATATATATATATATGTGTGTATATATATATATATATATATATATATATATATATATATATATATATATATATATATATATATATATATATATATAATCTTTTTCTTCAACTCTTTTCTTTTCCACTTCTGTTATATCTTATTTCTAAGAAAATATGTACAAAAAAGCATTTGATTCTACATCATTTAATTCAAATTACCTTCAACTTTTTTGCATTTCTTTCACATATTCTCTTACATTATTGTACACACCTCAAAATTTTCCAAAAGTTACATAGGTGCAATCACAGTCCAGTCTTATTCATTCTACAGATTTGACAGAAACTTCGCATCAGATAAAGGCAAATTTTGACTGTACCTGGCATATTTTTATTCCTTTATAAAGTCAAGTTAGACATTTTAAAACCAGTTTACAGTGGCAGTGAGTAGCCAATCTACAACTGAAATCCACTCTCCTCACAGACACTTAAGTCTGTATCCTTAGTTCACTTCTGTAAATGGTTACTTATACTTAACAGTACACTTAAAACAACACTTTCTTAAAGTGCTGTTCTGAAGACTATTTCATCTCAAGTATGAAAATAACTTGTTCAAACTTATGCCTGACTATTATCTGACTAATAGGCCACTTACAAGTTACTTATACGTTCCTTCACCATGTAGAAAGTGAAGTGTCAGTATGTGTGATTATTGTATGCTCATTTTTTTTCACCATTAACTTTACATTGTCAGAATCATGCAGTAATTTTCAATAGTAAACAGCTTTATACTGCATGAAATGTGTCTAAATAATATTAATCCATGTTTCAGCTACATTTCACTTTTATGTGACATATAAGATATTTATAGATGGTATAAACCTTCATCAGATGAAATCACAAACATCATCATTTACTAATAGTTTACTGCAAAATACAAGTAAAATAAACCTGGTACATTTACAAATTTTCAAAAAATCATAAAAATTCATAACCTTTCGCCAGATTTATAAATTTTAATGAGTGCTGGATCTAAAGAAAAAGAATGTCATTATGTTTTCTTTGAAATGTTCTATAAAAAATAAACATTAAAAAGTACTTGTACAACTTTGAAAAATCTTTGGTACCAAATCTTGAATAAAGCAGTGTGCATGTGTGTAAACTGCAAAATGGTGACATGAGTGAGAACTTTTTAAGCTAATTTCATTTAAATGAATATTTGTAACTAAATGTTAAATTCTGTTCATTTTAATTAAATAACATAAAATAATTTATTGAGGCTGAAGAATTATTTGTTTTGAGAAAGATATTTTAGTGGAAAAAATCCAGTGACTAAGCGATTTCTTTGACAAATACTATCATAATTTAGGTTTAGTCCCATTTCCTCTCCAGTTTCTGAAATTTATACCATAACAGTTTTGTAGATGGAATTACTCTGTTGTTCCAACTTGATTTCTATAGGGATGTTTTTCTTCAATATTTGTTTCAAGCATCATGCAGTACATACCAATATCCAAGGATTTACATGAGGGCAATTGATTTTTAAGACAGCATTAATTTACAAGCCAAAGAAGACTGACTATTGGATATGGAAAGAAAACTACCCTGAACGAATGCTGCTTTAAAGTTTTATTGACATGTTCCTTGCTTCAGTATGCCAGATTTTAGTAAATAAGCACAACCCTGACAAATCACTACTAATAGAAGTTGGATAAATAAAAATTCATTGCCATTCTCTTGTGAGTTGGAAGAAGGTCATTATGTCTTGTGAATATGGGTCATATCACCAACTCTAAACACCAAAGTGTCCTGTTTAAAAAACCTTTAAAAAGTAAACCAGGCCACACAGTCATCATACATTCTGATCAGAAAATGTATACACAGACTCAAAGTTTAACAATTGTGATTTTTAATAAATATAAATTGAACACAGACAGAATTACCAAAATCTCTGAATTACCATTATATTTTTGTCTTATCTGTGAAGGGCAATAACATGCACAATTTTTGTTTGAATGCCATCTTGCAGTATTCAACACAAATTTTGGTATAATGCCATATATAAGATGAGTGACTGTAAACAGCAGAGACCCAGATCTGCTGTTGCATAATGCACCAAACAATCTGGGTCTGTGAAGCTTGTTAGGAGCAATCAGTAAAACAAAGAGCATGGACTCTTATCTAATCAGCAGGTGCATTATGCTACGGAAAATCTGCATCTTTGTTGTTTGCAATATGACTGGACTTATGCCCAAGTACATATGGTACTACATGCATAAACTTTACAAGGTTTATTTGTCTCATCTGCGACAGACACAAGATATGATGTAAACATTTCTGAAGTTAATATATTTCTTACATCATGGCTATATAAAATTGAAAATGAGTTTGTAACAGTATAGCATACCTAAACAATGTAACATGCTAAGGTTTTGTCTTAAGCAGAAAACTGCATCTTCATAATACCGTTTCCATGTTATGCTAGAAAAAAACATTCTGAACTCAAACCTGCAGCTATTACTGCATCACAATACTTAACTGGCCTCACATCCTTTTTATGAATCATCAATAAAAGCAGCAAAAGCAGCACTTTGAGGCTACTGAAATCAAATTATGCTTACTTTTTCTTCAGTAAAATGTTGCTGTTGTGGTTGTTGTTGGGCTTAACGCCATTTTTCAGCACACGATAGGCTATTCATGGCGGCCAGTATTAATGGTGGAGGAAGAAACCGGGAAATCACCGGAAAGAACCACCGACCCACGAGAAGCTACTGGCAAGCTTTCTCACATATCTACATTAGCCGAATCCTAGACTCGAACACACGCAGAGGTGAGATGGCAGTGATCCGTAACGGACAGCGCTTTAGACCACTAGGCCACTCGGGGTTCCCTAAAATGTTGCAGGAAAAATATTAAAATTTAAATTACAGACATTTCCTCAATGACTAATATGTCAAGAGCTGTTTTCGATCCACTGTTAACATATCAGAGCTCAATGATCTGAAAACCCAGTGCCCTAGTTCTTCTAAATCTACAATGGGCACCACTTGTATTCTATGTAAATTGCCCATTAGGCCTGTCCAAAACATGTGATATCTAATTTTCTGAAAGAAGCCTTTAGCCAGTTGACAAAATGTAGCATTATTTATTCTGAAATTCTTGAAAGACACTAATAAATTATTAATAATCAATGACCTGTTGGGCCCCATTTACAGATCTATGCACATTTTGAAGATTGCCCAGTTGTATCAAAAGCAATAAATTTTGTGTGTACGAAGTGAAGCAAATGAAAAAACAATCAATCTGATTTGGCTGGATTGCAAGATGGTAGTAGTTTTCCTAAAGTATTATTATTGCATAATATCAGAAATAGAAACATGAGATTTTATTGTCAGCAAAATCATGTTAACCAAATCCTCATTTCATTTCTTTAATAAAAAAAGGCTTCAGTTACAAAATTCACCTTCCTGTTTGTAAGGGTATATCAAGTTTTGGATAATTCAACTCACTGCACCTACCCTTTCTCTAAATCTGACAATCTCTCTTGCAGATATCTGCCTTTGTCTTTCAATCTCGTCCCTCTCCCATTCTTCTTGCTGTCGTTTCAAAAACTCCTCCTCCTTTTGTTTCTCTTTTTTATATTCATCTACTTTTGCTTTCAACTCTGTCTGTAAGAAGTCAAGAATTTATACAGTTCATTGCGAGTAGTCTGGAATCACAACCATTTGGAGATTAAGTTTATAGCATTATTCATGTCAAAACTTCGATTTGCATAATCAAAGAAACTGACATAATACCTTATTCCTACTGAATACATCCAAAAATATATTGGTATGCTAAAATCAGAGTCTATTTTTCTTTTTAAAAAGTTTTACGTGAAAGTTACAATTTCATATATGATGAACAAATGGAATTAATGTATAAGTAGCATGTAAATGAAAGAATTGTATCAAGTTGTCAAAACTTATTATTAAATTTTCACTACTTTTCATCCACATTATTGATGGAGAGCCATATCTTTTCTCTGATTCTATTTTAAGCTCTACAATCACTTGAACAAATTTAATTAGGCAGTAATCCATTATATTACAGTCACAGAAATTATGTTCATTTCTATATGTACAATTATTAACAAGTTTAAAGGTATGTGAAATGTTTTTGTAAGTAAAACAAAAACATTCAATTTTGATTATGAAATAGCCCGATGTGTGATCATTCTTTGATGCTGACAGTGATTAAAAAAAATTAAACACCAAAAAAAAATGGCAGTCATAGGATGAAATTTTCTTTGAGGGTAAAACTGATCTAGGAATGGACAATTTTCTTAAGTTTTTGAAACTTAAATAAGGACTACAGTCAAAGCTAAAATAAAAAATTAAGTAAATCCTCTCTCACGACACCTTTTTCTGCTCTGCTTTGCTCACCTGCTTCTGTTTCCATTCTTCTTCTTTCTTAGCTTTCATTAACTGTTCTCTAAGTTTCTTTTCCTCTGCTTGAGCTTTCTCGAGTTCTTTTTGTACCTGTGGAATTTGATGCGTGGAATAAATAATAAATGGTAACATCATTTTTTAATGGTTGAAGAAATTTTTAAAGTAAACTCTAAAATCATTACAATTTTTGAAGAATTAAGGATCCTTTGAAAGTAAACTCTGTAAAATCATTTTAATTTTGGAAGAATCACATATATCATAGCAAAGCAAACAACGACAGATAGAGTTAAATAAAAATATCTATTACTTAAGCCAAGACCTATTATCAGCTAAACTGTTATTAACAAGTATTAATTATGAAAATTAAATTGATTTATTTAATACATAAGGTACGATACCAGGTAGGTTCTTCTTTCCAAAATTCTGACTTTTACAATTGGACTTGATTGAGAACCCTTTTAATTAGACTTACTGCATTTACATGTGCTATAATTTGACTCCTTTTGATAATTTTAAATTGTAGATGTTTAATCCTGATACAAGGTTAGATGGGTCACAATCAATTTATTTTCTGTGTCAACAAACAATCTATTACTTTTTTTGGCATGAATGTATTGGCTGGAAAGACTGTTAAACAAGAATTTCACTACTTCACCATTTGTTCTTAGAAAAGCAAAAGTTTAAGATAAAGGCCATCCCTTTATCCCTAAGTAATCCATGTTGACAGCATGTGCCACATACATGGTAATTCAAGCTGACAGTATGTCCCACACACAATGTAATTCAAGTTGACTATGTGTCCCACACACAATGTAATTCATGTTGTCAGTATGACTGACATACACATTACTGACTATAATAATATTTTGACATAACATTATGTATTTAATAAATTTCTGCATGTTCCTCTTAGTTTTAACAATGATCACTGGCAATACACCTAAAAACACTTATCTTGTTATGAATGAACATTTGTCAAATAAACATATTTGCCCTGAAGAACTGTCATGTTCTACCTTGAAGAAATCAACAGCTCCTTAGACATGTAACTTTGGGTAAGTGGGTAGGGTGAGCTAACATGTAAGATTTGAACAAGCCTCAAGGATAGGGCTATCCTATTTCTGGAACCATGATGATGTGAGAAGAATTTTTTTGCAAATTTTAACATGCTAGAGTTTTAAAAAACTGATTTACAAAGCTTACCCTCCAAGAATTGAGTTTAGATTTTCTCTCTCTTCTTTCCTCTTCTATAATCTCTTGAAGCTTTTGTTGTTTGGTATCTGGATCCTCTGGTTCTTCTGTCGCATTAGCAAGTATGTCTTCTTTCTCCACCTGGGTTTAATTGTAAGATTTCCATTTCATAGCGGTTTTATGAATGACCTTTTTTGAAACAACATGGTATTTTTTTTTTTTAAATTACATACTTTAGGGTCAATATACTCACACTATGAAATGAGTGTCATTGATTACTATGAATTCTGTGACACTATCCTAAAGTAAATGTTTATCAAAAGATCATAAACATTACACAGAATATTGCGTGACAAGAGTTCGTACTCAGTAACAAAGAAAAGAGTGAAAGCCAACAAGCTTTGTATATTTTAACAAAACAATTCATTTCCCAAGACAACAATGTAAAATAAATTGCTAAATATGACTTACAGATTGTGAATATAATCCAAATATGATTTAAGAATAAAAACACAAGTTCTATCACTAAATAGTCATATAAGAATCCAGTTTCAAGTCCTGATGACATACAAATATGGAGGGAGATGATGTCAGATGTAGTCCAATGTATGAATATCAACAATTCCTCGCTTGAATCATAATCTTGGTTTCCAAATAATTCCAGAATAAACTTCCATGATAATCTTTCAGAATTTTTTTTTATAACAAAGTCAACTTGTTGAGTGTCCAGAAGAATAAATTACTGAATCCAAAAATCAGACAAAAAATAAAATATTCTGGCAACAAATCAAAATTAATACACCTTGTTCCTTCAAGGTTTTGAATGAGTCTGCCCAAACACATATTTGGAATGCATATTTAAACTAAAAACATCACTTCAAATCTTGCGAGATTGTTAATGTGGTTTCTTATTATGCTAAAATTCACATGTAGGCCAATGTCACTCCACTTAAACCAATCATAAAAAATCTGTTTACAAACATTGATCATGTGAAGAAAGTATGTCTGTGATGCTGACCAATCATTTTAACTTCCTGTTGATTTGTTACCAAGGTAAGACGGACTCAATGTCAATTCTCAAGTATTACTATTTCATCTTAACAACTTTGTGATAATAATATATCTCACTACTAAAAATAGAATCCCAAATCCGAGAAAAATATTCATTGCACTTAAATACAATGAAACATAAATGAAATAAAAAGAATTTAAACATTACACACAAGCAATTTAATCACATATACGTAACACAGAAATGAACCAGAACTATTAATCTGTTACCCAATATTTTTGTATAGTAGTTGCATCTAAAGTAATTTGATGGATTTAAAATTTTCAGTTGTTGAGATAAAAATATTCATTTTACTTATTATTCTCAGAAAAGCTGCTGATATAATTTATATTACATTAGGTCAGCAAAGCTGAGATGCAGTTCATTAGTTGCTGCTTAACAAATGTATTTGCTTATTAACCAAGTCCACCTGAAAACTGCACAGACCAATATCTGCAGGCACACAATGCACCATCAAATCTGAGTGAGCAGTTTGTTAGGAGTAATCAGTATATCAAACAACACAGACCCTGATTTGCAGGTTCATTATGTTATGGAAAATCTGGATCTTTGTTGTTTGCAGTTTGACTCAACATATATGATCTGTTTTGAAATTTTTGTGTAGCCTTTTAGTTGGCCGACTATTTTTGTTTTCTTCACCAAACTGGCTAATCATGTTGCATATCTTTGTACTTTGATTTTACTTGTTACTTGTTACTATTTCAACTGAGAGTAAAACTAAACCATGTAAGTCAACTAAGTCTAAATTACATCCACAATTCTGTGCATTATGCACGTTTTGTGTAATGACTGGTACTCTAATTTTTGTCAGAAGTATAATAAAACTTTCTCTGTAGCAGTACACTGACAATCTTTAAACACCTTCATAATAATGTTTATTTGCTTCACTGGCAGCAAATGATGCACAATAAGTTTGTCTTGTACTGCTAACTATTTTCTATTTGTTGGAAAATGGTATACATGCCCAGAAAGCAATTACACAACAGTACATCACCAATATATTTTCCAATTGTCATCACAGCATCTATACAAAGCATGATTTTTTCACTCATAATGCTCCTTATATACCTCATTAAAATTTCCACTATTTCTATTTTTATTTTACCAATAATGGCAGACAGAGACATGGGTGGATATACTGTAATTATGTGTAAAGTTACTTCCATTACCTGACTACCAGGTGTCACAGATGTTTAGCAAGAAAATAACTCAATAGATGATACTGACATATACCAATAATTATGGATTTTGCATTCAACTGAAATTATATTTAACACAATTTCTAAAAGCTAGATATATTGTACAATTAGGCATAAAATGTGCAACTTTTCCCATTTCATATTTAGAAACTAATGTGTGGTTAGTACTCATAATGTACTTAGGAACACAAATTTTTAATACTGTCTGTAGTTTTAAAAACTTTCATTCCAAATCATTTGTCAACAAAAATGTCTTTAAATTTATAACTGTGCCTCAATCGATTCAATCTATTAAGTAACTCTTCAATGATGGTAAATATAAATTTTACTGTTAGATTTATGTGAAATGTGACTTCTATTCTACCTCCAGATAACTGATCAGACAAAAATTTATTTCCAGATAGAAGAGTAGCTATTAACAAGAACAATATACCTACCTCAAAACAATGGCAAGATTGGGTATAAGTTCTGGAAATATAACAAACAAAATCAAGGTAATCTTAGGTGACATTACTTTCTATAGAAACCCTTCTTTAATAAATTACCTCTCTTTTCTCCCGCCATTTTTTGATGGCATCTTTCTTGGTGTCATTAAGAAATAGGTACTCCTGGTACCACTCCTCGTGTTGCTGAATCTCCTCCTCTGTTCGTGTTGGAATGGCTGGCAACAAGTGTTTGATAAATGCTGCCTTGCCCTAGTGAACATATTATGAGTTATGTGTTTAGCGAACATTTTCTTGCATTGATAAATACAGTTAGATATTAGAAAAAAAGTTTTCATCAACATTTCAATTCTGTATCAAATTATTTCTAAAGGGATATTAATTTTGCATAGCTTTCTCTGCTTCAGGCAATGTAGCAGTTTACCATGAATACTTTGAGTGCCCTCAGAACTTATAACTGGAAAATCAAATACCAAAATGGTTTACTATGAAAAACTTATGTCAAAAAACAAGCATTTGAAGAACACTTATGTGACCTGTGAGAGGTTTGAATTTTTTAATAAACTGTCAACATTAATGTAAATATAAAGACTTTGTGTGTATGTGTGTTGTCTATTACACATGCACAATTCAGGTCAAAAAGGCTCTACATTAGCTTGTGCTATTGTTTATTACACCAAATCATTGTGCTTTTGTTTATTACACCAAATCATTGTGCTTTTGTTTATTACACCAAATCATTGTGCTTTTGTTTATTACACCAAATCATTGTGCTTTTGTTTATTACACCAAATCATTGTGCTTTTGTTTATTACACCAAATCAGCCATATGATCACAATGACAATGAAAAAAAAAATGGATGTTTTTTTAAAAATAATTTTCATGTATAATTAATGTTAAATTTCCATGTATTATTAATGTAAACAAAGTTATGCATGACTCTTTCCACTTAGGATAATGTTTCAAAAAATTCTTCATAGCATTTAAATATATAACAATCTTTATGAACATTATCAAAGAGCACTTTAGGTAGACAAGGCACTAGCACTTTAGGTAGACAAGGCACTAGCACTTTAGGTAGACACAGCACTAGCACTTTAGGTAGACACGGCACTAGCACTTTAGGTAGACACGGTACTAAAGAAGTTTTGATATAAATTTGTGTAATTTCACAAGTGCTTTCAAACTGTTTATTAACTACAAAGCTTATGTGACAATCAAATTCTTTCATATTTAAGATATTAATTAATCATTATAAAGAAAACAAAACAATAGGAAAAAGATCTATTTACCAAAGTTGCTATAATTTCTAAGGTTTAACAGTTTCTTAACTGTTATTTTACCTGCACTGAAAGAGTATGTTCAAAGCAAGACTGTGCCAGAAAGGGTGAGTGAATATCTGTTGATCATATATCAAAAGTAATATAAACTGTTTAACATACCACTTAAAAAAATAGTAAATTACATAATTTATTTTATAATTTATCCATCAATAAACTGTCATAAATTTGCCAACAGGTCTACTATGAATTACATTATGGCACATGTCCAATGATCACTCACTCAGACATATGGTAGAGTTTTGGAAAATATAATGTCGCATTTGTTGATGAGGTGAAATGTAAGTCTGCATCAACTGACTGGGGACTAACTAATTTTGGCTTTCAGAAGTTTTGTTAGTTAAGGTGCAGTAAGGTGCAGAAGTTCTTGGAAATGGGTGATCTAAGCTGTAATTATGTTCTTTGTAAGGAAACTTCCTGCTGTAGCTTTCAAAACAGGCAATTGGGGTGGGGTGTTTAAGAAAGTAACCTAATGACTGGTGTAACAAATGTAAATGTACCAACATTTGCACAAAAAGTAAGAAAAATAAATTTACCTGGTATCTAAGTCTGAATTTGAGAAACGTCTGGTGATCATACTCATCCCATCCACCCCTTATTCCACCATTCTGCTCCATAAATTTCTGTGAAATGGAATTGTTTTACTATTAAACTAAGTCTAAAATTGTATCAACTTGATATGTTATTCACAAAAATTAAACATTCATAAACTATAAATATTTTTTTTTCTTAATATTCAAAGAAAACACTGGTGTTTTCATTGGTAAAAATGCACACTGTAAATCTAGTCTGCTTTCTCATGAATTCAAACAGTCTACATATGTTAAGTGTGACTCAAGCTAGTGAATTGCTTCCATTTGGTATTACCTTTTAGGAGATGAAGGATACTATGAATCTATTTATTTGTATGGGCATTAAATCTGTGGTATTGCCAAAAAATTAGCTTTTGCACATAAGAAACTCAATGTTTGATGGATCTTAAGGTCTTTTAAAAATATCACAAAATCCATGATATTGGAAGGCTATGAAAATTAGTCGATTCAATTAACTGCAATTTCTGTCATTCCAAGTATAAAATGTATGGACATTCATGGATTTTTGGAAATCCCAGAGAAAATGACCAAAATTTATAAAAAAAAAGAGAAAATTAAAGCTTTTGTCAAATTTAATTAAAAATGTTGTTGCTAATAAGGATAAGCAGTGCCATTTGTCAATTTTTACCAAGATTTCACAGTTTGGAGTAACATTTGCTAAATAAAGTATTATGATGGAAAAGTCTGTCTTCTCCCATCCTGAATCAAATTTTGGTTTGGATTGGTTTGATATTGTTTGGTTTTATGATGCCAAGGACAACAGAGGAAATGTCTTGCCCAAGAACACACCACAGCAGCTGATCCATGCTAATCTGATGGCATGGACTGAATCTGCACCTTTCTGGATGCAAAACAAAAACCTTGACCATTGAGTTACCAAATTCCAAGTCAATCAAAGTGCTTAATACAAGTACAGGAACTGCAGAATCAATATAAAATGTGTTTACAACAACCACATGCCTCAAATGACGCAACTTCAGGTGGCAGATCCTTGGTAATGTCTCTAGCACTAGCTAGGGTCTGATTCTTTGGTGTCTTTTTTGGTAATGAGCTTCCTGATATCTGACTCCAGGTGTCGAACTTCTTCTCAAGGGCCTGGATCTCTTGGTAAGTGATTCTCTCTTCTCTCATCAGTTCTTCATAACTAGGTCATATTGATTTTACGAGAACTTTAAATTTCAACAATGTCATCAAATCAATTTTCAAATTGTAAAACACTCAGCACAAACAAAACAAAGCATAAAACAAAAATCATAGAAACGTTATTAATGCTGAACAGCAACATGGTCAAATTATGAGTCAACTGGCAATCAGTAAAATGGTGAAAAAATATTGTCATAAATAAGATAAATATACAAAATTCATACAAATTCATCACACAATAACATAATAATTTCAAGTTTCTTGACAAAAAATATGGAAAAATGGATAAATAATTGATTAATAATGAACTATATATATCAATTACATGCTAAACCAACTATAAGCCATGGACTGGCCAGGCATGTATACATAAGACAGAAAATGGGAACTATCAGACACTGTGCCTTGTTTCAAACTTAATTTACCTGACCATGAAATCCAAAAGTTAAAACTGTGCCTAAAGTGCAACAGAGCAAAGATTACATTAACTCAAACATAGCATAACTTAAAACAAACAACTAGATAATCAACTAACACTTTATATACAAGCATATAACATAATATAGGTCATACTTCTTCCTCTGTTGTTCCTTGAATAAATTGATGGTTCCTTCAATGTCTTCCATTATCATCTTCAATTTCTCTAGAACTGAAAACATAAGAGCAAATGAATAAACCTGACTCCTTGGGTATGAAATGAAACCTCTCCTCAAAAATCCCAAACAAAAAGATATCTATTAGAACTCATCAAGTCTTAAAACATAAATGGCATAGCAATCACTCTTTAATTAAAAAGGATTATGCAAAATGCAGCATGAAAGAATAGCATCAGAAAGACTATTTCTTAAACAGGTACTGCAAAACAACACATGTATTACTAATAAAGTGTGACAATTTGCTTGCTTTTGCATGTATGGAGGTAAAAGGAAGTTCACTTACTAGCAAGCATTTGACACATGTCCTTGCTCTTTAATATGTCAACATATCCTTAATGAGATGGAGCTATTCATTTATCCTCTGAATAATTCCCTAATCATATTAACGCTAGAAAAATAAACTCTTCTACTTTCTGAATCCAGCCCTCCTAAAAAGACAAGAACACTGTCGTTTCCATCTATAAACCAATGGAATAAACTCTTACCCATTACCTCCCCTTACCACTAATGAGTGGTTACCTATCAATCAGATCTTTACCAATTCTAAGCTTTTGCTAAGTACTATAGCCCTCCATAAATCTTTTCATATCTGCATAATTTCAACCCATCCATCCTAAAACTCAGCATAGTATGTGTATTAATATATTCCCCATCTACTGCAATCATATTCTTTATCAATATTAATGTGAAATTGTTTCACGGATGTGGACTTTATTTATTGTTTTTGTGCTCCAAAATGGCATCATTGGTACTCATTGTTTGTAGTTTATATGCACAAATGCTGTGCATTTTCATGTTTTTAAGCAATAAATGTACATATTGTTAATGTGAACACTTTTGGGTTATGTTCCAATATTTTTGACTGCTCTGCTGACTTAAGTATTTAGAACATCCACCTCAGATGTGAAAAGCCGCATGGTACTTTTTTTTCCTTCTGATTTTTGTTTCATTATTCTTCTCATTTCAGATTAAACAATAATACTATGTGCCAAAGTCTATAAGGATACACATAAATATATCCAACTTGTAAGATCTGTTCAAAGACTCCTATATGCAGTGTACAGTCCTATCCAATTATGTCGACATCACTTATGTCAACAAGCCACCTATCTTGACAAATAAGCAAAGTCCCCGTCCCTCGGTCTATTATTACTACCAAAATTTTCGTGCTTATGTCGACGTTGAGATAAAAAATAAAGGTATATGTTGACAGAATCCCTTGGTCCCAGCTTGAACAAATTCTTTGACAAGCTGCCAGTTCCTACCCATTCTTTGTTCAACAATTAGTTGATCTTGCCACCAGGCTTTATTATTACCACCTTATCATTTATGTCAGCATGCAGCCAGTTCCCACATTTACTTTATTCAACAATTAGTTGATCTTGCCGGCAGGCTTTATTGTCGCGGTCAGATAAAAAAGGCACAAAATCAGGCTTTTATTTGGTTCTATAATGCAATGAAATCTGATCTGATTCTTGCATTTTCTAAAGTGATCGGTGATTAAAACATGTTCATTGTGCTGTGAAAGTCTGTCTTATCTTTAGTTTTATATATGATCGCTACCAACAGCAGTGTAAACACAGATTAAATTTAGAGTCTATGGAAACTAATATCTGGCTGTTAAGGGAAGTTGAGGGTGGGGCATCTCGCAAAGATGTCTGTAAAAAATTTTAAATGTATTGCGCTGACATTGTTACAATATTGTATCGTAAGAATCATTTTCTTTTACTACTTCATTGGCACATGTCAATGTATACAATATTATGCCACCATTAATCCTATCAGCTACACATCTCTTGTTCGCTTTTATGTACTTTTGACAATGACTTCTGTAACTAAAATACAAGTACTGTTAAAATCAACCTGTCGACAGGTTTTCATTTCCCCGTGAATAGCCCCATCCCCTTGGTAGCCTCAATAAGATGGGAACAGACTGATGAAAATGTAGGCCAATTTTTGTACAAGTACATGTACTTAAAGCATGCAAATAACTGATAATGCTGACATTGAATATCATAATGCTTTTCATATCAGGATGTGACCGATGCAATATTTTATTATGGATATTATTACACAAAGGTAACCAAAATGTAATTTGTCAATATATAAGTGTCTTTCACACTGGTTTTGTCTTCATGTACAGTGGCAGAGTGGTCTAAAGCACTCATGGTTACAGATCACTGCCATCTCACCTCTGTCTGTGTGAGTTTAACCATAGGAGTCTGCAATTTTATCAATAAAGCATGACAAAATTTTTGACAACATGAAATTACCTTAACAGTATTATAATACTGTTATTTTAATACTGTTAAGGTGATTTCATGTTGTCAGAAACTGTCATGTTTTATTGATAAAACTGCAAACTCCTGTGGTTTAACTTGTATCTTTTTTCAGACCACCTAAAAAACCCCACTTATCTCGACATCCGACATCCGCTTATGTTGACAATTTTTCCTCAGGCCCGAGCATGTCGACATAAGCGGGTAGCACTATATATGCAAAATATTCAAAAGGAATTTGGTCCATGGTTTTGTAAATCAGCTTATAGAGATAGCTAGTCCTGTCTGACAGAAAGCAATTTAACCTCCAATAGTGGCTTAGAGTTAAAAAAGAATGTATTCCCTTATTTAGACTGTATGATATTTGGGCCTGTCAACTTGGGCACATGAGGTAATTGTCACACTATGTTCCTCTCTCCTGCCATCCTTCCTTGCCAAACACAACAGATCTGGAAGTCAACCAGCCATATGTGTGATTGTATCTGCTGATCGGATGCTATGGTCTGTCACTAATATGACATCCGTGCTGTTTTACAATCTAAGATTGTCTTCCATGCCACCTCTAAGCTCATATGTAATGTTCTTTTAACATCTCTCCATGTCAGATCTATAGCACAAGTCACACAGACCATATGGGCATTCAACATCAACTATTTCAATAAGGAGTATCAATTTTTAGATTCTACATACCTTTAAGTGGCAAGTATTCACTTCATTTGATTCCATATTCCTTTGGAATGTAATTATCAAAATGTCCTGAGAGGTGCATACAGCAAAATCAATGGTAAAGTACATAGACAATTTTGGATGAAATGAACCTAAAGGTGTGATCCAGTATAATTTAGATTGAATGTCATGCATTACACATATTGATAAACAAATTTGTACTACTCTTGACTGTGACGATTCCACTCGATGTGTTCTTACTTTGACCCAAGTTTAGTCCATGGCTACCATTGGAAAAATCCATAGCTAAAGATAATTTTCATCTGGAAATTTCTTGCGACAGTTACGGTACAGAGCATTCAATAATCAAGATTGAAGAGTCTTTGCTTAAACAAAATTAGTATTAAATTTTAAAAGAACAATTTATATTTAATTTAAAATGAGTAAATGTACATATATGATCCTTGTGACTTATACTATAGAAATGATCATGAATGGGAGTTGAAGGCCGGGATTGTCAAGATCATTCCTTGCCTCTCTGCACTGCACCATTCCAGTTTATGTTAATATCTAGTAATAAAAAAGAGGAGGTGCATAGACAGGCAGCACAAGAAAAATGCATCCACAACTTGCCTTGCCATCTGCACCATTCCAGTCTGAATCAATCTCACCATGACCAGATAGATAATCATAAGCAAAGAGAAAACATATTGAATACTTTCCGAAAACAGTAGTTACAACCTCTATTAAATTCCAGGAAGCAATTCAATAACGGGTGTAAGAAACAAGTTTCCCAACATAGACTGTCGACTTGCCACGCCCCACTACTAAAAGACAGCCTACTGGTTGGTGCCAGACTCCTTCATTTTCATCAGTAATGAACTGAATCATTTTTGCAAAAAAATAATGGACAATCCATGTTGTTTCAAAGGGGGTTTGCATTTTATTTATCTTCCCCTTTCATGATGGACATGATATCAGATTAGAAGAAAAATGAAATGTTGTGGAATGAAATCTAGTCATTAATGGACAAGCAGGAAGATGCAAAAGAAATGCTCTGGGATTTTACTAACAGTGCTCAAAGCAAAAGGAAAACTTAGACCAGAGACAAATCTCAGTCAGTTCAACAAACACATGGCCTTGCCAAAGCCTGAAGAGGCAATGGCACATGTGAATCAGGCTCACCATACAAAGGGAAGGATTTGCAGTTAGTCTAGACCTAGGTGATGCATTGTTTCAAGTCCCTAATCACCCAACTCCTTCAGTTTGTTTTACACTGAAAAGTATACCAATTTTGTGCACTCAGACCTGGTCTTAACATCAGTCCGTTGGTACTCACAAAAATCATCAACTGTATTGTCACTCAGTTAAGATCAACATTTGTCCACCATGACAGAAGCATATCTTGACAACATCCTCATCATTTATGGTGAAAGGCAGGAACAATCTTCTGTCAATTTTTAGGTCATCGAGACTAGGAAAAGTTGGATCTCAAACCTTCCAAACAGTTTTTCCACTAAGGCATTAAGTTTCTGACCATCTCAATATTATTCATCTCCCTCACATACTCCTGTTGCAGATTATCAAATTTATCAAACACCTCTGTTGCTCAATGTGACAGCAGATTTTATTCTTCTTGCAGGTCGTCACTTCATACGGCCTTTGCAGATGTACCTATTGGTCCAATTCCAGTCACCTCAACCAGTCAGTTCTGATCAAAATTTAAAAAGTATTATTCCAGCATCAGTGGCATAAAAAACATTGGCTCACAGCTGGAATCCCTCTGGAAAAGTCGCAAACAGAAGTTATGGTATGTACCAACACAAGTACATGTGGTTTGGGCTCAATGCTTTTCATTTCTGGACGGAATAACTTTAAGTGATAATAGTCATCATGTTGGACAAGTAGGCCTATTTCATGTTGGACAAAAAGGCCTATTTCATGTTGGACAAGTAGGCCTATTTCATGTTGGACAAGAAGGCCTATTTCATGTTGGACAAGTAGGCCTATTTCATGTTGGACAAGAAGGCCTATTTCATGCTGGACAAGTAGGCCTATTTCATGTTGGACAAGTATGTCTATTTCATGTTGGACAAGTTGGCCTATTTCATGTTGGATAACTTGGGGTTGGTGACCTACCTCTTCAAATAGGGATTATTTTATTAAATCATCTGACATACACATTCTGATTTGAAATTTCTGCACTGCTGTTCTCACCTAAAGATAACAAGATTAGATGCATTCATGGTAGGCTCAATATCCTGGCTGACTTGGGTCAAGTAGAGGCCAGATCATTTACACCAAGTGGTACATTGA
>JAEAOA010001668.1:0-37500 GCA_016746295.1 Potamilus streckersoni | reverse complement strand
CATAGTTAAGAAACTTGAGCAAGACGGGTCTACCAAAAACTAAGCTTTACAACATGGTATAGGTGAAACAACAGTTCGCGATCTCCAAAAAAATAAAAATAAATCGATTAACTACGCCAGTAATTCTGATTCATTAAGTGGCTTATCAAGCAGAAAAACAATGACACTGTCAACTCATGATGAGCTTGATAAAGCGATGTTGCAATGGTTTAACCAACAAAGGGCACAAAACATTCCTGTTTCAGGAATTATATGCCCAAAAAAACTATACTTTGATGCATTAGGAATGGAAGGTGATTTCAATGCATCCTCGGGTTGGATAACGTGATTCAAACAGCGGCTTGGAATACATGAGATTTCTATACATGGGGAAAAATTAAGCTACAATGAAACAGTTGCAAATGAGTTCCAAAATGATTTTCAAAAGTTCATAGAAGAGCAACAGGTGACTCCTGAACAAATTTATAATGCTGATGAAACTGGCCTAAATTGGAAATGTCTTCCCACAAAAACATTAGCACATAAATCAGAAAGTCAAGCACCGGGGCATAAATCCAGCAAAGAAAGAATCACTGCTTTATGTTGCGCAAATGCTACTGGTTCTCATAAAGTGAAACTAGCTGTAATCGAAAAAGCGAAAAAGGCGCGTTGTTTCAAGAGAACTGAAAAAAACCAATATGCCTGTGACATATTTTAATCAGAAGAAAGCCTGGATGGGTACCACAATTTTTAAAACATGGTTCCATGAAAACTTTGTACCACAAGTTCACGAGCATCTGAGATCAAAAGGTTTGCCAGAGAAAGCCATTCTTTTTTTAGACAATGCTCCAAGTCATCCAAATGAAGCGGTTTTGCAGTCTGCTGACGGTAAAAAAATTACACATTATTTGTCACCTGGTGTAACTGCGATAATCCAGCCAATGGATCAAGGGGTGATTTCTGCTATGAAGAGGCTATATAGAGGATGACTTCTGCAGAAATTAGTGGAAGAAGGCAATGATTTAAAAACTTTCTCAAAAACATTATCATTGCTGGATGCTATCTACGAAGTTGCACATGCCTGGGATTCCATAAAGCCAACCATAATTAGTAAATCATTGAAAAAAATATTTCCTGAAGGTGAAACTGTCGACTGCAATAGTTTCGATGAAGAAGAGATTTTGACTTCTGAATTAGCCGCCATTTTACAGAGTACAGAGGGTGGTAAGGAAGTTGATAGTGGAAATATTTTAGAATGGTTTAATGTTGATTGTGACGATCTAGGATGTAAGGATTTATGCAACAGTGAAATCATTAAAAGTGCACAAGGGCAGACAACAGATTTTGATGAGAGTGACGACAAAGACATGGAACTTATTTATGAAACAAGGATAAACAATTCATCTGCTCTTCAATGGTTTGCTAGTGTATCTGGAGCAACAAAGTGATTCTCTACTCTCAGATAAATTGGTATTACGCAGAATGAGAGCAACCATAAAGAAGAAAGAAGATATGTCATTAAAACAGAAATCAATAAAAGACTACTTTTCCTAAACATTCGTTGTTTTTGTTTGTTCATTTATTCATCTTCCTTTATTTTAATGTTCAATATAATTGTATTAAATTTAATTATTTATTTTTGTGTTACGACATTAGGATATTAGTGAAGAAGAACATTGGCCTGCATCACAAAAGGTAAACATAAGTAGGATATTACGGCGAAAAAATTAACTAAGTTAATTTTATGCCACTATATCTGGATTGTATATATGCACTTTGGTTTATCCGCTGTTTTTGATTATCCGCGCTAGCTCTCTCCACAATTACCGCGGATAATCGAGAGTCTACTGTATATATATATATATATATATATATATATATATATATATATATATATATATATATATATATATAGAGAGAGAGAGAGAGAGAGAGAGAGAGAGAGAGAGAGAGAGAGAGAGAGAGAGAGAGAGAGAGAGAGAGCAAAGACAAAAAGCTCAGTGAAATTTAACAAAATTATTTATTTCCCTACAAAAATAAGGTAAGAATAAGAAAAAAGACTTATGGTTAAGCAAATCACAGTTCGAATCCCAATGAAATTAATGATGGAAGGTGATGACATCTTTGATAACTTTCAATGTGTTGCTGTGTCAACGGTTCCTTGTTGAATCACAAAAAGTAATATTCCAGTTTGGAATTCCAAACAATTTCAATAAATGCCTTTGTCCAAGAATCAATTTAAGAACACCAGTATTTCAGAGTAAATAAATTACTAATTCAAAAACATCAAAAATCCAACTCAAACTGGTCACAACAAAATACCTTTGAGCTTCAAAGGTTTAAAGCATAACTGAACTGATTTTTATGACAACATGAGTTATAAGACTAACTAAAATGCAAACAAATTCCTGGAAGGGAGTCAAAATTTCATCCCACTGAGAAAACCAAAAGTTTGTAACAATAAACAAATGTTATTTGTCACATACTCCAGATATGGCCTTGATTCCACTAAATTAATCTCACTCCTAAAATGAATAGAATTTTTATAAAAAAAAAAAAAAAGTTGTTTAAAAAAAGCCTTACTGATTTCTGAATCAAGGTCAGCAATTAGATACAATGTTTCAACTACTCCTTGTTTATCAGGTCAAACAGAAATTAAATGAATTTCTAAAACAAAATCAAATTCAGCAGACAAAACTATCATTACAATTATATGTAATGGAATAAAATAAAAAATTTAAAACTAATAAGCAAGTAATTAAATTATGTATGCATAATAATATAATGTATATGTTTTACTTTGTGGGGTATTTTAACCATGGCAAAAAAGTGCTACGGTCAGCAATGAAAAACATGGATGGTCAGCCAGCTAGAAACCCAGTCTTTTTAGCCTTATTGTTACTACTGAGATATTGTAGAACATGCATATAAGTCAGGTTCATCTGCTAAACAACAAAGACCCTGATTTGCCATCGCATAAAGAGACAGCAGATCAGGGTATTTGCTGTATATTCAATTGATTACCCCTAACATATCGGATAAACCCAAGTCTGCTGGTGCATCATGTGGCAGCAAACCTGAGTATGCAGCTTGAAGTGACCTGACTTACTGATGGTACTATGTTTGTGTGTCTGATTTGGAATTTTATCAATTTTTAAGTCATATCACTATGATGTCTGCAGTGTGGCCATTTTTGTAGTGATGTCTAGCACTGAAGCATCGTGACGCAGACATGTAGCACTATGTCCCATCCAGTCACATTATCCTGACACCAGGCCAACATAATAACACTAACCTCATAATGCTGAGTGCCTAGCGAGGCAGCTGTTGGTATAATTTTTATAAGTTTTTGGTATGACTTGGCTAGGGTTCAAACCTGCAACTTTCTGCATCCAAGGTGGATGCTTTAACCACTAAGTCATCAGAGTGGTGCTAGATGGTCTAGAAAACCCATTGGCACTTAACTTCTATACTTTTTTCACACATAGGTGTGTTACATAGATAGTAAAGTATGCAATTACTTACGCTCGGTGCTTCTATCTGTGTTCAATTTGGATTCCATTTCTTCTAACTGACTAAAATCTTTCCTAAAGTCACTTCTCTTGCTATAGATGTGGGTACTTTTTTCTCTCTCAAATGATTGGATTCTATTCATTACAAAGAACAGGATATTTCAAAGTTAGTCTTGCTTTAATTGTGTCATATATGTCAGATGGCACCTTTATATATATATATATATATATATATATATATATATATATATATATATATATATATATATAGTCAAATGTTACTAGTAAGAATAAAATTTAGCTTAAAATATTAACTGCCTCACATTGGACCATAACAAAAGAAAACATTCAATGCTTAAACACTGCTTCTGTTATATAGCTATCCAAAGAAGAAAAACTAAACATGTTTTTTTTATCTTATCAATGGAAACTCACTGCTTAATGTTAAGAACAATGATTTAAGATTGGAATGAAATGGGGTAGGGTGGGTGCAAGCATTTTTTTCCCTACCATTTCTTCAAATACAAGCAAAATGACACAAACAGCAGATCTTCTAGGAAACTGCAAATTACAAATACTAAACCTTGCAATTAAAACCTTAGTGTTCATAAACAGACCCAACTTTTGTCAATTTCTGTTCCAATTTGACGACATATTGCCTTTCAGATAATTAAAAACTCAAACACTTTTTTCAAAATAAATTTTAAACTTCATTCTATGCTAGTCTAAGAGAAAACCATTCTGACATACTATTGCAAATCCTACCTACAACAAAGTGTCATGGATTAAAAAAAAACACTAAGTTATATCTTAAGTTTCCTCTCCAAAACAAATGTTAGTATCATCAAGATTTATTACAAAATATACATATCAACACTGAAATTATGGCAAAACTCGAAAAAAGTTGAATACTTAAACATAATTATACCTTCAGTAATTGACTGTATTTAAAATTTACCTATTTCTACTAATCTGGATGTTTTAATCTGTAGTTTACTGAAAACTGCTGAATTGAGAACACCAAGACTCATGATAATCTAAGCAAAGGGAAGTTCTACATTTTTGTCTGTTGCTGTTTATTCCCAAATCAATCAAGCAAACAATCATTGCACAATCTTTGTCCCTAATACAAAAAATACTGAGTTAATAGCAATTTATTTAATCATTATCTTTCTATTATGACCACTCAACACATGTCACACACATCTTTCAATAGCTTTGTTTACCATCATTTATTTTTATTTACTAAAGTGTCCAATCCTTCCTAATAATGATGAAGGGCGTTTACTTTCTGACAGATAGAACAATGAACCAAATGTATGTTACACCATCTGGTACTGATAAATGACATTATTCAAAATCACTTTCAAATCCATCCTGCAACACCTTCAAGATTACAACAAAATAAAAAATGAGTTTATTTTTTGTTTGCAATTTAAATAATGAACTAAAAAAATAATTCTCCATGAACCAGTTTTTTTTTTTTTGTCTACAATAATCTCATAACCAGCTACAGTGCTAGTCTTCTTTCATGTGATCAATAATGAAGAATTGAAATTTTGCAAACCTGCAGGTAGTTTTTCTTTCTTCTAAATAAAATCTTATTCATGAAATTATGTTAATAACATACTTTTATGGTAAACTTGTACTATTTATAATAAGTACATAGCAAAGGACAATGCTCACTACAATTTGCATGGCAGGGTCTTAAACAAGAGCTTATTTAGTGAATCAAAGTTAGAAGTATGAGCAATCAGGGGACATAACTCCTCTAAAGGATGATCTAACTCCTTCAAGGCCTTATTATTCTAAATGTTTTCTAGTGGCATTTAGTTAGTCATAAATGATAATGGTAATAATGTAACATGAAATAGGTATGCCCAGTTACTAACTGATTGTTCAAGAATAACTGACATGCTTTCAACACTTAAAATTTAAAAAAAAAAAAAGGGTCTTATTCTGGATTCCTGGAAATTATTTGTGGATAGTATAGCATCAGATCTTCCAGAGACTCTTTATTATTTATTTAAACCCACCCTGTCCGTCAATTATTAAAATATATATTTGTATAATCTGAGAAAAAAAGTGTTATTTCACTTATCTGATCCTGCAAATAAATTGTTCTTCCACAGCATGTTGGCACATTTGCTCTATTAGATATTTAGAGTAACATGGGTTACTGTTTTATATCTTAGCAACAAAACCTTTTCCATACTTACTGCACTTTTAATTTCTGTATTTCTCTCAGAACTTCTCCTTTCTTTGCCTGATCAGTTTTATTCTTCCATGCTACAATGGCTCTATTCTTCTCATCAGTCTTGGAAAAAAGATATTTATTGAAAGCATATAGATCCCAATTTGAAAGTAAATGTAATATCAGGTCCAACAGCTACAAGTGCATATTTGTAAATGATCATTTTGACCATAACACATGCTTTATGAGCTACAAACACAACAATATTCAATTGAAGGTACAGTACAAAATGTTTAAACACATTCCATTATTTTATGACTAGATGTCAGTTTTTATTATTGATGAATTCAGTGACTCAGTCTCCATTATTTACAGCTAACATTATTTTAAACATTCTTGGTACTGTTCAATAAATGAATATTAATAATATAACACTGCCTGAACATTAATGAGTAACTTTAGTTGTAATTTAAAATCTTTTACTGCTAGCTATATCTGGTTTGCATTGTTCTTATGCTGGTGAGCCAGGAATAGGCATTTAAACTTGTCAGTCAGGTACAGATTTCAGATACTGAATCTGAAAAAAGCAGTTCAAAGCTGTAAAAAATACATTTTACAGCATATCATTTGTTCTTTTTATGCATATACATGTCAAGTAGAAAATCATTCTTTTTTTTACATGGTAAAACAAAGTTGAGATTGCTTACAATCAAGAAAAAACCTCATGGAATAACATTTGATATTATGGCCAAATCCAAGTACATAGTACAAAGGGAGAAAAATATAGATGTAAAATTCTGTACATGCTCTCACAGCACATTTTGCTGTGATCATAAGTCACATAACAATTTACTTTGATGCATGGGCTGGGCCCACAATAAATCACTGCTGCAAAGGATGGGATATGCTCTGATTTGGGCATGACTGACTTTTAATTAGGACCCACTAGGATAACAATTAGAAATATAGAGGAAATGTTAACAAAGGGTTAAATAGAGGAAAATGCCAAGCTAGTGAAAATCCAATGATAATTTGGGCAACATGAAGTAAGTGTGATAAAATTAAATTTTCCATGCATAGTTATTAATAAAGGTGGAATCAAGAGAATTATTCTAACATTGATGGGCATGTTAAATTTCAGTTCAATAAATAGCCCGATTTTCTAACTTGAG
Source organism: Potamilus streckersoni (assembly GCA_016746295.1). Lineage (NCBI taxonomy): Eukaryota > Metazoa > Mollusca > Bivalvia > Unionida > Unionidae > Potamilus > Potamilus streckersoni. The sequence goes on along the minus strand of JAEAOA010001668.1, from coordinate 30,643 downwards.
TATACCTTTCCAATCTTCAGTAATTTAAACCTTTGCATTCAAGTCTTTATCCTTAATTTCCTTTTTCTTACATTATATTTCTTTTGATTTAATGTGTATATCAGAATGAGTTGCTAGTTAACTAAGGGGAGAATTTCACTTTTGTTGACTATTTTACTATAGTAGTTGATTACCATCCATTTTGTAAGCTCCCATCAATTTAAAAAATAAAATGAATCATGAATAAAAGTAATGTACAAAACTTTGTCATTTCTTTCATTAATTTATAATTTTTAATCTAATTGTTGCCATAAGGTCCCTAAAATCATCAAGTTATTTCTGTTTCAAATCAATCAAACCATGATTTTTTTTTGTAAGATGGTCCCCATATCTGCATGGGCAAGTCTCTGTTTTCAGGGAACAGATGTGATGCAGTTTACCATCTTTGATAAGATGTAAATATTTCCATAAATTTAGGATTTGCATCTCTTTGAACATATCTACAAGAACTTTTCCATTATATTCATTCAATTTTTAAGACAGAATATTAAAACTAGGCATCGCAAATATTGCATGTAGACAATAGTTTTTATTGCAATGGAATGTTCTACATACCATAAAAGAGCAGTGAGCAGTCTCTCTGGTTGTTCTACAATGTAAGACTATCACAATTATTTATGTTTTGGAGCTCAACACAAATATGATGTGATATGTCTCATGTTGTAGGCTGATTACTAGAAACATCAAAATACAACCAAAAACACTAAATACACACTGAAATATACAATTATTTACATCTTTTGTGTGTATAATATGGTGTACAATCAGATATTATGATTTATAATTTTTAATAATAATAATAATAATAATAATAATAATAATAATAATAATAACAACAATAATAATTATAATAATAATAATAATAATAATAATAATAATAATAATAATAATAATAATAATAAGCAAAACAAACTTCAACTTTTGCAATTTCATCCAAGCAAATTACTTTTTACCAATTCTGAGTGCAATCCATGCAATGAAAACACTTGGTTGCATTTGATATAACTGACTGGTATGATAAATCACAAATCGGTTAGAACTTTAAAAAATACAAGTTTGATTATGAATGTGAGAATCCAGAATTTGTATTTTTATATAGTATTGGTGAAAATATCATACACATATGTTTAAAAGTAAAAAAAAAGATATAACAGACAAACAAAAAGAGGTAAATACTGTCTAATCAAGTACAAATGAGATTTCATTATATGAATAGAGACAAGTTGAAAAATGCAAATAACTCCAATAAAAATCAGTAAAACAAATTTTTTTATTTTGTGTGTTATCATTATTCAAACACAAATTAAAGTACATATCTTCAAGAGTATTAGGATTCAAAATATGTGTATTTCATTTTTTTATATATTTTAGAAACTCTATTATGGTACAAGTCACATTGGTCATGCACAATTACTCCTTTTTAATTAAATATAAATTGTTCTTTCAAAATTTAACACTGATTTTCTTTAACCAATGTTTATTCAATCCTGATACTGAATGCTCTGCACCTTAGCTGTCACCAAGAAGCTTCCTGACAAAAAAAAAACAAAAACATTTATTGCTATGGACTATTACAGTGGTGGCCATGTACTAAACTTGGGTCAAAATAAGAGCACATTGAGTGGAATCACCACATTTGAGAACAGTACAAATTTATTTTTCAATATGCTAAGCTTTTATTGTGACATCACAGTGCATGACATTCAATCAGGATTGTACTGGATCACAACTTAAGGTTCACTGCATCCAAAGATATATATATATATATATATATATATATATATATATATATATATATATATATATATATATATATACATTCACATTGATTTTGCCCTATGCACCTCTCAGGCCCCCTAAATCAGGACCTTTTAAGGAATATGGATGTATACAAATCGAAATGAAGTGAAAACTTGACACTTAAAGGTATGCAGATTCAAATTCGTGCAAATGACACCCATTACTGAAATAGCCGGTGTTGAATGCCAACATGATCCGTGTGACTTGTGCTATAACTCGTTGTAGGGCTGGGTTTGTTTTGTTTTGTTTTTTTGTTTGTATTTTTTTTTTTTTATATCGACAGGTTCCGCTTGGTTTGAAGCGCCTATAAGTTGTTAGAGACCACCTGGCGACAACCAGTTTGATATCATAAATGTAAGAATTAAATTACCACGTTTTGAGCATTATTTTATATCCTTATTGCTTTTTATTCTTAAAATCGTACTGTCAGTAGTTGGTTCAATCAAACAGGAGGGTAAGCGAGTTAGTACCGAAAGACTCTTAACTGTGAAATAAGTGGCATATTTATTTTATTAAAAGAATATACCCTTCGAATAATTTATTAAAAACTACTATTTAATTCTAATCATTAATTAGACGATTAAATCGTCATTTATAGGTTTTGAAAGTAATATTTATATTCATTGGCAGAACCTCTGAGTCCTTTGCCGCCATCATGCCGCTTGTCCGTTTCCAAGATTTTGATTGGTTGCCTTTTGTTCAACCACTTTTGATGTAAATGTTATATGGAACGCATATATAGAACTTTTACATTTGAATTTATTAAAGCATATGTACAAGACTTAAAACACAGGACTATTCAGTTTTATCAATAAAGCAGTTCGAAATTTCTGATAACATAAAATCACCTTAACGGTGTTTGATTTCATGTTGTCAGAAATTTCGTCGTGCTTAAATGATAAAAAAAAAACACCGAATGCATCCTTTTACATTTATAACATTGTTGAAAGCTAAAAAAAGAAATGAAAAACATTTATATTTGCACAAACATGTTTTACTTTTTGTTATGAATTCGTTATACGTTTGCATTTTTAATAGATAAGTTTTGAAATTAAAATCGAAATTAAATCATACAGTACTCGGCTAGACATATTTGTTACCGTTATAAGTTTTCGTGTAATAAGATCGCATTGTTCTACCAGCAAAACCGTACTGTTTAGTAGTATTGTATATACTGAAACCGTTACTAAGACTTTATTTACTTTTTGTTTGGCTCTTGCAGTTATATTTCTTTCAAAAATAATCTATTCTACATTATTAATTTTCGATACTAGTACCAAAAAAAATTAATTGAAGAAACCAATATGGTTAGGCATAGCTTCTACTCCTACAACGTATACCCCATCACCACGATATTTTTCTTCTGTAGCACAAAAAACAACCTTGTACGTCTTACATGGCGGACTAGCCCTAGCCAATATCTATAAATACTTTGACGCGGTCACACTTGATTTTTAAGCAACGGGTGGTGCTTGGTCAAAGATAAAATAAAGATGTAAGTGATAGGACAGTCAGAAGAGTAATGACAGGAAAGGCAGAAATAAATAAAAGAGCGTCAGTGTACCTTTTGTGTTCCTTCATACTCAGACAAATCAAACCAATCCGGCTACCGTAGCGGCAATGATATATAAAACCTCAACCGGCATAGCTATGAGAATCATTAGGACTTGTAGCTGACTAGTTCATTAGAGTGTGATTTTGGAAAGCTCCTGCTTGTAAGATACCAAGTCATGAGCTTCTGCAATTATTGCTGGTAATTTGTTCCAAGTCTCTACTGTGCATGGTAAGAACCTAAACTTGTAGCCTAGCTTCCTATGATATTGTGGGTTTAATATCTCAATATTTGAAATTTCCTTTATTTATTCATTTTGTTCATTGCACCCTTTCATGTACACTGCATCTTGAAAAAAAAATTGCCATTACAGAAGTGTTAAAGATCATTTGCCAGGAAGTGAGTTACATGAACATTCGGAGAAACTGAAAGAAGAAAGTGAGTAAGCAATGAAAACATGTTTCCAAAGCATGCATTTGGCTTGGAAAACTTGTTGACAAAACACAGAACAAATGCAACTCAGATTTGCCATGAGGCTTTCATAATGTTTACTAAGAATAGACACTTGAATGGTTGGATCAAAAAAAGCAGATGAGAAATCACAACTTTTGCGAGATGCACACCACTTAGGCAGAAAAGTGAGGGAGAACTATAAAAAGAGGGCCATGAAAATGGCTTCATACAGATTAGGGATTGAAATAGTAACAACTGAACAAGACAAAAAAGAAGAACTGGAAAAGAAGAGCATATAAGAGAAAGATAAATTTATAGAGTCAATAATTTACTATGGCTTGTGGCAGAGTCATGAAGCTATGATATGGAAGCTTGAAGAATTACCTACAAATAAAGAAAAAACCTTACCCATGCAACTGAAATTTAGGAAATTGGTGTTAAAGCAATCTTATTAAGATCCATCTGTCTTTAACCTTTCCCATGGTGGCAAGAAACAAAGTGTTCAGGATCTGCAGACAAATGTGGGAAAACTCGTATCAGATGCTCTTGACATTTCTCCATAGAGTAGCTTCGATGAAAGGCTACCACTTCTGTCAGGCAAATATGCAAAACATTACTTTCTGATAGACGAGCAATGGGTTTGTTACAGCGGGCTAGTTATATCAACTGTACCTGGCTTTGCATAGTGGTATAACATCGTGTGTGATGATGATGATGCTGTAGACATGTACAAATTATACAATACATGAATCTTTGATGACCTTTGAACTAGGAAAAAATCATTTCACAACACATTACAAATACAGTGTTTCTTGATGTGTTCCTGGGTAAGGCACTTAATACTGATTGCCTTAGCATTATTATATGCTCTAAAATATTAATGTGATTATAACATGCTATATAAAATAAAACGGCTTAAGTGCCTTTTACTCATAGATTACTATAATTGCATATTTTAAGATTTCAATATTAGCAGCAGTTGTAGAGGTGATGATGGTGGAGGAAGTTATAGTAGTAGAACCTAGTTAGTGTTCTCATGGTAGTAGGCAATGTACATTTGTAGTGTTAATAATACATTCACAAAGATTATGTGGGATAGCACATTTTATATTAACAGTCATAATCATTCAAGTACTGAAATGGTGTAAAAACCAACAATATTGCTTGAGACTAAACATGTCCTAATTTGCATTCATTATTTGAAGAACAACAACCTTAGTAATTTAAACTACTAAAAATATACTAAATAATTGTTTATTTGCGCGAGTTACTAATCAGATACACACTAGGACAGACTATAACAAGTATGTAAATATTCAAATAACAATTTACCCTTTTCCTTGCAGTTGAACAATCCAGACAGTGGGCATTGAAGTTAAGACAGAAGTTGGATGTGCTACCTGCTAAGAAGGTTTGTTTAATATGTTGCCAATAGCTTTACTTTATTTCGCTGTTGGTAATAGAAAAGACCCAATGAATTATCTCCCCATTAATAATATTTTTCATTTCTGAAGTTTAGTATTTATTAAGCATGCTATATTCTGTTGAAATAATTTATATAAACATATGAAACAGTTGTAATGAAGGTCCACAGTTGTTTTAGATTTCATGAAAATAAATATAAGATCGAGAAAAGGGTACATGCATTCCTCAGCAGGTTGATGACGACTGTGACTTGCTTGTTTGTTCTAATTAAAACTGAAGCTACAACCATGTTTTTGGCACTATCAAGGGTTACAGACTGTTCATTTTCATAAAATTAAGAGGGGCCATGTTTTTCTGAAAATTGACAATAATGCATTTTGAGAATTGCCCAACCCCGACTCTTTTCATGTCCTAAAATCATGCCAAACTGCATCACAGAGACAGTTGAGACTTTATTTTTATTATTCTTGGATACATTTCCTTTGAAAAATAGCTTGGTTTGCTTGCAAAAACTGGTACTTAAATTTTCATGTCCTATACCTACTACATGACCATAAGTTACTTGTTCTGCCTTACCAGTTGAATTATGGAAAATGAGTACACTATTTTAAAGTTTTGTGTGTGTTATGAATATGTAATTAAACTGCATGTGTGGTATCTTTAAAAAAATATATTTTTTTATTTGTGTTTCATTAAATTCTATTGTAATGATTATTTTCACAGGATTCAATATTTTGTTTATAAAGTACAATCTGTTTGTACAGAACTTAATAGCATTTCATTAGCATTATTTTTAGCTGACCTCGTTCAGACACTTGGTAAACATGAAGTAAATGATTGGTCAGTGTCAAGGTCAAACATTGATCACTCACATGATCACTTTGTGCCATCGTCTTTTATAATATTGGTTCTTAAATAAGACTTTCCATGCTCATGTGTCAAGTGTCTTGTAGTAAGTGATCATGCAGCCCATTACAAGTGTTGAAATGACGTTTTAGTGAGGTTTAATATTTAATATCACTGTTTTCTACCTTAGTTGTAAAAATAATACCTTGACAGTAAAGAGATATTCATGTTGTTGATAGATGAGTTTGTTTTTGAGTTTTTCTATTCTTGAGAATTAATAATTAATTCCCTGGAAAACATTTATAAGTGCTGCTCTTCATCAAATTTGTGGACAAGGACATTTAGTATAATACACAAAAATCTGTATGCATGGTCTTTCAGCCAACTTCTTTTAAATTATCATCACCTCCCTCTGTACATCTTAACGGCAACGCTCTTACGTATGTCGACAGTTATATGTATTTGGGCCATATTTTGAAATCCAATCAGTCAGATAATGAAGATATGATGAGACATTATCGATATTTGTGTACTCAAACAAACATGCTTCTACGCAAATTTAAGCCTTGTTCATTGAGTATCAAAATTAGATTATTCAAATCTTATTGCTGCACTATGTATTGTGCTTCGCTGTGGACAAACTTTAGTGAAAATGTGAAAAGAAAACTAGTAATTGGTTATAATAATAGTCTTCGCTTTCTATTAGGTCTTCCTAGATGGAACAGTGCCTCCAACATGTTTGTTAATTATAACGTATTAAGTTTTGAGGAAGTAATGAGAAAGTAAGTATATTCATTGATAACAAGACTTTCTAATAGTGAGAACTGTATATTGAAATCACTTTGGAAATATGACATTAATTTAAATTCTCACATTGTTAGTAGATGGAACCAATTACTATTTTAATGTGTCACTTAAATTTCATTTTTTAACAATGCATGGCGCAAATAATTGTTGTAAATGTATCTGAATACTTGTACATATGATATGTATATATGTTTTAGTGTATATGTATGTGTGTATGTGTATGTGTGTGTGTGTATATATATATATATATATATATATATATATATATATATATATATATATATATATATATATATATATATATGTATATGTGTATATATATGTATATATATATATATATATATATATATATATATATATATATATATATATATATATATATACATATATATATATATATATATATATATATATATATATATATATATATATATATATATATATATATATATGTATGTATATATATATATATATATATATATATATATATATATATATATATATATATATATATATATATATATATATATATATATATATGTATGTATATATATATATGTATATATATATATATATATATATGTATGTGTGTGTGTATATGTGTATGTGTGTATATGTATATATATGTATATGTGTATGTATATATGTCTGTATGTATGTATGTATGTGTATATATATATATATATGTATGTATGTGTGTATGTGTATATGTTTGTGTATGTATATATATATGTATATGTATGTATTTGTTTATGGGTATATATGTGTATATATATATATATATATATATATATATATATATATATATATATATATATATATATATATATATATATATATATGTTCTTTTATGTTTAAAATGTTTTACTCTATATCAGTATTTTAATTTAGATGTATGGACTATGCAGTCTGAAAAAAAGAATTCTTATCTTATCTTATCTTAGTGGAAATTATTTAGAGCTCTAAAGCCAGAATAGAGAATATTCTTTCATGATTCATAAAATTAAACGTGGAACTTTTCACAAATCTTTTGTGATGCATAAAACATAGAAATTTGTGACACATCTGTACAGCATTCATCTGATGTCATCATCTGACATCTTTGAACTTCACTGGGATTTTAACTTGAATTCATTTAGGACATTTTAATGATAGGACTTATAGTTTTCTATTCTGGGATTAATTTTTGGATTATATTCACAAACTCTCAGTCCTTTTTCATATTTTTACTGGTTTTTTTTCTAGGGAAATAAAATAATTTTGTTAAAATTTACAAAACTTGTTGACTTCACTCTTTTCTTTGTTACTTTGAATGAGCAGAGATTTATAACATATGTGTTTGTGTGTGTTGTTTGGAGTTTTAATGTAGGCTAAGCTTTAATAATTTTTCAGTCATATTGTAACTATGTCTTCAATATGGCATTTTATAGTGATGTCTAACACATTTAGTATCATGTCCCACCAAATCACATTATTCTGACATCAGGCCTACCAGTCCTAACACTCACCTCTTAATGCAGAATGCCAAGTGACTCAGCTGCTATTACCGTTTTTATAAAATTATGGAGAACTTGCTCCATGGAGATCTCGCTCCTTGAGAACTTGCCACTTGAGATCTTGCCCAATGGAGAACTTGCCCTAGGAGAACTCATCCCAAATCAGAGGAAACCCGACAGTAATCTGAGAAGTCTCCCCACTGCACCTGGAGAAGTCACTCCAAAGATCATAGATACTAATTCTGAGATGTCGACACACAGTTGTTATGGTTTTAATTATTGCCGTTTATCTTCAACACATTAATTTATTAAATCCATAAAATGTGCAACTTATCAACTTTTCCATTTAATCCACTCCGCTTCTGTATTTAACGAAAAAGAAAATTTCTCTGTCCCATCTTGTTTTGCTCTTCAAATTTTTATATGCATTTTATTTGGAAAAATACAGTGGGTGTAAGCATATGTTACATTTGCAGTTTTATATATGAAAGGTTTCCAACCTAATAACCAAAGTTATCTTCAGATGACATTTTGGCATGGACATCTGTGACCCAAAATCGACTGAATTGGTGCTGACTGTTAGTAAACCAAGAGGTTATAGTATCATCTGTCTATTTGAACAGTTTAATCTGATTTTTCATGGAAATTTGCCAACCATTGATGAATGTTACATGAACTTGATAAAAAGCATCATTGATGCTGATTCAGGAATTGTGGTAGCTGTTGAGTTCAATCATCATGGCTATTGCTCAGAATTCTGGCAGTTTCTGAAAGCTCACTTGTACTATGCCCATTATTTAGTTTATTTCTTCTTTTTTGTCAGTATTTGTAATTTTATTATTTCTTAATAAAACAAACTATTTAATTAGTTGAAAGAGAAGTTTAAAAATATTTCACTACTAAATTGTTATTACAAAAAAAAAACAAGATTGCTGTAGTAAATTAGTGGCATTCAAAACACACCAACCTCTTCCACTACGGTTTGTAATTTACCCAGTGTAGATGGATAGAAAGAAGAATGCAGATCTCTGAACAAGTATATTGAAGAAATAAACACAACAAGCTTTCTTTCAATGAACAAATATGAAATTTAATCAGTTTGACAACAGAATTTAAAATGAAAAGAAATCAATTTCTGGTTTACAAAAGATGGAAAAATGTACTATCAATTACTCAGATAAAAAAAAACAATACAAATTTTCTTTACTGTTACTATTACTTATCAGTGACAGAATTAATTCAATTTCGTCATTGCCTATGAGATGTGAACTTTGAATTCAACGATGAGCGACATCATCACCTATCTTATCTGGACATCAAATCATCCGTTCGTCCTTGCTCTGCCAACCTTTGTCTTGTCATCTGGACCTGGACTCTTGCCATTTGGACTTGAACTGTTAGACAATTGTACTTAGACTTCAGCAGTGAAAACCCTTCTGATCTTTTGCTGCAGAATTTTGTCAGGAATTTTAAGGAATATACAGGAAAGTGTTTCCTTTGCCATTTCGTATTCGTCTTCTACGAACCCCGAAAGTAGAGTTTGTCTACTTTCTGAGCCAACTCTCATGCCTTACTGCAATCACGAGAGGCGTACTTTCATATTTCCCGGAGTCAACCTCCTAACTTCTCGCAAGAAAGATTGAAGACTGAAGAATTTTTCCAAAGCAAAACCCTTAATTCCTTACAAAGTTATGCCCTTAAGTTACTATTAATCAATCAGACTCGATTGTTTCCTAAATCTTCTATGTAGAATTTTTGATTGACAAGACAGCTAATCATGCCGTAATTAACGTTCCTTTGAACAATCAATTGACAAGCTTCTCCTTTTAACCAGTTGATTTTGGGAAGGGTCTTATGCCGAACCCTTCTACCATAGCAGTTGACTCGGTCAAATTACATCTCATGGAATGAATTTCCTTTGACGTTTAAAGATGAAATGAAAAAAAAAATCATATAACTGTCTCCAGCCCTTTCTCCTTTAATTAATTTGACTTTGGTACAATTCATTTAACCAATACTTCTAAAAGTTTTCAAAATTTGACACATCACAATTACGTTTTTTTTATTATATATATCAACACCATCATTATGCATGCTGACGGGATTTTGTTACCTTAAATGCATATTTGACCTGCTCAACATAAACGAGAAGATCATCTTTAAAAACATTTAAATGTCACATGAAAATCCTGCACTAAACGGAATAATATTTCACATGGTTCAAATCAGCTTGGAAGTTGGGCTGAATCAAACAGAAACCTAGGATTAATCAGTCAGTAACTTGTACCGAATCAGCCTGGTCTGAGTCTGAGAGTAATCACCTCATTAATGAATAATGTTAGTATATTACATATATCAATCAAGACATTTAACAGTAAAATTTCTTTAAAAAAATTTCTCCTTGTGTTCTGATATGTGTTGTTATAAGATATCTAGTGAGTTTAAATGAACTGATTGAAATTTACCAAATGGTCAAAAAGGAATTTACACTTTGCTATCATGAAATTTGTACCATTAATATTATCAATAATGAATATTGGAGAACCACATTCAGCTAAATTACCTCGAGAGCGATTAGAAGCAATTGAAAATATTTATCTGTTTATGATTCTGTTAAGCAACAACTGCAATCACGTCAGGAATCTCAGGTTGAATTTGAAGATGACACAAAACAATTATATAAGCCTATCACACTAACCACACAAATATTCTTCCAGCGTTACCAAGAAACCTGCTTATGCAATTGGAAAAATAGCAGAAAGAACTAAGGAAAAAAAAACTATTCTAAGATAACTTCCAGCCGAAATAGCTGCTGCTCAACCAATGCAAGAAATACTTGAAGGTATTGACCAAGATCATGCTGAAATAGGTGATATAAAAGATCATATAATGGAACCAGAAAATGAACCAGAAGTAAAAGCTAGGGTTAATTTAGTTTATATAGTTTATAAGTTTATGAAGACACTATTAATCTTATTAGGAAAACCGAAGATTATAAATTACATGAGATTGCTGCAAAAATTTATCATGATCGCAAACAATTTTTAAAATCTGACTTCGCTGATGATCCCGTGAAGATACTTTGTACAAATGAATATTTCGCTTGTATTATAACGTTAATCAAGTTCGTAATAGAGATCCAAGATATATTGATATAAAAATAAGATAGATAACTATATTGCTCAATAATTATCTTCATTACCACAACGACAACAATTATAACCACCATCAAAAGTACAAATATTACAACAAACACGACAGCAAAAACAAAAACAACACAATCTCTAAAACCAAGTAAAAAGGACTAAGAAGAAAAAGAGAAATTAGAAAGATTACGAGAAGGATAAGAATATCTAGAAATTTCAGAACTTCCTACTGGAAGCGTAGAAGTGGTCTTGTTACTTGTCCTAATAACGTCGATTAGAAATTTGGATTGGATGAAAACGAGCTGGTAATAATTCCCAAGAAATAATAAATGAAGCAGCTAATATTTGTGAAAGATTATTTACAGGCGGTATCATGGATATTAATGTGTATCGGTCTCTTATTAATAAAATCGTCGATAATTACCATAGTAACTAAGTCACTGGATTGAATATGTAATGAAATATAATGACTATAATAAAATGATCTTACATAGTACTTAACGTGGATCAACTATGGTGAGGGTAATAAATTCCCGTTTAGCAGTATACAAAACAACCTAAGGATATGGACTTGGTGATGTTGTTCCGAGTCTATTTAGAAGAATAGCCCCAACAGCCATCATGGGAGCTATTGATATTTAAAGTATCGGTGCTGTTAATAATCTTGCTAGTAAAGTATTCTCAGGAATAAAAGATAGACTAGTGCGATCAATACGCAGACCGCAAACTATTTGACCACAAACTGTTCTACATCAATTACCAGTGAAACTGCCAAATACCCTCGTGATGCCAGCGATTAGTAGTTAAAAAATATTAATTCAGTTGCTAATCAATAACTAATAGAGTTGGCTGATGTACCATTATCAGAAAAAGAAAGAAATATAACCGCTTGTCTGATAGAAGTAAGTGGTCTTCGTTTTAGACGATAATAATTATAATAAAGATGTTCAAACACATCTCTGATCCAGCATTTGACATTGAGGCACGATTACTCAAAGATGAGTATGTGTATGATTATCAATATTATTCTTACGACGCACGAATTCCAGATCAGCGTAGAAGGATTGAACTTTCAGATTCAGGATACAATCAGATATTTCTTATCCGCTGAAGCATTTATTCAAGTAGAGGGCGAAATTTTAAGAGCAGATAATACTGAATTCGTCCATAATGTTATTGTTAGCTTTGTTAATAATGGTATTATGGCGTTATTTGACAGTGCTACGTACGTGATTGACGGAAAAAATATTGCATCAATTCAGAAAGACGTCGATTTCGCCACAACGATATTGGGTCTAGCACGTAACAGCGATGATTATTCAAGATTGGCAGGTTCTTCAATGATATTTGCAAAGGATATAGCTGATTTTCCAGAAAGTAGAAACGTTTATTGTAGGTGATGTGAGAGCTAAAAGAGGAGCTGCAGAAACCCTTGCAGTATTATCGATGAATGCAAATGTCAACTTGGGATTTGCAGGACGTAAATCAATGTTAGAATGTAATAGAAGAGAATTTTCATGTTCAATTCCACTGTCGCATATCTTTGGATTCTGTAAAAATGTCCGAAAAGTTATTTATACAGATTAACATACAACAGTACTTGTACGAAAATCCAGATGATGATGCAATATAGCGACGCGGTCCAGTTAATCCTGGTAGAGTAATTCTTACAAAACTTGCATTGTACATGCGGTAATGACTCCATCAATATCTGAAAAAAAATCGCTTACTATCTTTTATGAGCCAATGTTGCAAAACAATGTAATCATGGTTTACAATGACCACCGATGCTATGTAGAGCATTGTTCATGAATTTTTCACATGGCAAATAGTTTCGCAGAAATTTGTTTCTGCACCACGACATATATTTATTCTGTTTCAAAATGCTACACCAGTAAACGATCAAGATGAAAGTATTATGATATTTGACTAACTTGGTGTTTCTTAAGTTTCTTTAAGGATAAATGGATATTAGGAACCATCCGAGGATATTTAGTTAAATTTCTAACAAAAATCATGTAGCCCGTGCTTATCATCTTTTTATGACGATTATGGAGCGTGATCAAAACATTGATACTGGTTTACCAATATCACAAGATTTACAACCTGATGTCCTATTTATTACTTTTCGCTCGAAAAATTTATATTTAACCAGACAATCTGTAGTTAATATACATTTTCCAGCTAGTGTTAATAGAGATCTTAGAGCTATTGCTAATTACAGAGCAATCGCTCTTATAATCAGCGATATTGATTTTATTTTATTCTAGCATATATTCGTCCAACATCAACATTACCAAATATTGCATTACTCTATTGCTGGTTACCACGTCTCGCTTGCCGTTACAATACAACTAATATTTGCCGTGACTTTTGTTCAAACAACGTTATTGTGACTCGCCAAGTGTAGTCTTCGGTACCTGGAACTGCTGCTTTATATACTTTATGTTGCTGAAGATAAATTTTCGTTGTGCAGGTTTTAAGAATATTATCTGATTCGAGCGATTTTGAAACAGATCCACAACGCAAGTTTGTTTATAATAAACTGCAAATCAAAATCGAAATAAACAATCATTTTGTTTTGATCTATCTAAAAAAAGTTTTTGTTTAACTCCACAAAATCTTTTAGTTAGTGGTAGCATCCTTGTAATTTGATGTGATATTGCTGCCAGTGCCTTTCTCTTAGCAAGACCATCATTGTAACGTAAATTTATGTTATGAGCAAATGTTATTTACATGCTCTAACATTATTATTATTATTATTATTATTAACATTGCCGTCTGCAGCTCCATCCACTTTACTTACGTTAAGATTATTACAGGCTGCAATAAGTAATGGTCTTTCAGGGTCTACAAGATCGGTTGCACCTGGTGCTACCATACACAGCAAAGAAATATTAGCAATAAGAAAATATCTCATATTTGCAGAACTTCCAGCTGCATCTACTCCAGCCATAAAAATATGTTCTAATCCTGATACAATTTAAGCTGCTGCAACACCACCTGCACCACCAATTCTGAAATCTTTAAACCACATCATATTAGTTGCAGTTGATTTGGAGTAATCATAAAAAACGAAATAATATTTAAGATTGTACTTGCAACTTGTAACTTCAAATATCTTTAATAGTTTGTTTGGCAAGCTGATATCTAGCACTTTCAAATAAACAACCATCGTTTATAAGTGTTACTTCTGTTTCAGCTGCAGTTGCGACAGGTGGAACAGCTATTGTCATAATCTGGCCACGAATTTAAAATATTGCTTTATGAGGAAGTAGAAATACGCAACCATCTCGAATATTAAATGTTATGACGCCAGCCGTATTAGGTTCGTTGTAATTTTCATCGAAATATTCAACATATTCAATTTTTTTTCCGTGTCGTCTGTGTAATAAATTTCTGCTAAATCGAGATAATTTTTACAGACATAATTTTTTTTTATTAGGTTATATAAAATTATTGCCAATCGCTAGATTATTGGCGTTATTACTTTTGTTACTTTAGTTATTAACTTTTTATAATTTGTTCTTCTCGTGGCGACAAAAACAAATTCTTTTATTATCATTGCACGTTGGGTTTCTTTTGTTGGTGCGATTTGTGAAATAGCTTATTTTATTGTCGGTACACCGCTTTTTAATTTATCAACTATTTTTGACCCACAGAAATTCCAGCAGCAGATGCAGCTCCAGTTGTAATAGCTTTTGATGCGTCAAGTGCAATTGACGCAACTTTATGAGCTATCCCTGGAGCATTTTCTATAATTTTAGCAAATATATTTCCCAAAAATCATCCGACTACTTTTCTTCTGTAAACGGTTTTCTGTTTAATTATATCTTAGGTTGCATAATTTTATTGTCAATTCTTTCGCATGATAATTTACTAAAAATCGTTTATCTTTTCTTACAAGATATGTTCACTATTGCTCACGCAAGTGCAGGTAATAAGAAACAACTTCATTGTTAAAGATCCAGTTGTCATCCAGACTGATCTGTAAATTGCATATTTACTTCTGTTATTTAATTTTCAACTTTTAAATAATATGGCGGATTAATTTGCATAAGCGAACCTGGTGGAACTTGAGATGAAAAACTGCAGATCGTTTGTCTTTACTGCCCTGAGCTAAATAAGATCCAGCTGCAATAGAGCAATTTATTAATATTGCGTTTATGTCAGTTATTTTCACTGGCAATTCACCATCATACGTTACACGTTCTTCCAAAGGAAAAAAAAAAGTTTCATATATAAATCATATCTGTGTTGCAATATTTGTTTTTATCCAAATAGCGACTGTTATAATTTTAATGTCATTCTGTCCCTTAACGTATTATAACTTGGTGTCAGCTCATAGCTATCACCTTTACCTTTTTTTATATTAGCTCTTTTCTCGATTTATTTATATCAGTTATGTTATAAGCTCCTTGTAAAATTTTAATAGGTATCCATTTTAAAGATGGTGGAAAACGTGGATCACTAGCAGTAAATGTATAATCATCAATTACTCCAGTTTTTACATTAAATATAGTATGCCAAAAAGTGCATGAAATTAATCAAATTCATGTTTTTTACGATCTAGATATGTTGGCGGAATATAATTTACGTAAAAATCTGTGCAATTTTAATCATATTGACCAGAGTCTAATAATAATGTTGTTGATATTTATTATCTTTTTTAAAAATAAATTAAATCGCTATGTAAAGTTTCGTATTCGTCAGATGTTAATAAATTTTCCAATCTCAAATTATTATCTCAAAAATTCCATTGTCAGTTTCAACACCATTTCAAACTTCTTTTGATGGTATCAATAACATTAATCTGCCAATCATTTCAGTAAATGATGGTGATATTCTAACATTAGTTCTTGTATTTCTTTCTTTCTTTTTTTCTAAATGATTTTGGGCGATCATTATCGTAATATTCAAATAAACTTGTAAAAATAAATATTACCTGTTCCACATATTTTTATCTCTGAATTTCAAGTATTTCTAAACACACCAGGAATAATAGAATTTCTAGCTCTTTTAGAAAGTTCTTTAACATCTTTTATTTTAGCTGTATCAGTTTCTTTATAAGCTCCAAAATTTTTTATAATGTCATCTAATTTTAATGAGATTATCGTATTTACTTTTTCCAATTATAAATAAAATCATCGTCTGAAATGTTATATTTTTTCTAAAATCAAAATATTCTGGGGATGTTATTTAGTCTTCTGATCTGTCTTTATTTTCATCACGATATATTTTATATTCTGAGGCTGAACTTAGTAAATCTCCACTCATACGAACTTTGTACGAATATGTTGTTTCTTCTGGTCTTTCATCCAATAATTTTGCTTCGCTACTCAAACTACTAATGTGAGTACTATAATATTGTTTATTTCTTAGATAATAATAACCCTAATATAAAGACCCTAGATAATTCCATGTTATAATTTAATGTCATTATATTAATTTCTATCTTTTAAAACTTTATCGCTACTTTTTTCTCACTTTCTTTCTTTTTTAAACAAGGCAATTTTTTCTTCGGCTTCAAATTCATATTTTCCAACATGAATTATTCTCACACCCTAAATTCTTTTAATTTTTTTTAATTAAAATTGTTGTATTCATTATCTCTTTTCCTGCTATCTATATTTACTAAATCATATTCAAATCTTATCTCTTCTCTAGTGTTTCTTTCTATTCTAAGTTCGTCTTCTAACCTTCTTTCAAATGGTCTAACTAGTTATGGTTAGGCGAATATTTGTTGAAGTTCCAGTAAATTATGTTTCAACTGATCTGTTTCAGATTGTCTAGGAATATGATTAACAATATTTGCTGCAAGTGCCTCTGCTAATCTTTTTTTTTGTTCTACATATTTTTCAATATTTTTAACAGCCTCTTGTGGTTCTTTGATTAATCGAAGTAAACCTTTTCTATTGTATTTTTTAAACTTCTTCTGATGATGGTTTATTTTCAGGTTGTTGTCCGGAAAAGCTTCAGAAACTGGTTTGAGAGCGGCGGCGGCTGTTGTTTCTGCTGCAGTCACGTGACGACATCGTGCTTGTTGGGCAATCTGCCTAAGATCAGCTTTAGATTTAGCAAGTTTCAAAATTTTCTATATGCTTTTTTGTACTGTGTTTGTCTTTCAATTTTTTATATACTATTTTTAATAAAAATTATGGTAGATATTTTTCAACACAACATCGAAAGATTTTACTCGTATCATTTGTGACTATATCGAATTAAAAAATTAATAATTATTTGCCGTTACTGTATGATGTAATTCAATACATTTATCTTTTGTTACATCACCACATTGTTCATTCGAGATATTTCTAACGTCACCACTGTCCAGTCCCGGAAATAAGATAAAATAACCAGTATTTTGCCTAATAAATATGTGAACATTATAAAATCCCTGAGCGAGATAAATAAAATTACGTTTTATTACGTGATAATGAAAATTATTACATGATTTTATTCATTTAATTGTTGTTTAGCGGAATATGATCGAAAACAGCTATCTTATGTTCTTACGAATCAAGTTGATTAACTGGAACAAGTTCTTCTGGTTGTTTGATATCAAAAACATCTTGGCCAGCCTCAAGATCATCACAAAGTTTGTCATTATAATTGTTAAGTAGCTCATACTTATCATGTTGTGGAACAATTGTGGAAATATAAATGCGATCGTAGTTAAAATTATTTCCGAGAAGTAAATTCGTAGGCAAGTTCTGGTTTTTGTTTTCGATCCAGTTCTTCCAACAATAAGATAATGACAATCTGGAAGTTCGTTGTTATGGTTATTTTTCATCAGCTACTCTGTATCAAAGTTTAATATCGACGATTTTGCCATTATTACTATTATGCAATTTTAAGTTCCATAAAAATCATCAGAAAATAAATAAAAATTGAGCTATTATACAAAGTTTAGAACATTATTAGAAGATTCATCGGCTAAAGCTCAGCAAGGTGACTGTAAATATGCATCTCTTGATAAGCTTATAAATGAAATTAATAATTTATTAAATATCATAAGTGTGGATCAAAATGAGGTTGTTGCTTTTTTAGGATAAACAAGGACGATTAAAGACATAAATAATATAATTAATTTTGCTAATCAAGGTAAAATTCAAGATTCCGGTAAGTCAGTTAACGATTATATTAAGAAAGCTGGCGGTTCATTTACTGGTGACATTATCACGAATAAAAATAAAATTATAGACCTTGAAGACCAAATAGCAGAATCAGACGCAGGAATAAAAAATACGTCGATGATCAAGAATCTATGTTTGTGTTGGCTAATGGTGGTATTATGCGTGCATTTCGCAACATGAATAAAAATTGTATTAATGATATCAGAACACCAAAAGTAGATTTTCACGCTGGAACAAAAATATGTAGATGATCAAGAATCTAAGTTTGTGGTATTATTTGCAAAAATCAACGATGGATTTGCCGTTTTCAAAATTGATAGTAGTAGTCACGCATAAACGTTCCTCATTTTTCGTAGAAATATTAACTGATCTATTAATGACTTTTTGGGAACTCCAGCGGTTATATATATTAAACTTTCTGATATTAACATTAAAATCAACGATATTGTCAGTGGAATTCCTAATACCTTTGAAAAAATTTAATCTTGTTAAAATTCCTCACAAGCAGATCATCAATGTGGTTTACACAGTAGCATCAAAATCAGCAACATGGTTACAGCAAAATAACACTATCAAACATCGCGCAGAAGTCAGTGTGGTGTGGTGTGTTGTGTGATTTTTAACGTAGCTTTTAC
Organism: Potamilus streckersoni; assembly: GCA_016746295.1. NCBI lineage: Eukaryota > Metazoa > Mollusca > Bivalvia > Unionida > Unionidae > Potamilus > Potamilus streckersoni. The sequence continues at coordinate 11,308 of JAEAOA010001668.1, read as the reverse complement.
AATTTTTCAGTCTAACACTAGAGTTATAATATTGTATAAAATCTGTAAACAAATATTATATAATGAAAAAGTATAGATGATTTTAATCATATTTTAGATAAAATTCCAAAACATGATGTGGACGGTCTAATACAATATTACAGATATCATCATAAAAACATATTTGGTGTGTTAAACAAATCTTACAAATACTATCACAAAATACTTCGAGTAATATCATATTTACCACTGCTGATAATTAGCTCTTTTATGATTGCAAGTGGAGAATCATTAAATACGTTTTTATTAATATATGTTTCTTTTGCAACAGCGTGTAATAAATTGAACCTCGACTAGCTACTAAAATAAATGTTTGTAAAACAGCAAGTATCACCTATCTAATATTACTTGATCAGATACGATCTCATTTGCGTGGTATAAAATATGATATGGACAATTGAGTACTAGTTTCGTATCATCACCAGTATGTTAACAGATATTCTGCCAATGAGACTTAGCAGATATGAAAAAGATTATCATAATCAATAAATGTCATTGAATCGTCTGCCCAATCTCTTATTCGTTCGTCATTTTCAGGCGCGAGTGACCATACTGATAAATATTTTGGCGATATTTCATAACCAACATTTGTTATATAATTGCTTATTATTTTCGTTGTTTTTCAGGTATAGATTGTGGCTGAAATGATTGAATTAAATCTTTAAAAAAAATCTGGTTAAATCAAATCCAACAAGACGTACTGACCTTGTTTGATATCCCATCTTATAAAATATTTTGTTGTTTAATATCAAATAATATTAAGGTTCGGGTACCTCTTTCAACCTCTCCAAAATTTGGGAGGAGGGGTTTTGAGACAGCATCCTCTTTGGGTTTAAAATTTTATCGTTTTTTATATACAAATTTGGAGGACGGTGTCTTTTTGAGAGAGAGGGGGTCTGAGGTTGTAAAAACTGTCAGAATATATTTAATTTATTTCGTTAATTTAGAAACTTTTCCAACATCATACGCAATCAAATGAAATTATCATTAGTATATATAATATATCCTTCCATCCATTTCTATTGAAGTTTTTCTCTATACTCTGGAAGATTTAAGAACATTTTTCTGAGACCGTTTTGGCTATGATAGCGTTGCAGGCGCTGGTGGTTGTGTTTCTGGCCATCCAAGTACAGTTCAGATCAACGACTGATATATATATATATATATATATATATATATATATATATATATATATATATATATATATATATATATATATATATATATATATATATATATATATATATATATATTTACGACCCTGTAGTTAAAGCATGTGTGTGTTAAGAAAAGAATGTTGTATAAATCTTTTAATTTCATTTTATTTCATTAAATGTAATATTAAATAAAATTATATTAATATCGTCTAACATGTTTTTGAAAAACAAATCAGTGTTTACTTAAGTCGTAGATGTGACTCATATGATAACAAATTCATTACAAATAAACATTCAGGAATAGCCATGAAAACGATTGGGTGATACTGGGTCAAGCTTTTCTAAATGTCCAGAAGTATTGCGAAATTGCGTTCGTCCTCGTGCGTGTGCAATTCAAACAACGCATTAGCTTCATTTCTATGCTTGACAGTCGTAGTCGAGAGTCAACAATCGAAATCCGTAAAGTCAGTTATACAACTTCAAATACCTTAAAATGGTGTTTTTTGTGGTAGAAGTTGTCTGTTCGTATGTCTACGTAGAACAACATGTCTTGTTAGTCGATCTTTTTTCATTTCGTTTTTATGAATAATCGTTTTCCTGGAGAACAACATTAGTGATTTTGACATTTTCCCGAAAAAATTCTATATTGGAACGGGACAACACAAACTCTGCTTTATTGTGTAAATTCTGGAATTTTCTGTTAGCTTTTGTCTGACGTGGTCATCCGCCATTCTTGACCGGAACTTCAGACTGTGTTTAGAACTTTTTACAGGACTTTTGTTTCTATTTTGAACAAAATTTGGATATCTGTAAACCGTAAGTCTTGCTTAAATTATTTACATTATTTCATGTTTTCAATGAAAATAAATATTTAATGTTAAAATTTACAAAGCTTGTTGTCTTCACTCTTTCTTATATGTTACTTTAAACGAGCCGATACGTAACACACTAACACACACACACACACACACACACACACACACACACACATATATATATATATATATATATATATATATATATATATATATATATATATATATATATATATATATATATATATATATATATAATCAACGCTGTATTCATTCGCTGATAATTTAGCTCATGAACCGTTATAACGATCTTGGATTTCTTTCCTGAGATAGATTTGATTCTGCATTGAAACTCGTCGTTGATCTGTTCTATTTGATAGCTGCCAATAGGATTACCAACAATTTGCCTATCGGGCGATCCAGCTGGGTTTTTAATACGCTTTTTTAATACGCAAATGCCAATGAATTATTTACTTGCAACCCACCAAAATGAATTTGATCTAATATGTGACGAGCTATGACAAACTCGTAAGTGTGCTCGTGCTATTTATATAAGTAGTGAATGGGGATAGAATAGCGTCAATGGGAGTTATCATTAAAATATGGCCTGGGATAGAATAGCGTCAAGATTTTTGGCGTCAAATAAAACAGCCGAAGGAAGATAGCGTCAAGGGGAATTTTGTATTAGCACACCCTGGGTCTGTATAGCGTCAAGAGAAATGGTCCCAGGTGGCATGACGTCACGGTACTAGACACGTGTCAACAGTGTAGCAATGTGTAAGTACCGTGACGTCAAGTACTGTGACATCAAGCGTTCGTCGTGTTAGTGAATGTAGTGAAATGTATGTTTTATAACTTATACAGGCAATTTGTTATGGAAAAGTATAATCTTTTCGAGGCATGGAAAGTGGCCCTGAAAAGGGCCGTTGTTTATGATGTTAACATCATGCCGTTAACATACAGGACATCGCATTGCTTTTTTCTTTCTCAATGCTTGTCTTAAACTGCATCTCACTTCTTGTCCGAAGATGAGAGTCCGCTTCAAACAGCCTTGTCTTTCCACATAACATCTTCTTTTCCAAACAGTGGCACCTTTAATCCGGATGACAGTCCATTTTGTTTTCGCATACACGGGTAATTCCGGATCAAAAAACAATGACGATAACCAACTAGAGGATTTAGCAGTGATCAACATCTTTGTGTGTGACGAGAACAGGTGAAGGAAATGAAGTGAACTGTGTGTATTTATAGGGAAAGACTGGATCGAAACAGATTGAAATGGATGACCAATCCCAATACGCGTTACAAAATTCGGTCACTTCGCGGAGCCTGTCTTCCAATCCGAAGAGAGTTCCCTGTGACGTCACAATGCCTATATACGTTCAGTAGCGTTCGTGCGAAGTGAATAGATGCGGCATTGTTGAGTCAAACATGACGGAACTTAAGAAGACAATGGATTGGGGTGCACCAGCTGCGGAGACGAAAAGCAATGGTATAGCATCAGCTACTAAAGTGAACACAGTGTCACTGACCGAAAAGGTTGATTTCAACTGGGATTTAGTTGATTTTCTCTCTTCGCAAGAATTTGTACCGGCACCAGTACCTTCACCAATTTCTCCTTTACCACGCATCGACGATTTTAAACAAGGACAAAAAGAAGAATTAGAGAATTTTTTACAGCAGCAGAAAGAAGCAGAAGAAGCATTTCTGCTTGAACAGCAACAGCGAGAAGAAGAAGAAGAAGAGACGAGAAGGGAACGACAAGAAGAAGAAGAAGCAGTAGAAAAGAAAGCAAGTCCAGGAGAGAAGGAAAACAGTGAAAGTCAAACGGTCACGATACTCTTGGATATTTTAGCGGAGTTAACAAATATGAAAGAAATGTATCAGACTTCTTTATTACGACCGAAGAGAAAAAGACTTTTCCGAGCCAAGCAGACTAACATTGTGACTACAACAGAGATTCCACCATTAGTAATTTCTACTCAATCACTGACAAGAGCAAGTCCACAAGTTGGCCTTGGCCGTGGCAAAGGCATAAGGCAATTGAAGCGAATTGCTTCTCGTTCTTGAGTGTGTTCTCATGAAACAAAAGACCCAACGGTCATTTTCAGGACCACTCATTACTTTCGAAAAGAAATACTATTCATTTTGCCAAAAAAAAAATCAATGAAAACTTAAAATCCTTGTATCACCCTTTAGTATGTATGTATGCATTTATGAATTTATGTGTATATATATATATATATATATATATGTATATATATATATGTATATATATATGTATATATATATATATGTATATATATATATGTATATATATATATATATTTGAGTAGATGCAATAAACTGACGACGAACAGTACGAAACTAGTAACTAACTAGCCTAAGCGCTTTCGACTCTTAATGAGTCTTTTTCAAAGGCAAATACAAAACATAGTTACGACAAACAAATAAACACAAAAACGTTGCGTTTGTAAACCTCTACATTTCTATCTTCACATGTGCTAAACAAACGCAACGTTTTTGTGTTTATTTGTTTGTCGTAACTATGTTTTGTATTTGCCTTTGAAAAAGACTCATTAAGAGTCGAAAGCGCTTAGGCTAGTTAGTTACTAGTTTCGTACTGTTCGTCGTCAGTTTATTGCATCTATTTTAATTAATCCCTGACAAACGTGATCCCTTGGTGGATCCAGTACGCTTGAGAGGGTTGTTATTCGCCATATGATTTGTATTCTTTATATATATATATATGTATATATATATATATATATATATATATATATATATATATATATATATATATATATATATATATATATATATATGTGTGTGTGTGTGTGTGTGTGTGTGTGTGTGTGTGTGAATGTAGACTCTTATTCTAAAAATTAAACCAGGAGACACTTACGTTTTTTCAATCTGGTCTATTCTGGTACAATTAGTAGTAGGAGAGGGTGAACCCTACAAATTTTTGCGACGAAATCGATTAAAGCCTTAGAATGCCCAATAGAGCCTTCCTACGAAATCTCATATTTTAACCAAAAAAAAAAATAAAGACCCCATTTTACAAATGGAGCCTTAGCGATTTTGTCGTAAATATGTTGTCATAACCACACTCAAATTGCTGCCAATAATTGCTATCATTTACGTCGCAAATATGTTGTCATAACCCTCCCTGCTGCTAAAAGGATTTCAGGGTTAAAACAAATGATTTAACTGAATATTTGATCAAGTCCAATACGATATCTTGACCGAGGATCGTGTAAATTTATTGTTATAAATCCATGTGGGACTGACTGAGCATGACTAAAGTAATTTTTGAATCCATTGAAGTCCATATCGGAACACCATGTCTGCCAAATATTTCGTAGCGTATGTGTATCAACGCCGTTGAATACAGCAAGAATATTGCAGTTATCGCGAGTCACTTTTGGAATCTGAGTGTAGCGTTGAGTGACATATATCACGTCAGTGTTTTTATGCCTACCTCGTGAAAATATTCTAGCAGGGTTCTTTTGATTATCTAACATCACATAATCGTACACTACAAGATTGTTTATGTCTCCATCGAGGTCATCTACGCTAGGCGCATCATCAATATCTGTTATAAAGTCGATTACACTTTCACCTTTAATTTCTGATGCCTTCTCATTATAATCTTTTAGCACTTCATAGCACCGTTGATCATCTACGGATGGAGCAACTAAATATAATTTATCCCACTTCATAAATCGCATTATCAAATTAAGCAGCAATTGTGTTTTACCCGATCCAGATGGTCCGATTATAATGGCACGGACAGAATTCGGAAGCGCTGCGTGGTGTTTCACCGGTTCTCTTCTTTTAGTCGCTGAAAAATCAATTATAATCATAACGCTATATATAAATTATGGATCTATATTGTCTTAAATGTAAACAGCATACTCGTACAAATGATGCGACGACGATTACAACTAAAAATAACAGATCGGAACTTAGTGGTAAGTGTGTAACATGTGGTACAAAAAAATTTCGATTTATTTCTTTAAAAAAAGCGACACGGAGGTGATATCGCAGCCAAATTGGGAAAACTCCCCGGAACTCCATGGGCAAGATACCCTGGAGAAAAACATCTTCCAGGATATAGCTACTGTGGTTCCGGAACGAGATTAGATCTCAGACTTGATGATCAAAATCAGCTCCGGCCTGGTGAGTATCCGATAAATGCTATTGATAACGCATGTCATGCTCATGATGTTGCATATAAAAGCAATAATTTGCAACAAATACATCTCGCGGATAAAATAATTAATTCATGCGTTAAATGCTATTCCCGATAAATCCTTCAAGGAAAAATTGGCTTCATGGTTGGTCAAATCAGCTATGAAAGGCAAATTAGTGTTAGGTGCTGGTAATTAAAAACACCAGTGTTTTTATAGTATGGAATCTATTTATTATTCTCCGAAAAGATACTGGAGGGGTAAAGCAGCAATCAGTAAACTCGCTAACGCTGCAAAAGTGAAAAGTCCACTGCGTAAGATTGGTTATTCAAACAAGCTATATGGCAAATTTATCTACCACCGCCTAAACAAATTAATTATTCTCATTTTGATGTTACCGTACCCAATGAAGTTCATCAGGCTGATTTATTGTTTTTACCACATGACCATGGTTACAAATACGCGCTAACTGTAGTTGATATTGCGAGTCGATTTAAACAAGCAGAACCATTGAAAACAAAGTCAGCTTCTGAAGTCGCTTCTGCATTTGAAAGGATTTATCGACGAGGTCCTCTAAGATGGCAAAATCTATTACAAGTTGATCCTGGCAAAGAGTTTCAAGGTGCTATTCTATCAACAATGAAAACTCATAATGTTACAATACGACGGGGACATACTGCGTTACATCGGGATCAGGCAATTGTAGAACGATTTAATCGAACTCTTGCAGAACGGTTATTTGGAAATCAATATGCAAAAGAATTCATCTAAGAAAAACGATCTCGTGAATGGGTCCAAAGGTTACCAAGTGTAGTTGCAGCGTTAAATAACGAGATTACTCGAACTATTAATATGAAACCAAATATTGCAATAAAAAATATATACCCGAACAACCACAGCGGGTTAGCACTCAGCCACTTCTCGGCGATGTTACTGTGAGATATTTATACGAACCAGGAGAACTTGAGGGTGGTAAAAGAAGAGCTACCGATCCTATATGGAGTGTTACTACGCATAAAATTTCAACCATAACGCGATCAACTGGTAGACCTCCAATCTACAGATTGGATTCAACTGCACCTCAGCGTGGTTTTACACGCGAACAACTACAATTCATTCCGGACGATTCTCAATTACCGCCACATGGTCTTAACTAGCTCCGTTACGTCTATTACACTCAAGACAGGTCAACATCAAATTGTTTCTGACATGACCAAGACGGTTTTTTTTCTGTCTACGGTGAATTGTCGAGGGTCTTTATCCGAATAATGCCAGTGCATTATACAATTGCAACTGACGCAGTGATTATTCTGTTGTTCTTTTAATGCGATTATTACTTCAGCATCAATATCAAATTCTCGTTGTTTTTTTTATCCTGCTGTTTGTAACCAGAGAGTTTTTTTATTAATGATGCTAATATCAGTGCTATCATCGTTCGCATTAAAATCATCATCGAAAACAATCCTTCGTAGTTGATTTATTCGTCGTACTCTGGACACTGAGAGATAGACTAAATTTGACCATTCAATGCGATTATCGACTATCCAAACAATTGTATCCGTGATGGTCAATCCTTGTGACGAGTGTATTGTTGTTACATAACAAGCGTCCATGGTGATTTATCAGCGCATAATGCATCTTCTACAGCATTGATATCAACTAGCACAATATCCTTTAACACTAGAATCTGTTTCTCCGTCTGGCCTGGAATTTCAACTTCAATATTCTGCTTTCGTGTATCCAATGGTCTATAACACAACGGTACTGGAAACGTTGGGAATTTTTTCTTGTGTAGCTCAAACAACTTTTTCTGAAGTGCGTCTCTGACTATCTTTCTACTTGCTACTACAAAATCATTCGGTCTCCATGTTTCCCAAAAATCATTCATAGGTGTTTCAGAAATTATTTCACGCGCTACTTCACATTGAATTCTATCGGGTTGTAATCTAATTAGTTTTTTAAACTCACGTAACTGCTCATCGAGTGCTCTATAGTCAGTATCAATTTCTTCGTAATAATCAACAAATCCTTTTAACCAATTATGTGGACTTCTACCAACAAATGGTGGTGGTTGAACATGATCGCCGCACAATATAACTTTGGTATTATTTTGCAATAACCAATCAAGAAACATTTTTAATACATCTTCTGAAACAGTACATGCTTCATCCCAAATAATAACCGCAGGAATAAATTTCTCACCCATTCGCTCAGGAGTCCAAGCATCGCCCTTGTATCGAAAAAAACTATGATACGTGCAAGCTTCAACATTTCGTTGTTTTATCTCTCTCGCTAGTCTATGGGTTGGTGTGAGTACAATCATGGATGTTCTCTCTCGATATAATTCTATCACACGTGTTGTCTTTCCAGACCCACCACAACCGTTTTAATAAACTGTTTTATATCTACAAATTGGATTTGATATCAGTGGAGCTTTAGACATAGAAAATCCTTCGGATTTTTCACTGATATAATTATCGTTTTTCAGGTAACTGCTTTTAATCTCAACGTCTGCTGATTTAGAATAATCGCGTTGTATTTCACGTTTAATTCGCCATGTTCCCCAAGTCTCTTCGCTATTAGTAAATTTAGTTACCTCTTTGATATATTTTTTATCGACATACATTGAATCAATTGCAACTCTAACTGCTATACTAGGAAATCTATTTATCATTGCAAATAAATTGATAGATGCATAACCCAGCATAGAAGCTCTCAAATGTAGATATGCAGAGCTTTCTCCATCACTGTAAGTAACAACTCTGCCTAACTTTGTTCTATTGGACAAGAAAGCTGTTTTACAATTTGCGTATCTATTTTTCTCTACTGCATATTTAATAACGAAGTCGTATTTGGCATCATCTATAATCAATCGTGAGGATTGTCTTTTAAAGTTGAATTTTTTCCACCTTGTGTAAATTTACCGATTATTTTTCGGCCGAGATCCTTTGCTTCACTATTTCGTTGATTAAATATCTTTTTTGACCATTCAATGATGTACTCCTCGTCAGCATCAATATGTTTTCTAGACTTATCGATTATACTATCAAGACATTCTGGTTCTGGTAACCAGACATTGGTTTGTTTTCGATATGAGATAATCGCTTCGCTGACAATCAACGAAACTAACATTTTACAATCAATCATATATCGCAATAACACTATTGGTAACCACATCCTTTCAGCCATGTGTCTACCAATCCAAACATAACAACACGGATGAAGTCCTTCAGCGAATTCAAATGATACTACGCGAGAAAAACCGGTCAAATCAAAATCAGGCAGTGATCCATTAATAGCAACGCGAGTCATTTCATGTGTGGGATGTCCAAACCGTTTAAAATACTCACCAGCGAATCCATATCCTAGAAAACTTCCTGGATAACAGGCAACGATATCAACTGATATCATACTTTCACGATTGTACTTAACGTTCCATAGACCGCCATGATAATATTCCAGACAGCTGGATTGAACATCCTGTAAAAACTCTTTTCGTGTTGGTTTCCTATTTTTTTTCTTTCTTGCAAAATGAGCTGCAACCGATGGAATTGTAAAACTATTTGTAAGTAATAGTTAATTAATTAATTAACTTGTTAATTATGAAATATCTCGTAAAGGTGTTGTTAGACACTGTAGACTAAAGAAACCTGTGGGATTTGTTAATAATCAGGGATATTTGTGTTTTACTGCTGGAAGAAAGGTATATCTCTGTCATAGGGCAGTCTTTGAGTGTTATATGGGACCGATTAAAGATGGCTGTGTTATTGATCACATTGATTCTAATATTCAAAGTAATTCTCTTCAAAATTTGCAATGCATTTCTCAAAGTGATAATACAAGAAAGGGAAAGACAGGGACTTGTAAGTCAGTTGGAGAGAAACCAGTACAGTCATTTGATACAGCGACGAATGAAAAAAGAATTTTTCAATCAATGAATGCTGCAGGGAAATATTTTGGAATATGTATGCCTTCAGTACGAAAAGTTGCTGAAAGGATTAATCAAACAGCTATCTCAAAGAAAAATGGACATAGAATAAAGTTTTTCTATTTACAAGAGATAACTCTCAATAAAATATGCTATTTTAGTCATTTTTGCATGATTTTACAATTCAGACCAATTACCATAGGGAAAAACGCTAAAAGCGTTTCGCGTTAATATCATTATGTACATTTTTTTTCTCAATACTTATTCGCAATATCCACGCATACATGTATTAAAAAAGTAAATGACAGTAGCTGGAACAGCCACATAAACAAATAGTAAATATGGTTATTGTACCGAAACGCGCGCGTAACACAAGATACTAGATCAAGGTTCTATTAATAGATTTTTTTAAAAATCCCAATTACGCACGTTAACAGCTGTTCAGATTTTGTATGAAAATGAAATTACTTTGTAATTTCAAATTAAAATAGATTGTATGTGAGGTCAAAATAGTAAAGCACATTACGTGTAATTCAGTCTTTTTAGTGTGGTAGCTACATGTAATAAAATTATCAATGACTCAGAAAAATATCATTCTCAAACCATTCAAGAAATAGCAGGTCCTGAATTGACAGGTCCCATGACAGAGCTATCTTGTCATGTAAATCCATTATTAGTTGTATTTCTTGTTTTAATGTTTTATTTAAATATTTAGTTTTCATTGAAATTACTACACAATTTTCACTATGAAATGCTAGGAAAATAAATACACACTCGCTTATCGATACTGGCTTTATTATCACCTTACATATAATATGAGCTGTAAAAGTTTGGGGCTTTAAGCGAAGCCCAATATGCCAATCAAAACTATCCACGCCATTGTCATGGTGTGGTTGAATTTTTTCAACTGCAACTATGGTTAATTTCTTGGGTTGCTTTTGATTGGTAGATTGGGTGTAGTAAGTCTGCCCCGTCGTTTCATGTTTGTATCGTCCTGTACTGTCTCTATCATACCATCCTATCATCTCATTGCATATATAACCATACTATATGTAATGTACTGTCCTCCACCCCACAACATATCTTCTGGGAGCTCTAATATAATCTTTATTACGTTAGAGCTTCCGCCGGAGATCTATGTTTGTGGCCCTTGGGCTTATTTAATGCGAAGGC
>JAEAOA010001667.1:0-162643 GCA_016746295.1 Potamilus streckersoni | reverse complement strand
CTATCAGATGAATAAACCTTTAGAAATATCAAGGAAAATAAAATAAATAAAAAGTCTACAAGCCAAAGCGACATCTATTTTTACTTTGTGTACATATGTAACGCAGATTATATCCCGGATATTTGATTCTATACCGGTTATTCTTATAGGTCGCTTTGGCTTGTAGACTTTTAGGGAATTATACAACGTTTTCAGTTTCCGCAACTAGTCTATACAAGCTGGTTGTATTTATAGTTTTAGCACATGTGAAGACAGAAATGTAGAGGTTTACAAACACAACGTTTTTGTGTTTATTTGTCGTAACTATGTGTTGTATTTGCCTTTGAAAAAGACTCATTAAGAGTCGAAAGCGCTTAGGCTAGTTAGTTACTAGTTTCGTACTGTTCGTCGTCAGTTTATTGCATATATTTTAATTAATCCCTGACACACGTGATCCCTTGGTGGATCCAGTACGCTTGAGAGGGTTGTTATTCGCCATATGATTTGTATTCTTTATATATATATATATATATATATATATATATATATATATATATATATATATATATATATATATATATATATATATATATATATATATATATATCTTACTTAGTGTCTAATTGTTGTTTGAAGACACACAAAAAAAACTTGATACAACTATCACAAAGTTGGGCCGAATTATCTTCGAGCTGGGCCGAATTGTCTTTCAAGTTGGTTCCGAATTGTCGCATTTTCGGTCCAAGCTGGGCCGAATTGTCTTGGGCCGAATCGTCTTTAATCAGATATTGATATCCTGTGGTAAACTATCCCGAGAACATATCTCCTATGATGAATTTGTAATTAACACCGCTTATTCATTTTTGTCTTTTTTTTTCTAGTTCTATGCAATTTTCGCGATTTTATTCCAAAAAAGGATATTTTTCTTGTCTAATGCATTTTCTTTTTAATGCACTTAATTTTATTACAATTTTCATACATATATATATATATATATATATATAAAAAGTTATGTCAACGTCAACAGTCACATGACCTTTCTTTACAGCGATACTTCCTCCTATGAGGTTATAGAATCTCCACAGTGGCGGAGTAGGTTAACTAACAGTTTGACTGGACGTGTATGATCAACAACTAAAGGCCGTCTGTTTCACTTAGGATGGGTAGTAAGTATAATAAACAATTAACGGGTTTTATTTGTTAGTTGACATATGGATTTAATTGATGTGATTGCCCGTAAATTCTTGCCGGTGATAACTAAAACTGCGTGCCGACGTGGCTACTTGTTCAACATGTTTTCGGGTTATTAGGCATGTACATGCAGTAAGTTTTGACAATTAAGTTGTAAAAGTGTGAACTAAATTCATCTAATTGTTTTCCTTTTATTGGAAAATAAGCAATACTTGGATTAAGCGAAATATTCTTGAGGCTTGCTTCAGTGCATGCAACAATGGTAGCGGTTTTATTTCTTGTAGATAGGCTATCCGTTTTTGACGAGAAAAGTAATCCAGCTAGTTATTGTAGTCAAGGGACAGTTTTAGTTCAAACGTTTTTTTTTTCTTTAGAAATTTGTTATTTCATATGAATGGTTTTCATAGCAAATGTTTGCCTTTCCCTTGTACGTTTTTTTTTTTTTGTTTTTTTTTTTTAAATTTAAATCTCTGCACTTCTAACTGTTCCAGATGGTGCAGTTGGTGCCAAATTTTTTGTTGTTGTTGATTGAAATGGAATATTTGCCCATTTTGGATTCAAATTGTGGAAGAAATTTTGTATGACTGAATTGTTTACATTGTGAAGTTTGTTTTTGAGATATTTCATGTCGCCTTATTCCATATGAAGTTTTATGCAGTTTTAAAATCCACCCACCCCCATCACTTCTGACTATCGGATGATAGTAATTAATAAATTTATTGCAACTGACCTTGGTATGTGGAGGGTAACTAAAAACTCTTCTTTTGGCTCATGGCTTTAAATCCTTCAGAGCACTCTTTGTAGTAATAATCGCTGTCAGAACTGAACACCTATTTATACATCTATTATTGATCTTATTTTTAAATTTCTGACACATGCATGGAAAGCAGCAACATCCAAAGGCAAGAACATCTGGAAATCTTCTAGTGAGGAGTATTTCACTAGGAACTAATACTTGGGATGGAACTGCAGTTAGGTCTAGCCATCACGACAGAATTTTGAGAGACAGAAAGAGAAGGGTCAGAAATTCGAGATCAAGAGAATGATAAATTTTGTTAAAAATCCAAAATTAATGCTCTGTAATAATATGCTAAATAATACATAATGAAGTGATTAAGTTTTGTGCATTTTTATATCCTTTTTAAAAGTATCATTCTCTCATTCTTAAAATTCTGTCGTGTTTGTCTCTCAATATTCATCTGATATTTCCAGATCTAACCATGGTTCCTGCCTAAGTATTAGAAAGTTCCTAGAAGGTTGGTCTCCGCTGTCAGAAGAAACAAACAGCGGAGAACTATTTGTTGGTCTAGTAGCAATGGAGCCCTTCACCCTCTGCAATATTTTTATATTCTCACACCATCCCATTTGTTTGTAACCCCTTAGCAATTTTAAAAACAGAAAGCATCAAGGATACAAAAAAAATGCACAAAACTTGGTCCTTTCTTTCATTGATTTATAAGTTATTACCTGATTGTTGTGAGGGGTTCCAAACACTGTCAGCATGTCAATGCTTCAGATTAGAATAGCGTTTCTTTAGCAGCAGTCAACATGTATGCTTGGACCAGTCTGTCTGTTGTTTTTTTTTCAAGCAACAGATGTGATTTAGTTCACCATCTATGAAAATTGAATTATTCTGTAAATTTTGGATTTACGTCTCTTAGAACACATGCATACTTGAATTCCTCCTATTTATTTGTTGAATTTATTTTTAAATTGCAATTATTCTGTAAATTTTGGATTTACGTCTCTTAGAACACATGCATACTTGAATTCCTCCTATTTATTTGTTGAATTTATTTTTAAAATATAAACTAGACATTGCAAATATTGGATACAGACAAGTTGTTTCTGAAATGGACTATTCTAGAAATAAATGGATAGCTAGCAGTCTGTTTCCTTTTTTACATTGAGAGCTTCCATGTGCAATGAAATGTCAATAATTAAGCAGTGATAGGGAACCCTTTAAGACAGGTTAGAAATTATAAATCATTGAAATGAGTACCTTCTGTGCATTTATTGTAACCTTGATACTTTGTTTTTAAAATCAATAGGAGTAATTGTGAGGGTATGTGAGGAGTTTAGTAACATTTGCATGCATGGTTAAATTTATTTACATACAAGAAAACACTAATTTTTTTTCATTCAGTAGCTGAATTAGATTCTCTCATTTTTACAATATTATAAGGTATAATAACAGAACCAATGAAGATCAGCGATAAATAAATAGGGTTATGCAAAGGGTTTTGAAACTTGCTGTCTATGACACCATCTTCAAAAATGTCTGAGCAATAAAGATCTTTTTTATTTCTTTGCAATTATTCACAAGGTTCCTGCAGGTCATGGAATCATGGAAAAGTTTTGGAATTTGTCAAAACCTTGTAAAGTTTTGAAAAAGTCATGGAATTTGTGACAATGGAGTTAAAGAAATTGATTACTTCAAATTTCATAGAGCAACGAGGACCGATTAAATAAAATGATAAAGTTACAATTGATAAATGGTTTCAATTCATATAATAAGAGTAAATTCCCCTAATGGAAGTATCACATGATTTCTGGTGTAGTTCACCAAATAAAAGAAAGCAACTGGAAAGTAATGTTTTGTTAATAATGTAAATAGGAACACATACAAAGACTACATAGAATTGTTTCTTTTTTTCTTTTACATTGATCATTGGATTATGACATGAATTACTACATAAAGTCAAAGTGTGCTAACCCAGGTAAATTTAAAATGTACATATTAAAAATATTTGTTGTTAAGTTATTTCTTATTTTAGATTGAAAGATGTCATTCTTTATGTTCAATTTCTTGACAATGCAAGATAATGCGGTTCTTGAGTTTTATGAAATGGCCCTGGAAAAGTCATGGAATTTGTTTTTGTTAAGTCTGCAGGAACCCTGTATTCAACTCATTATGCATGTATGGCTTGATTACTGATATGTGTTATTAGATAATATTTTCTCTGTATGAAATATTTAGTATTGTTGTCAGAGGATGAAAATTGTTAGCAGTTGAGAACATTGATAATTGTAATGTTTGACAATGACAGTTATTAGTGGTTTTACCATGCCATTCTTAAATAACTTAACCATAATACTTGACTTAAAAAAGTCAAGTGTTGTTGGGTTTTTTTCTTTAGGTAAAAATTAGATTTTAGGGCTTAATGTTTTTCTGTCTTTTTCAGTAAAATTCTTGGAATTTGTGAAACCATTTTGTGCAGTTTTGCCAGAGATCTCCAAACCGGACAGGAAGGTACATGTTGACTCAGTCCTTTAAATACTGTGATCAATTTAATTCGTAGTTACATAATTGTGTGTGTAAGGGGTATATTGAACTATAAATTTCTGCCAATGTAAATCATGTATACTGCCTTAACCCATCTTATCCTGAGTATCCCATTTTATCCTGAATATGACCATATGTGTGTAGTGTCTCTAGAAACATGTCTTAATACATCACAAATATTTGTGTACTTCTTCACCAGCACAAGAAATGGTTAAAGCACTTTATAACTAATACTGCTAGCAAAGATTCTCTATTTTGGGCAGAATCATTGGAGAAATGGAAAGTATATTGTGAAATATATACACCTACAAACTGCAGTTAGATGTAGCTTCCCAGATGAATGGATATTAACCTTTTCATCACTGTGGACTGCAAAACCGGTCAGGGGAAGTAAGTCCATAAACTATGGACCGACTTTTTTGGTCTGGGGCAGTGTTCTTTAATGTTATAGTACCCGACAAAATATCTTTCGGGGTACCTCTAATAACTTCCATCTGGTAATGTAGATGTTATATTTGGATGATGTCGTGAGTTTAGCTTCTATATAACTAGAAATATCGAACAAAGTAGGGACTTTTAACATGTTTTCCGAATGCTGAAATTTGTATCCAAAATGGCGGCGTTTGATCCAATTTTAGAGGAAAGTTTTTGGAGGATTTATATAATTTCGACCTGGTAAATTTGGATGAAAATTAAAGAAGACATATGGAGAGACAATGGAATGCTTTTGTGGGTGACGGTGATGAAGATGACTTTGAAGGTTTTGAACCAGAGAAATTTTACGCTCCACGTGGATTTTTTTTAATGGATAAAGCTGGAAAACCAGAGAGATTTAAGTTTTCTGACAGAGTTGGGCACACCTGAGTGTTAGATGGCTCCAGAAAAGCTTCGGCTTTTTTTCAAATATTCTATTTAGATGAAGTTTTTGGAAAAATTGTCCTTCTAACGAACTTAAATGTGATAATCAAACGTTGCAGAGACGAGATAGGTGTGTGGACAGATCTCACCTTGGAGATCATTTTGGTTCATTTTATAGAATCTTATGACACCATGA
This sequence comes from Potamilus streckersoni, assembly GCA_016746295.1. Classification (NCBI taxonomy): domain Eukaryota; kingdom Metazoa; phylum Mollusca; class Bivalvia; order Unionida; family Unionidae; genus Potamilus; species Potamilus streckersoni. Next base: position 157,133 of record JAEAOA010001667.1, on the reverse strand, counting down.
AAGAAAGACTTGTGTTACTACTGTGATTATTCACTAGTACATCTAGGGTCAATTGAACAAGTTTTGAGAACTTTATAAGTTTTCTAAGAGGTAATAAAATAATTACTTGTATTTTACCTGTTGTGTTACCTGTTTGTACCTGCATTTTAACAGTTGTAATAGATATGCATATTTTATTGAATTAGTCATAAAATGTGATTTTTAACCTCGATTTTGACACATAATCCAGCCAGATATCTTTAAAATTGGCAAAGTTTTATTGTTTCAAAGTCCACAAGTTATTTTTCTTTACAACTCTAAAGTTACTTAGTGTTGAGGACTCTATGCCTACAAAGTTACTTAGTGATGAAACGGTTAATCATTTAGAATAATATATACACACCTCAATAACTCGCGCACATCAGGGTCCAAAAAATATCACTAAATTTGAGGGTGCGAGTTACTGAAGGACCTCCAAAAATTCCACTAGACATCCAGAGAACCACAGGGTTGATGGGGTGGGTGAACTGGGCTGCTTAATGACAGCATCCTCGTTTTATAATTGCATAAAAGATAATTGTCAGTAAAGTGCTTTTTCTGATGAAGTTCATTATTCTGTATAAATTACATTTGTTTTTAAAATGTCCATCAGCTGAAAGATCGATTAAATCATTCCACCTGGTTTCAACAACCAACAGCAACACAAATTGATATTTAATAATGTTTTCGATGATAAAATGAGTGATATATCAAAGTTTCCATTGCTAATTTTGATAAAGCTGTACTGGTTAATCAGTCGTACTTATAATCTGGTCCATTATTGGAAGTCGGTATAATCTGTATCAACAGAAATAATCAATGCCAATGTAAACAAATTTCCAAAATATAAATTCAATCATAACATTCATCTTGACATGGCTTGAAATTTAAATCAGAATTAAATAGTTATATAGAAATAAATATTTGATTTGTGGGTTGATTGAAAGACTATTCTTAAAAGTAAATAATTTTTAGCACATTTGCTGTAAACTAACGCTGAATGCACACAACAAGTTATCAGTAACATACATGTAGTCATTCCAATCACAGCAGCCAGCCAGCCAATGAGGTCCTCGTGTGCTGTTGAACTTCAGCATACACATTAGGAGATAGCTAGGCAGATTAGATAGCTAGCGAAATGTCCAACTACTATGAAACTATGACTCATTACAGTTGATCTGTTTTTTAGCCAGTCCTGCAATACTACTTATCAACGAATAGCAGTTGCATGCTGAAGCAGCTGAATGCTGACATACAAATATTATGCAGCATTGATATTGGCATGCCAGTGCCAGTAACGGTACCCCTGGATACCCCAACTGCTTCAGCGCACATTAGGCCCATTTGCAGACATTAACAAAGAAGTGATAGTCAAACATCAGTATCAATCATTCTTCCTATGCTGAAAATACTCGGAATGTTGCTGGCTCGAGAGAATAAAGCAAGTCATGGTATTCAAACAATGCACCATTATATGTCAACATCACTGAACATGTGCTTTGCTGACGTTGCCAGCAACAAGATGCTTGTCTTGGCCACTATTCAGCGAATAATTACTTGTGACCAGATCCAAAGAATGGCTTAGAGCAGTATGCTTTATAGTTGCATCAGTTGGCAAGCAAGAGCAGTGCCATTTTAAGGCATAGGCATGTGAGGAATGTACCCACGGCAGCCCCAAAACAAAAGTTTGGTTTCTGTTGTGTTAGCTGTTTAGTACTATATTAATAAATTTACAGACACACATACACACAGGGGTCATGTTACCTGGCGAAGTGGGCGATTAAGTCACTTAAAAAATGTAAATTTTGCCTTCTGTTAGGGAAGCGAAAACGACTTTGCCATTGTGATTTTTTTTTTTTTTTTTAGTATATTGACAACTACATTTTGAGATGCCCCCTCGCCTAAAGCTGGTTTGTTCTAGTATTGCTTTATACTAATGGTATTCTTCAAGACGGTAGCTAGGCCTAATTTTCTAGTTTTGATATCAATTACGCTGACATATACAAACTCTTGCACATTCAGTCATGTGTTTTGATAACAGACATATATCTATTATCCGTCATTTATCCTTCAATCAAGCCTCTTTTGCTATGCAGATCCAGTTCAGGGAGAAGGTACTATGGACAGCTATCACTCTCTTCATCTTCTTGGTGTGTTGCCAGGTGAGTAAATCTGTACAACTGTAATTCAAACAAACGTAGACAGTCTGCTGTACAGGAGCATCTTTAAAATCTTGAACACACCCATTTTCCTGTATTGTTCTGGCAGGAATATTTGTTTGATACATGAACCTGATATAAGAAAGCAGAGCAAAAGAAATTTAAAGATGTCAGATTCATCAGAAAAATTAAGGGGGACGGTGATATTTTGGACTTATTCAAAAGCTGTTGCATTTTACTTTTTTATTTAAGATTTTGACTTGTGAATATTACATTATTAAAATTAGAAACGAATATTTGTTGTTATGGACAAGGTTAGTAGTTTTGATGGATTATTAGTGCTTCAGATTGCAAGAAAAAAAAGAATTTGTAACTAAACATTATTTGCTCATGAAAATGTTTTATGGTTTGCATCAGGCACACCACAAGAATCATAATGCAAAATGATGTCAGCATTATAAGACTACATGTATACACTGTGGTTTAAACTAAAAATGGAGAGTTCATACATTTAGATTAATTGTATGATCTGTTTTGATTTTGAGATTGCAAGTTACTAACTTACTACATTGAGTGCCAATCTTTACATATTACCAGTCTGGCCTACAGCCTATAAAACAGCATTAGTTATAAAATTCTTGTGCAATGCTTGACCTGTGCAGCTGATCTTTGCTGATATTACAGATCTTGAAAAACATGGAAAATATAGTTGGCAGTAATATTAGTGCCAGTTCATATTGGTTTTAACTGTATTTTTGAAAACATGAATGGCTATGGTCATATCTTGCCAAGGAATTGTAAGTTAAGTGTCTATCCCAAGGACACAGATTGGTAACCAGTCTGGGTGTACTTAAGACCTGCAACCCACAGATTAAGAACTGCTGCAAGTGCAGATTAGGTCAGGGATACACAATAAGTCTATCATGATTGATCTGTTGATCATGAAGGTAGTGTGAGTAGATTGCTAAGCATTAAAAAAATAGATGTCAGCCTATAGATCTTTTGCATTTTTGTGGTAGGTAGATCATTTTGGCTTGGTCATTTTATAAGTAGCTCGCATGCTGAAAAAGTGTGCGCACTGCTGAATTAGGCTTTATTATTATCAGAACAGAGTTGCAAATTTATATAAATTGTTCTTAATCTTAAAGTTCCAATTACTTCCTATGTTTGAAATACTTGGCTTGGTCTAACACAGCAGTCTCAAACACATGACCCATGGGCTGCATGTGGCCCGCCAAGTTTATCCTGTGGCCCACGAAATGATTGGCATCACAAGGCATTGAGAGATAACATAGGTTGTTCTGCCCTTGAGCCATTGAAAATGCCCTTATGGTGGTTTGAGTTTGAGACTTCTGGTCTATCACCTTGCCACTGGCAAAAATGATTGTTTATACTGTATAAAAAATGATTTAATTTAAATGCATTAATTATTCCATTTAAAGAAATTACTCTGTGGCTGTATACTTGTCATATGCTTGTACTTGATATGTCAGGGTACTAGACCTTACAAACAAGTTTGCCTGTTCTTCATGATTCAGAGTCTGTACTTTATACTTTCTCTAACATTTCATCTAATGTTGTTTAATGTGTCTTGTTTATATAGACCATTGTGGGTGGGAGGTAAGAGAAATGTTATGCATATATACTTGCATACAGGTTGTAATCAATTTTACTACAGGCTGTTCTAATTAAAGACACATGGTATATGTCAGAGTACTTAGGAGTTGGTATTAAAATGAATGAAAAAAATCTAAATTTTATCAATGGATAACTAGTTCATATAGTGCTTTCCCTGTATTCCAAGTATGTTGCATTTGATCATTAGCAGTCACCTTGATATATAAATTATTCATATTGATTGACAATGGGATGCACTTTCATGGCATTGATTTATATTAAACAAACCTGTTATATAAATGTATCAATAGTCTAGTCCATGCATGTAAAATAAAAGTATAAAAATGTTTGCATTCTTACAGACCTGTTTACCCGACCGTATTTGACCGTATTTGTACGGAATAAAGCCCATCCGTACGGTCATACGGTCAATGAACTGAAAATACGATTTGAAGTTGCATTTATTTATTACTTTTTAAAATTAATTTTTTAAGCTGTTTTTCTTTCCGTTTTGTTTCGTTGTATCGTCTCTTCGGTCCGCATTTTGTGCCACGTCACTTATTTTGACATTCTCAACATCCGGTCGTTTAAACAAAGGAAAATGACGCCGACAAGAAAGTTTCAGCACGAAACTGATGATGAAAATGGAAAGTCTAACACAGAAAGCAGCATTTTCTACCAGTTTATTCTACTCTGTGGCTATACCTTAAACCATCGTCAAAAGGAGAACATTTTGTGCATTGCACTGTTTGCAACTTAGACTTTTCCTGTGCACATGGTGGAAGGAATGACTGTTCACGGCATGTGAAATCGGGAAATCATACAAAATTGAAATCATTAGTGAATGGAAATAGAAACATTTTGTCAATGATGAAAGGAAAGGAAGTCAGTGATCAAAACATACTTCAAAAACAAATAACACGTGCTGAGGCGATTCTATGTGAGTTGATCGCAAATATGAATTTGTCATTGAGTACAGCTGACAAGTTAACGGAAGCAATGAAAAATAATTTATGAACCTTATTTCCATTCTAGTAAATATTGACAAAGATGATACTAGATTTTATCAGATAAATAAGATTGCCTTCACCTATCTAAACTTATTATTTTCTAAGTGGATGGGTGGTAACAATGTCATAATGTTTTATATCAAGTCGTCCTTAACCAAGTAAAATAGAGAATTGGCTTTAATTAAAATGTTATGGATATGTGTGAAGCTGAGAAAACAGAATTTTTAGAGAAAGTAACGGAGGTAAACAACAATAAATTTGGTTATGTTGTATTTTTTTTGTGGTTTTTATCACTATAATATGAACAGGATGTTGTAAGTCAGTGGTGTTCAATTTCTGCATATTTGTGCCTTGAAACACAGAATTAACTGAATAACAGCGTCTTTGCAAACTAAGAGTTATTTACACAATATTGTATAGTCATTATGTAGTGTAATACTACATAATGATAATTATAGTATATTGATAGTATCTACTATTTGTGTGCTGAAAATACTGACTGCGGTCTGAAAATACTGACAGGCATTGCTTAAAATACTGACAGGAAAATTTATGGGTAAACAGGTCTGTTCTTAAATAGAATTTTAGGTGAATGTCAAGAATTAGGGTTACACAGCTGTTATCTCAAAGTAGTTGACTTGGTGATAGCTTGATTTGCCATTGCTGAATCTAATTGTCCTTTTATTTTAATTTCTTCTTTGGTTTGAATCATCTTTTCAGGTTTACACTGCAGAGCTTGTACCAGTTAATAACAAATTTCAAACAAATTGCATGCAGAGTTTTTTTTTTCTTGAAGTAGGGTTCAGTGTTTGCAACATGTGTTCCAGGTCATTCATTTGAATAATGAGCAGACAATTTTCAGCAATTTTTTTTCACTTCTAACTCAACTGGTCCAGGGATTGAAATTCATATTTTTTCACCAAAACAAATGAATACCATAATAAAACTCGTACTGTTCCCACAAAAATCAAATAGAAGTCAGTTCCGGAAAAATTCATTAGTGACATTATTTGCTGGTTTGAGGTTGAAAACAGATGCTGATTGTTCACATTTCTGACAGGTCTTTGTTCACTTAAAAATAACTTCATTTTTTGGTGGTGTTTTTAAGCTTAACTGGTCATATACCAGTAGATTTTATTGAATGGCATTGTTGTGCATTGTCCGTCAGTTAGAACAAACTTGTTATCACTAATTCTCCTCAACTGCTTGTATGATTGCCATGACACTTTACACACACTTTCTTCCCATAGTCTGGTTGGTCTTGAAATGATGCCACTTCTAATATTACCATTATAGTGGACAGTCATTTTGAATGTATGGTGGTGTTTGCATTGCATTGTCACTGATAAAACTTGTAATGTCAAGTTGGTCCTCAATACAAATTATGTTGGTAGCTATCTTGGAAATTTTATCATTACTCCTCCAGATTAAATTGATATATCAGCATGTGGTTTTGTTGAAGTCTTGTTTATACTGAATTTGATCAATAATGAAAATTTTGCCAATCTGACATTCTTTATTTCAAGCATGGCAGCACATTTGAAAATCTTCTTGCTGAAAAATAGCATAGATGGTTTCAGCACAATTCAGTTTAAAGGAATAAATGGTCTTGTCTTGAATATTTTGTGGCTGGTAGAGTGTTGTTCCCTTCATTTTTCATTTACATTTACTAAAGACTTTTGTCTACAATTAATTCCTGATTCAAATGATTTAGGCCTTGTAAGCTAAATCTGCAATAGCCAAATAGTAGCTCATGCTATTTCCAGAAAAGTTTGAAATGTACTTGAGTGATGATTGTCACCTTTCTGTCATTGTTGCTAATATTTTTCAGATTCCCTTGTTTGGGATCATGTCTTCAGATTCTGCTGATCCATTTTACTGGATGCGAGTTATCTTGGCATCAAATAGAGGTATGTATTCCTAGCTTCTAGTTTACATTACTTTGCTGCTATGATTCTAAATTTTTGTAGAAAAAAAAATTCTCCCTCAGCTAGCTAAGTGATGGTTTTTTTTTTAACTTTGTAACTTCATTTTATAAGTTGTAAGTAGTGTATTTTTATAGAAAATTCTATGTTGAGCATACATACATAAAATGGGTTAAAGCTACATTTCCTTGAACATCTAATTCTGGGAAAAAGGGGGTATTGGAGTTAGAGATCACACTGTTGGGCAGACAAGATAAATCAACCTAATCAGAAAAGTGAGAAATCTTCATTTCTCATGCAGTCATACAGCAGATACTGTCACTTTCTAAGTGGGTCAATATTTAATAATTTCTGCCCAACCTAAAACCTGTTCTCCTTCAGACCATATTTTCAAAATTTCTACATCATTGAGTGTAATCAGTACTATTTTTTTGTCCACAACACCTGCGTTACCCCAAATTCAGTAAGCCAGACTTGATGATTTGGGGGTTGGAAGTAAGATAATCAAGTAGTAATTAGCTTCATAGACGTTGAACATTGTGTGAAAAGAATTAATTTTGTGTTTAGGAAGCATCTCCGGTATATATGTCAATCACTTATGTTCTGGATTTCAAAATCTTAGGTTGGAGTTTAAAAAAAGTCTAAAATGTTAAAAAAGTGTTTATGGAGAAATGTTATAGTAAATTATAAATTTTTATCGATTTGAACAGGTACATTGATGGAGCTTGGTATCTCCCCCATCGTGACCTCTGGTCTCATCATGCAGCTGTTGGCAGGAGCCAAAATCATTGAGGTTGGAGACACCCCTAAAGACAGGGCTCTTTTTAATGGTGCACAGAAATGTAAGTCTTGCCATTTCTCCATAACAGCTAATTAGCAAACATGTGATTCAATTGTAATAAAATGTTTTTTACTTTATCATGTTTATTTTGGAAATTATTTAAGTTACAGTATATACATGCAAGTCGACAAGATTGTCATCTATTTATTTCCTATTTCTTGTGCGTATTCTCCAAGTGACAATAAACTCGTGTTTGGTTGTGCTTAAAAACTTTTACATTGTAACCAATAGAAAGCACCCTCATGGAATGTAGTAAAAAATCCACGTAAAAAACACTTGGTTTTGTGTGAAAATAAGTATATTTTGTATCAGAAATTAGTGTTTTTTTTGTGTGTACCAATATGTAATGTAAAATTTGCTTTTCTGACAATCATTTCATTTCATTGTTCAGTGATGTTGGTCAGTTTTTGTTTATCTCTTTTCTATCTTGTGTTTCTTTTCTTTAATTTAACATAATTATGTAAAAAAAAATTAAAATGTGGTTGATGACAGTACTTATGAGAATGTAATAAACGATGAAACCTGACAAATTTACTGCTGATCAACATAAAAAAGAAAGTACATGTCGTACAGTTATTTAAAAATTATATGCACACTTTTTAAATAGAGTCTATTGTAAATCAGAAACAAATGTTTTTAATAATTATGCATGCAAAAAATAGCAAAGGTACTTCAGAACAAAGATATCATGTGCATGTATGAGCAAGTGTGAAAGTTCTGCATGTACATGTAGATGATGTTGCAAGTTTAGTATGTATAGGTAGGTAATTAAACCTGTAAATCAAGTTTTACTTTGGGAGCACGATATACCAAATGCTAATATGGTGCAGGAGTGCCTTCATCATTTGTTTTACTCTAGTTAGAGACAAAAGACACCCAACTAAATGCATTTTTAAATTGCTAACGATTTTTTTTAATACACCCTCCATACACTGGAGTATATTATGGTATGGTTTGGTCCCACTTCCAAGGGTTTTGCTTGCATTTGTGGCAAGAAAGGACACTGTTACTCTAATGATGAAGAAAAAAAATGTGCACAAAACTCTACTACCTTATGGTCAGTATCTGCCAAACTTGGATGGCTTGAATTTGACAGAAAGAAGAATCCTTCTGAATGTCAAAGGTCAAGGTCTCTGACTGAGGGAAGAAAGTTTTTTTCCATGCAATCATCATTCTCTCTGGTGGTCTAGTGGTTAGAGCGTCCACCTCAGATGCAGGAGATCGTGGGTTTGATCCCTGGTCGAGTCATACCAAAGACTTACAAATATATTACTAACAGATGCCTCACTTGATGCTCAGCATTAAGAGGTTAGTGTTAGGACTGGTCAGCTTGGTGTCAGGATAATTTGACTGGGTGGGACATCATGTTTCATGTCTGCAGCATGATGCCCCAGTGCTAGACATCACTGTAAAATGCCACACTGCAGACATTGTAGCGATATGACTGAAAAATTGTTAAATCTACGTTAAAAATCATGACATCACAGCACATCCATGCAATCATCTAGTTCCCAAATTTGCAGCTGGCTTGCATTTGGAGTTAAGAAGTTATGGGGTCAAAAGGTCAAAGATGAAGTTGTGACTAAAATATATAAAAAGAATTCTGCACAATAACATGAGCTTCCCATCATCTACAGCTACCAAATTTGGTGGACATCTATTGATGGTACTCATTTTAATACGAGTCTGTACTATTTTTTTTTATTAGTTTGTATCAGATTATTAGAAATGAAAGTTATAAATCATTGATAAATTTGGTATATCTTAGTTTGCTAATGTTTTCAAGACTTTGTTTTGCCCAGTGTTTGGTATGATCATCACCATTGGACAGGCCATTGTGTATGTGATGACAGGCATGTATGGAGATCCTGCAGATATTGGTGCTGGGGTTTGCCTTCTCATCATTATTCAGGTAACTATTAGTCCTTATTGGATATCACATTTTATAATTGAATAAAATTAAATGTAAGATTATTTCAAACCATTTTTAAAACTGCATTGTTATTACACTTACTTCCAATAGTCCAGAATGAAATTACCTTTGTGTAAAGAAACTACTACAAAAACTATAAGATAATTTTTGCATATGATGCTTTTAATAACAATGTATTGTTTCTTACAAAGTTTTTAGTCACTTTAACATGATAATTATTCTTGATTCTACCCCCACAGCTGTTTGTTGCTGGTTTGATTGTCCTGTTGCTTGATGAGCTGCTACAGAAAGGATATGGTCTAGGGTCTGGAATCTCTCTCTTCATTGCAACTAACATTTGTGAAACTATTGTTTGGAAGGCCTTCAGTCCTGCTACAGTTAATGTTGGAAAAGGTATTTTTAGTGAACTATTTTTAACAAAATTTTTTAACCTTTTTTGGCAGATAGGAAGACAAAAGCAGAAGTTTCTGGGTGGTGATAACATCAGCAATGCATATGCTAAGATTTATTGTTAAGATAGAATTCTACTGTCACAAAATTGTTCATATTGAAACAAGTTGCAGATTGGCCTATGGTAAATATATCAAATTGAAATTGCAAGTACTTATTCAGGGTTAACAGCCTTAATGAAAAAGATGTTGTCTTGAGAATATTTGTTTGTTCACTGAAAAAACCGAACTTTCAGCAAGTTTATTTTGATCAAGCTAATAGAAATACTTCTTTTTTACTTTCCTATGCTAATAAATCCTTGAAGGAAAGCAATTTATAATTATGGATGTTATTAAAAGGACCCTTGACTAACTCTAGCAATAAAGTTTTCTCACAACTGAATTTAGGTCATTGATATTTCTAATAATACAGTAAGAGTTTTTTCATGTCAGTAAAAAATTGTTGTTCTTGCTTGACTATGAAATTGTATTTTTTTTAAGATTTTTGAAACTCTGGTGTGACCATCTCTGAATTTTACACATGGGTTAGTTTTCACATTTTTACAGTATTTCTTAAATTGGCCCAATTTTTTTAAGAACTTGAGAGATAAGTTGAAAACTTTTTAAAACGTCACTTGTTTGAAAGAGACCTACAACAGCTTTATAAAATTTAAGAGTCTCTAAACATGTACAAAATGTCAGAATGGTTTTTAATTATGCTGGGTTAATATGTCCAGTTGATTAATTTAATTTTAACAATGCAACAGTTTAGTAAACAAATTCTGATATTGCTTCATTATGATTGAAAGACAGATTTTTGTGACAAAATGAAAAATATTTGCCTGAAAATTGTGCCATCCTTTGACCATTTATGGCATATCATAAAATCGATTCCATAAAAAGCTTTAATGGTAACTGTTCAGTTATTTATTTGTTTGTGGATATAACTGTTTTCATTCAACAACTATACAGTAACAAATAACTTTTGTCCATTTATTGATGATGTAAAACCAGCTGTAGACTGGTTTATAAATATGCTTCTGCCATAAGATTTTGTGTTTAAGGTTTCAATAGTCATGTTAGTGGGGATCATACATTACAGGCAACGCTGATGTATTTTAACCCAAGTGTATCAATTAAAAATCAAGATCTGCTTTTAATAAGTGGACCAGATAGCCACCACTAGGATGTGTCCTGCTAATTTTTTGATTCAATAGTCAGTTTGCTTCTTTCATATTATTGAAAGCAAAAGATATAATTCAGAATGTGTTGCTACATGTTATATTGTTTAGTGCAATGATTTATCTGATAGGCTCTGCTTGGTGGTCTAGTGGTTAGAGCATCCGCCTCGGATGCAGGAGGTTGTGGGTTTGACCCCCGGTTCGAGTCATACCAAAGACTTTTAAAAATGGTACTAACAGCTGCCTCGCTTGGTGCTCAGCATTAAAATGTTAGTGTTAAGACTGGTTGGCCTGGTTCAGAATAATGTGACTTTTTGGACATCATGCTACATGTCTGTGGCATGATGCCCCAGTGCTAGACATCACTATAAACTGTCACACGGCAGACATCATAGTGATATGACTAAAAAATTCTTAAATTTACATTAAAAATCATAATCACATCACATTTTCAGATAGGTTACTAATTACATGAAGTCGATCAATGCCTTTGAGATCTCCATGTCTGGGAAATAGAATTTTAATCAAATTATCTTGCATATGATTATTAATTTTGTAGATAGAAATGATCAAATTTGCATGAAACCCCATAATGTTCCAAACCTTTTAAGGATGAATCATGCAGTTTATCAAAGATAAACAGCTTATTGTACTTTCTGCATTCAAAATCTTGGCATTGGAATAATAAATAATGACAAAATCCTTTTCTTGTTGGTCTTAAAATGTACATTGCATCAAGCTATATTTAAGTTAAAAAAATTAATTCAGAGCTTAGAAACTATTTTCCAATGGACAAAAATATTTTTAAAAAACAGGTGCATTGAATGTGTCCATAATCAGTGATGCTAATGTGATGTGACATTGCCAAATATTAGGTTGATTGATCATCTTTAAAATGGTAATTTGCAATTTCCTTTTTTCATTTAAGGTACTGAATTTGAGGGAGCAATCATTGCCTTATTCCATCTGCTGGCAACAAAGGGTGACAAAGTGAGGGCTTTGAGAGAGGCTTTTTACAGGCCTAATCTGCCCAACTTGATGAACCTGTTAGCTACAGTCTTCGTCTTTGCTGTTGTCATCTACTTCCAGGTTAGTTCATCAATGGCGCATGCAAAAACATACAGTGCAGTTTCAGTAATCTAACCATACTTGTGAACACTGTTACATTATTGGAAGTGGGGGCAATAAAAATATATATTCACAACTTCGGGCGATCATGAAAATATGCCAGTCATATTTCAGAATAAATGGACATATCTTGTCCAATGAAACAATAATTTATAAATTAGATTGTGCTTTTGACTGGCAATATTAAGAGATTTTCATAAGTTCTGTATTTGTTAGTTTATCACAATCTTGATATTACTATGCTATTCTTTCTTCACACCCAGGCTCGGCTAAGGTGGGTATGTGAAAATGCCAGACAATAGTTTCACGTAGGTCAGTTTTTCTTCCCTGGGTTTTCCCAGGTTCTGCCTCCACCAATAATACTGGCTACCATGTATAGCCTATCTTGTGCTGAAAAATGGCGTTAAACCCTAAAACAACAAAACTTTCTTCACACATTGGAAATATTCAAGATCTATCATTTTAGTATTAAAATGAATCTGCATTTAAATACAGATAAGATGACAGTAATCTCATTTTGCACAATGGCATCCAAGTACAGATTCAAAGACCTAACAAACTGATTCTTCTGTAGAAGCAATCTGTCAGAATCGGTGCATTTTAAGCATACACAAAAATATCAGTTTCTCAGCCATGAAAACTGATACTTAAAATAAGTTTGCAGCATAATTTCTGCCAATTTTACACAAATATGTCTACAGTGGTGTGTGATGTTATGGAGTAATTTATGAAAACTTTGAATAATTCTGCTACATGCTATAGATATCAAAATCTATATAAAGCAAGTGCTGTTAAGTTAGTAATGTTGGATTAAGGTTGGAAAAGAACAATTAAAGAACTTTGTTGTCCTAGATTTAAGCTCAACAGTTGGTAGATAAGAGAGTATCTTATAATAAATGCAATAATGTAATGAACCTTCCATTTTCAGGGATTCAGAGTTGACCTACCAATCAAGTCTGCTCGCTACAGAGGCCAGTACAGCTCGTACCCAATTAAATTATTCTACACTTCTAACATACCAATCATCCTTCAGAGTGCTCTGGTGTCTAACCTTTATGTAATCTCTCAGGTAATCATATGTTTATGTATAAAACTTGATCAGTTACCACTTTGTATGCATTACCATCATTGCTGTATCTGTGGATTGAACATAGTGTTGCTCATGTATATCCATCTGTCCCATCACACCTGTAACACATTTCAGATGTGCTTAATTTGTTTTTTTAAAATGCCAAGTTCTATTTTGACAGTTTTTGATAGTTCACAGTTTGACTTTTTTCTGTGCTATTAAAAGAGAAATGAGTTGAATGGTTATTCCATATTATCTCAAGATACAGTGTATTCAGATTTGCACAAATGCTGCCTATCAACCATCAAATATAGGTTTGTTGATAAAATATAAAAACACTTTTTATCTTCTTGAAAAAAAACTGAACAGAATTCAATGCAATTTCACTGAAAGTGCTATATCCTAAGCTTAAAAGTATTTTACAAATTATGCTATCAGATAATAGAAAAAAGGCACTGAATTTGATCCACTTTGACAGAAATTATCCTGGTATCTGATATAATGGTCTTTCAGTATTATTAAACTATCTTGATATGCTATCAGATATGGACGAAAAAGACTCGTTACTATGGACCTCCATGTGCCACATTTAATTTTTTTAAAATAATGAATACATTTATTTTATTTACAAGAAGTGAATTCAATACATTTGTGTATATCTCTTAGAAATGTACTTCATTGTAACCCAAATCTGTTTAAATATTTAATTTGTGTTAGTTTTAAGGCACTTCAAATGCAATACTGAAGTCTCATATCAAGGAAATGGCAGTTAAGAGTCTTCCCCAAAGACAAACTCTGGCAAATAAATGTTTCGTTTGAATTTGTATCTGTAAATAATGATTTATTATAGATATTTTGAATTGTGTGTAGAGTGGTCTGGAGATTGTACCAGTAAAAAGTAAATCAGGAATTTAAACGCTTTCTCTAGTGTACTGTACTTTCGCGTATGTAAGATGCGTCTTGTACAAAGTTTTATGTACCCACACATACAGTTCGTCTTTTATGTATGGGTGCATCTTATGTAAAATAGTTTTTACACAAATCATCAAACCTCTTGTTTTATTTATGGGTGTGTCTTATATGTGCAAAAATACTTTATTTTTGAACATGAACGAATGGTACATTATGATGTTGAAAGACAATTTTTGTGGTAGATATTCACGTTTCACAATTTTCATTCCTAGTTGTAAAACCAATTGGGAAAGTGTTCAGTAATTACCACGTGTACCAATCCAAATTTAAAATCCTTTCGTTTGAATGTTTTGTATACTGTAATTATTGCAAATATAAGTTTAGTCAGAGTAAATGTTTTAAATTTATATAATATAATATGTTTTAATAGTTTTGTTTATTAATAATTATCATAGCAATAACTACATTGGCTATATTACCTATACATCCAGTTGGGTTCAGAGATACTTCAATTTTTAGTATCTTTGGTGGGTGCATTCGAAAACAAGACAAGACTAAATAGTTCGAAAACAAGACAACAAATATTCAATATTGGACTTGAATATGAAAATCAGATATACCATATATTTAAATTTTTATTAAAGACCATATAATAAACTGTTACTAAACAGTGTTTAACTTAATCAAAAATCAATGTACTGTATTCTTTTCATTTTCAATTTCTTTGTCATCAGTTTAAGCTTCAAATCCACTGAAACTTGAATAAAATTCATTATCATCCTTGCGGAATAACACCGTAACTGATGCTAATCGATCATCATTGGTGTCTGTGTTATCGGATGCTGCTGTGTCATCGTCCGAAGAACTGATATAGCTAGCCGATTTGGTAAACATTAAATGACATTGGAGTCTCAGCCATATTGATGTTATCATCTGCCAACTTCATTTCACTCATTTCCTTCTGAATGTTTGTACATGAACAGTTGTACATGACCTGACTGCAAGAATGTTCCATTTCATGAACTTGAAAACCCATTTGACACTGCCGCCAAAGTCTGTGATCTTCATTTCTGCAGCAATAGTTCAAGCCTTCAATTTGATCGCTATCATCGGCTACTGTCACATAACAGTCACATATATTTTTCTATCTGCAGCCAAATTCTCTTGTTGCCATGTTCCTTGGCAAACTTGATGAAGTTTAAAGTCAGCCATATATGATTTTCGCTTTGGCAGCATGATAATTTTAAAAATGCTAAGCAAATTGATCTCTCATTTATATATACCGTTAACAAGGGACTATTCCCACATTTATATATGCTAACTGCCTCAGACAATTCTTTGACCTAAATTAAAAATGGAATGAAGTCTTGTTTACATCTGATGGGTGATAAAACATTTGATAAATTTTCATTATGATAAAGGAAAGGAAACCACTGGATGTAAATTGCTCAGTGCAGCAGATGGCTAGGCCACATGTGTCTTATGTAATTTTTGTTTACACAAATCATCAAAACCCACGTCTTTTATATGGGTGGTTCTTGTAAAAAATTTATATTACACAAATCGTAAACCAAGTCTTATATACGGGTGTGTATTATATGCATGAAAATACTGTATGTAATTTAGTCCTCTTTAATTAATTACAATGCTTTTTTTTTCTATTCCAGATGTTGGCAACCAAGTTTCATGGGAACTTCATTATTAATCTTCTTGGAGTTTGGGCTGTAAGTTTAAGTTTCTCTTAGTTTAAAATTCATGAAAATAGACTACTATATTTGGTACCATATTTTTTATTAACTTCAATTCTTGAATAAACATGCAGTCCATGTTGATAATTTCCAACAATCTGCTGCATTGCATATATTTCTTACAGGGATAGAAAACTCTACACTTTTACATTGAGGCATTTTATGTCTTATTGAAATCATGAATTAAAGAGTAAAATTTAAAAGTTCTGATAACTTCATTCTAAGGTGCTTGTATATTGTTCAGCTTCAGCTGAATAAATTTTATTTTTTTGGGACTTGATACCTCAAAGAGGATTTAATGTCATTTTTTAGACACATTTCCATTAATTTTTGCTTGTTCGGAACAAAAGGGAAGTGCATTTCCAGAAGTTGGGTTTCAGTTTCAAGAATGTTAAGGGAAATAACTATTACTTTTGCAACATGTCTTATTAAAAGTGTGCTGATTATAATTAATTTTTCATTATATTTTATCCAGTTGTAATGCATGTGGAATTTGCCCATTGTTACAACAATTTTGATGAGCTGCAGAACTAGTTTTGTAGCAAAAATAAATTTACTTTTTTCATATGTGCTGCAATTCTGGCATGTAATATATAGGTAATACTTTTGATTCCCAAAATAGCAGTAATTACACTTATCCCTCTGTGGGGTTGAATTGCCTACGTTTATTATTTCAGCTACGTTTAGATAATTTTCCAGATGACTTTTATGGCCTCTAATTGGTTTCGAATAAAAACTGCCACTCTGATGAATCTTCTGCAAAAATCTTGTCAATACTGCACCGCAATGGAAAGTTGTATTACGATTGAGTTTTCACCAGAAGACTTTTTTGTTGTCTAGAGAGTTCTGAATAAATGTGATGAATATCTGACAGAAAAGTAATCCTTGGGATCTGGAAAATCTTGTATGAAAAGTCTTATCAGCATGTTGATTTTACTTGAATATTTATATCTTGTTGGTCATGATTGAAAATACAGACCTGCCAACCCTAACAAGAACTTCTCAGTAAGGTATTACATTGTTTTCCAGTTTTCAGTAAGATCAGAAAAATATGTACTGCTATTATCAAGCTGGAAAAAATATGTATTTAAAAGCCCAGAACATTTGTTAAGCTTTTATTAACTTTAATTACCTGCAATTACAGACTTTACAGAGCTGAATGGCTTCTTGATGTAATCCTTACAAGAAAAAAAGTAGAAGCAACCTCAGTTGTCTTTCCCACCATGTGAAATAAAAAATCAACACATGGTGTCCACAAAATATAATTGTAGCCCTTACTACCTTTTTCACGAAACATAAGAACATTCCATTTTATTCTTCTATCTATTAAAAAACTTTAAGAGGTTTATTATCCATTACATCTTGACTGCTCACTTGTTGGATATTATTTTTAGGAATAGGCAATGGCAGACATTTCACGACACAAAATATGTGCACTTAAAGTCTGAGGTACACTGGTGAAGTTAGACTGGTTTCCAGACTGCTAACACTGAACCTGATATGACAATAGATCTAAATCAAACACAGATATGCCAGTATTCAAGATTTACCACAATCGAAATTCAAAATAACCTCATTAATGTGCATGAATATGACATATTCTCAAAGTTCTCTATATGATATAGACCCAGATTTCAAGTTGGATTAGATTGGATTGGATTTTGGCTTACAGGTGGTAAGGAACTCAGCCAATGTTTGAATTCTTGCAAATTTAAACCAGTATTCCAAGTTTGGTCCAAATTGGTCATTAACTAACGTGACTTTCAGAGAAACAAATGCTGGTGGATGAATGATTGGCATCAAGTCAAACTATAAGTGTTCCTGGTCTTGTAGTTTGGCAAGCAAAAAATAAAATACATTTAAATGTGAAATTGTGAGGATGTTTAAGATAATAATAATAATAATAATAATAATAATAATAATAATAATAATAATAATAATATAAATAATGATGATAATTTTTCAGGATGTTGGAGGTGGTGGCCCAGCCAGATCCTATCCCATTGGAGGTTTATGCTACTACCTGTCTCCACCAGAAACATTACAGCATGTAGTAGAAGATCCTATCCATGCCATACTATACATTATCTTCATGCTAGGATCCTGTGCCTTCTTCTCTAAGACCTGGATAGAAGTATCAGGCTCCAGTGCTAAAGATGTAAGTGGAAACTCTGTACACAAAGGATCATAACATTTTTTTTTAAAAAAGGCCTTAAGAAGATGCAGCGAGTTTTGGTTAGCATCAGTGCTTTACACATTTAAGCACAGATAAACAACATATGGTTTTCATGATTCAAGAATGTATACAATGCTACAGCTGATTTCACATGACACAGATGTATGCCATGATAGCAATGGTGTATGATCATAGGCCATATTCTGCACAAAATCCAATTACAAAATTTAAGGTATGCAGTAGATGAAATCATGGTATATTTGGTTCTTGTTAGTCAAGAAATGGGTGAGCTAAATGAAGTAGCATTGTGAGGAATATACACCCAAATTATTAGGATTTATTACAGGGTTTCTGCAAGTCATGGAATCCTGGAAAAGTTTTGGAATTTAAAAAATAAATTTCAAGGGCCTTGAAAAGTTTTGGAATTTGTCAAAACCTTGCAATGTTTTGGAAAAGTCATGGAATTTGTGACAATGGAGTTAAAGAAATTAATTACTTCAAATTTTATAGAGCACCGAGAACCAATTAAATAAAATGATAAAATTACATTCGATAAATGGTTTCAATTCATATAAAAAGAGTAAGTTCCCCCGAATGGAAGTATCACATGATTTCTGGTGTAGTTCACTAAATAAAAGAAAGCAACTGGAAAGTAATGTTTTGTTAATATTGTAAATAGGAACACATACAAAGACTACATAGAATTATTTCCTTTTGAATACAAATTACATTGATCATTGGATTATGACATGAATTACTACATATAGTCAAAGTGTGCTAGCCCAGGTAAATTTAAAATGTACATATTAAAAATATTTGTTGTTAACTTATTTCTTATTTTAGATAATAAGATGTCATTCTTTATGTTCATTTACTTGACAATGCAAGATAATGCAGTCCTCGAGTTTAATGAAATTGCCCTGGAAAAGTCATGGAATTTGGTTTTGTTAAGTCTGCAGGAACCATGTTATTACCAAACCATGTACAATATGACTTTTATTCTGCGCGGCTTTAGTGTGAGGTAATATGGTAATTGGTTGTGAAATGCATAATTTTTTTGTTGGGCAGGTCTTAACTGAACAGCATGCTGACTGAAGAACAAAAAAGTTTTTTATCCAGAAGCAATAAATAACTGGTTGTATGATCAGGAATCCACGTGTATTATATTGGCAGTGTTATCCAAAGATTTGAAACATGCTCAAGTGAAATAAAGTAATGTACGATGAAGCAAGATGTTAAGAAATTTTAAGATTGTTATACGAGTCCATTCTTATCATATTACATACAAAGTTTACCGTGAATTGAGATTTGCTTTTTATATCTTGATATATGAGAATGATACTGTTGATGGTTGTTCCACTACAGTATACTTGTTAAGGCACTTTTAATGTGGTGGTGTTGCTCATATATGCAAGTTAGAAATTTTTATCATTTGCATAAGAACTCTTGGAGAAATCACAGTACCCTAGCATTTATTTTTTAAAAAGTGGTTTCCCAGAGTATAATGTATATTTAAATGGAACAGCCTTGAGCAAGGAATTTATATCTCTATGGTTTTTCAGTGGTGATTTTATTTGATTTTAGGTTGCCAAACAGTTGAAGGAGCAGCAGATGGTAATGAGAGGCCACAGAGAAAAGTCTATGATCCATGAGCTTAACAGATACATCCCAACAGCGGCTGCTTTTGGAGGACTGTGTATTGGTGCTCTGTCAGTATTAGCCGATTTCCTAGGTAGGTTGATATATCTGTTTTTAACATCATTTTTGTCCTTCACTTTGCAAAGTAATCCGTTTCTGTTTTCCATCAATAGAATGTGACTGGTTCCTCATTAACATAATTCTAACCATTCAGATGTTAAGTTTTCTTCATCCAGTACCTGGTAAGCAATGTATATGCATGTATATGTAGATGCATTTAATTTGACGTAATGATCAGAAAATAAAAGTTTAGTGTCATATAAATTGGGACTGATACATTGTAACTGGCATTTCTCCTGAACGAAGACCTACAGAGGCATTGGTTTTTCACAAGAAGTTGTCTTGTAATGCCTAGTTGGTACTAAAAAAATGTAGCTGATCTGTCATCCAATATGACCACCATGGCAACCAGCTTGAATATCTTTTTAATACTATGTTGCCTGAATGAATGGTCATATCAACACTGGATTTACACTAAAAGACTTTGTAAATAAAAATTGTGTTGATCTGATATCCAGTACGGCCACTACAACAGCTATGTTGTGAGTCTTGTTATTGCTAGTCTGAAGAAGAAAGTCATATCAGCATGGGCTTTTCATTGAAAGACTTCTTTTTCTTTATGGCCACTACAACAGCTCACCAAGTTTCCTTTGATGTTTAAGGATACTTTGAAAATGGAGCTGATCTGACACCCATTACAGTCAAAATGGCAGCTCCCATGAAAATTGTTACTGCTGCTTCTAAATCAGTGTTCTTGATCTTTTTGGGCAGTGACCCAGATTAGGTTTCTGATGTTAGCCGTGCCACCCATCAAATGCTAAAAATAAAGCCCCACTTGGGTTGAAAATTTCATACTATCAAGGTTGATCTCTATGACCTACTACAAACAGCATGGCAACTTGGTTTTTGCTTCCTAACTGGGGTTTAAGAACCACTGTTCAAAATGTAAAGTCATATTGACATGGAGTTTTCACCAGGAGGCTAATTATGGTATGTAGTTGGTTTTTAATGAAATTAGTACCAAGCTGACATCGAGGCTGTCACGAACATATTGAGAATCTCTTATTCTTCTGAGAAGTATTTGAATGGTGTCTAGATTGTCCTAAATAAAATTTGTGCCAATTTCACATCCAATATATCCACAGTAGCTAATCTGAAAATATTGTCGTTTAACCCTTTAACTACTACAGCTGTTCTGCAGTTTTGCTACTGCTGAGTGATAGCGTATCAGTTACTGAGACTACTGATACTGTTTGCATGGCTGAATACTAGAGTATCGTCATGGCTGACTACGGAAACTGACAATAAAAACATGATTACGCTTATATTCATTATTTCATTAGTTTTTGCTGGATTTCAGTGAAATAAAAAGCAGCTTACCTTGTATAGTGTCTGTTATTCATATATTTCCATTTTATTTACTCCTACAACAATCAGAAAAGAAATTCCAGTCGAGTAAACTGTTTTGAATCGCACAAAATAAATCATCATTTGAATCAAAATCACATACATCTAGTGTTGAAACGGGACTAACATTATCTGATCCATTTACTAAGAATGATCCTTTAAACTCTTCGATATTGCTTGCACTGAACCCTTTAAAGTCACAAATATCTGACTAGAAATCCATTTTTGTTTATCTCAACTACATGTGTTTTGTACATTGCCGGAAATTTCCTTCCCGCGTGTCTAAATTTAACCTCTCATCTTTCCAACTGGTATCAAAATGTTCAGTAACCAGTCTTCTCATTGGTTATGATAATGAAAAATAAGTAAATATCTGTACTTTCAACCAATCAACGTTTAGTTAACATAGCAGTTACGTCCGCATATATGCGACACTGGGGTTTTGAGTACAGCAGAACTACGCGCTCATAAGCGACACTGGGGTTTTAAACAAGGCTTATCGACACTGCATATATGTGTCAGTGGGGTTCAGGAACTATTTACAGGTGACGCTCAGATGCGGTAGTCGTAGTTAAAGGGTTAATATTATTCAATATTATTGGAGATAGTTTTAGCACACAGCAGTTAAAAGTTATCTTTCTGTGCTGAGAATTCTTTTTGGGACAGGGACTATATATATATATATATATATATATATATATATATATATATATATATATATATATATATATATATATTTGTGTGTGTTAATGACCTTTTGTTGGTACCCTTTAAAAAATGGGTATCCCCAAATCGGCTTGATGTCAATGAAAGCTCTATGCACATCAGTGTATTATTTCATTTAAAAATATTTGTTACAGCTTATATTATAGGATTGATACCTGTTGTAGAATGATTATTAGTAAGTTCATGTCATTATTCTTTCTTTACAGGTGCCATTGGTAGTGGAACTGGAATTTTGTTGGCTGTAACAATTATTTATCAGTACTTTGAGATCTTTGTGAAGGAACAGAGTGAAATGGGAGGAATGGGCACTCTTCTGTTTTAAATTATCACTTCTCATAGAACGTGTAATGTCAACTTTCCACCTCATTTATTATGCAGCTCATAAAAGAAATAATTGTCGAATTTGTGTGGAGTACAAACAGCTTATTTATTTTTTGCTTAGATGTTACAGTGGAAGGATAGAATATCCTTAGTTGAGAGAATTACTGTTTAACTCGAGATTCTTTACTGCTTGCATATTTGATGAAGTTGGCCACAAAGCATTAGAGATGTACATTTTTTTAATGAGATGCACTATCCATCAGTTTCGTTAAGGTTTTGTTTATCTGTGCCAAATTTCGTCAAAGTACACCTAAGTCAAAGATATAGCACTATTTTACCAAGACGTTTACACAAGTGAAAATGGAATGATTTGTGCCATTTATTTTACAATTCTAGAATTTATAAAATCTGCACAATAAATTGTTACTTGAATTTTTCCAACAAATTAGGACCCAAACATGAACAGCTGTATTAACTGCTGAGCAGTTGAATAAATTGTAACCTTTATTTTCATTGTTGGATTTGTATGTAGATGTTTTGCAAGAAATTTTTGTAAGAAATTGGTTCTTTCCTCAGCAAAACAAAAATTGAATATAAAAATGGTCACATTGGCAATAAGACACATTACAGCATGATATTCATTTAATTTACCATGTCAGACAACATCATAGTGCAACATATAGTTGGCCACATGCGACTTTTTAGTACATGTTTTAGTTCATTTGGAATGTGTTTTCATAAGTAGAAGTGTCTAATAAAATACAACAAGTTTGATAGCCCAAACTATTTTTCTACATGCAAGGAAAATATTTATCGAAGGAAATCAAATGAAAGAGCAGTGTGCCTAGAAGAAACAAATTCCATTTCTGAATGTAATCTTGTACGAGAATTTGCAGAAATTCCATGGAGCTAACAAATTTATTTCTTGTAATTGTTTCTTTTAGTTGTATATTAGAAAGTATCTTGGAGAGGGTTTGATATTATGTCTAGTATCTGTATAGACAATTTTATTACAAGTCAACAGCAATCGTGAGGATTACTTTTTAAGAAATAAATCTGTTTAAGAAAATGTCTTTCATGTCCTTCAGTTCATCCAATAGCACGCTGTATATAAAATCTGTTTATATTTGCCAGTTTTTTTAAGATGTATGTCACTTTTTGTGAAAGGATTGTACCTGCAAAGTGGATTAATATTGAAAGTTTTCTAGTACACTTTCCAATCTATAATTTTAGAACCATTTGAAGTATTATGTTATGATGCTTGTTAAACCTGTCCATCATGTTACGCATTGGGTTCCCATATTCAATGTTAATGTAGCAAACATTTTAGTGTTTCTCCATTGCTTTTTCTTTTCCAATCCAAATTCTTTTAACCATTTAAAAAAAGTATGAAAGTTGGTATACTTAACATCAGATGGTACATCAGATATCACATTTTTGGTACTGGCATCAAAGATAGTGCTTTACTCTAAAATTTCTGAATTGTTTGAAATTTTAGAGTAGAAACTTGGAATATTTGTACGTAATGAAAGTTGTGTTGCATATTTGAAATCTTTTTAATGCAATGTCAGGGCTGAATATTTAAAGTCTTCTCTTAGTTTCTTTTTTGCTCAACAACTTTTAGAGCCTTTGAGATCAAGTTTATTTTCTGCTTGTTTTAACAGCATTTTTAAGACTTAATTGGCAATGCCATGATGAAAAAATGGGAATCATTGCCATTCCAAATGATACACCACATCAGTTAAAACAGGCAGGGTACTGAACCTACAACCTGTTTATTATTAGTCCAAATGAATTACCGTAGCTTCCATTTTTTGTATATAGGGATCAAACATGGCATACTAATATTTAATCTGAGACATTTTGTCATGTATAACATATGGGGTCCTACCAAAAGGGTCAACTTCATGGCTAAATATTCAGTTTTAGCTGTTCTTATCTGTGTAACTCAAAAACCATTTGAAACAATAAGGGATGAAAATCACTACGCTGCAGCATAACATTTAAAGTTTTAATCCTACTTTGTGCTCAACATCAAAACCATTTCAGATTCTGTGATGAAGCTTGATATCCTAATATATTGTTAGAATTGTCATTTACAACATTATGGGGTCCAATCTTTAAGGTCACATTCACAGCTAAATGCAAAACGTTTTCTGTTGTACATTCCTTTCCACTTTACAACTTTTAAGTCCTAGTAGTGTCAAGAATGAAACTTGGTACACTCAAATGTCATTATAAAATGTGTTGCACTGGGGTTCCATTATCTCTTACCTTCTTGCTCAAGGGCTTTAGAGTAGTTCCATGTTAAGGTGATAAATGAGATACAGTAGGCTCATGTTTTGGGGGTTTTAAAAGAAGCACCTGCCTCAATGTCATGCAAAGACTGCATCTATTCAACAGAATGATAATGTTCTCTATCAATATTTTGCACACAGTTAGAAATGAGAGAACAGAAAAAGATTTGTCTTCATTTATTCTGGGAATTTAGTATAACCTACAAAATGCAATTATTAATGAAAAGATGTAAGTGGTTTGTTTTGCAAACGTCTGCTCCATTGTATATATTTCAGTTTACATATATGTGATACATATTGAGGAAAACAGAATCTCAAATGAGCTGATTTTTGGCCCTATTCAGAGAAACGGTACCATTTTTTTCCAAATTCCAATTTGGAAATAAATTTGAAAAATGGCTGTCACAAAAAGGGTGGGAATAGAATTTTCCCATGATAGCAGCCAGTCAAGTCAAATAAAGTCAACAGAACAATGTGCGCCAGTGTCACCTTGTTAAGAGTGTACAACAAATGCTTGAAAATATGTACTTGTGGTAATCATTTCAAGTCATTTAAGAAGCATTAATTGGTTTGGGTAGGGTTTAGTTTTTTTTTTTTTGGAGGGGGTTTGCTTCTACAGCACAGGAATACTCTAAAGATTATATCATACAGAAGTTGCTTAGATATGCCATGCTAGCCAATCTGGACTGATGGTGGAATTCAAACCAGCACCCTTCTGATTATGAATCCAATGATTTAACCACTGACCCACAATGGAGTTAAATGTAAAATTTTAAAAAGTTATTACTGGTATAAGAAAAGTACCCATTACTTAATTTTACTTGTGGCAATGCTTATTTCTCAATATAAATAAATTTCATGACTATGTGCAGGTTTCAGTGAAATAGCATATTCAGTGAATATTTTCCTCTTCCCTAACAAGACAAGGTTGCCAAATTACACAGGTATGAAATTTACGATTTATTTGACACACCCATCTAGTTACGTGGCAGATTTATATAGTAACCAAGTGTCTTATTTGACACACCCATCTAGTTACGTGGCAGATTTATATAGTAACCAAGTGTCGTGACTTTAACTTAAAGGGCATTAAACTTAAAGTGCAGAAAAATGAGAAACAAGGTGACACTGGCGCATATTGTTCTGTTGATTTTTAAATAGCTAATTGTGCACCATCTGTTGTCATTACCTTAATATCCTCCCATTACAGGTAGTTAGTGAAAATATACAAAATAGTATTAATGCCACCTTTAAGTATCTTTTGAAGTCTTTAAATAGTTACAGTGAAATGCATTCATCACTCGCTAGTAAACCTTTTAGTAAATTCGGCTTCTCCAAGAATATTTATCCAATTACATTAACATTAAGATCAAAGTAAGCAATCATGGAAAGACAAGAGTTTCATTTCCGTCTTTATATCACAGAAAGAAAACAAAATGGCTCCTCACCACTGCTAGGGTGCTATCAGTTGGTTTACCATTCAAGTTGAGTGATATGAGTCAGTCCATTATATGCAAATGGATGCTGGTGGATTTAGAACCTTTTCATGACCTTGAACATGCAGCATGTTGCATTGCTATGATGGATGAAATAGCCTATTTAGGATAGATATTTGGGCAACATATTGTTAAAATATTTTCAGCTCAAAAGTTATAGACAAGAGTGCAAGTCACAGATCTACATTTTCTCCTTTGATGTGAAGCTGAACTTGAGAAGGTTATGTCTCTGTTATGTGATACACCATTTGGTCACAATATATACTTCTGCAGTTTCATAAAAAATATATCCAACCATTACAAAGTTACAGCCTTTATGGGCAAATGTTAACAGAGCGCTGAAAAATGCCAAAACATAATGTGCACATCAAGATGGATGTATTACAAAATGTAGGGATTTACTGTAGCAAGCTATGGAAGTAGCTTGATTTTTCTGTTTTAATAGATACACATACACAGAAATGTAAAGTCTAAAGAATGACTGGTATCAATAGTACATGCAAGCTGCTCATAAAATGATGAGTATACAAGATGTTCAACTCAGATACTTACCATTCACGAGTCTACACCCATGTTAACACATTTATTGCTTGAACCACATTAATCCAAACCTCATTTACCTGAATTATCTGGCTATCTGAAACATTGTTATGCTTGCCAAACTCACACATTTGATTCTTAACTGTTATGTTAGCTCAACCTTTCTTTCATTCATCCCCATAAGAGTTGGAATAAATAAGGTTTAAATTTAATGGCAACTTGTTACATCTGTTCATCAATCACACACACCTTTACCTTTCATGTGATGAATATTTAGGTCATGGGCAAATGATACAATCTCAGACAGGAACCATAATGGTTCTGTGGATAGCATGCATGCTCTCAACCTTTAGTGGGGGGGGTCTGAATCCTGTCAATACAGGAGTTGGTGATAGTGGTCTGTCCTTGGTCAAAGCACTTTACTCCCATTGCCTTGACAAAAATACAACTTTTCAGGTCTTATATAACAACCAAATAAAAATCAGATAACATATACCTGTATGTGGAATAAAGATATCTGACATGTACATTTTCATACGTAACTCAAAAGTTGTCAGAAAAGAAACAATGATACACATGTATAATTAATCTTTAATTTTGTTTTGTCCAACAACAAAAAATGCTTACATGACCATCTGTAACTTTGTTCAAATGCTGTTTCTTCATTTAATTAACACTTTTACATGTATAAAAAAAATAGTAAAGGGAACATCTACCATATACACTTCTTTACATGTCAAGTCCAACAGCAAACATACACCATCAAAATGATATAGTTATTGATTTTGGAGTTTTGACGCACAAGGTGTAAATGACGGATGGATAGACCATTAGATCAAAATTTTTGGAAAGACAGCTAATTTACAGACAGGCAAGCAGGCAGACTTTGTAACGAAAATGTAAATCGAAAATGTTGTTCCTCATAAAATGAGACATAATATTTCTGGCCTGGAAAATTTACCAAAACTGATTTATCTTCAACTCTGCTTCCCATCTGTGACCAATTTCATTGCCAAAATCTACTGGTGTCATATGGTTTGTTTTATTTTTGAATTTCCATGGAAAATATGCAATTTGACATTAGCACTTTTTCTATTTCATGTATTTGTCTTCTTGTTCAGCCAGAATCTTAGCTGATGTCTTGGCATCGAAGAACAATTTACTGATTTCCTCAATTTCTTCTCGGCCAATTGAATCTTTCCCGTTTATTCTTGCCAGCAAATTTCCTGGTGTCAACAGCTGTACAGCATATCTATATAATATGGAAAGAAATCTGTTAGATTTATTTCTGAGAAATATTTCAGAAATGCACTGAAAACATATTACAAAGTTACAAGGCTCACAGTTTTCCAGATCTATTCATTTTCTATCAGCTCCACAGCTACCTTGCAATGGATGTGAAGTTTTAAAAAGATGTTTTAAATGTCTACAAATCGATGAACTCAATAATATTAGATTTTAAATTTCTATGTCAACAGAGCAAGAGTTAATAATATTACATGTGCACTAGTAAATGTACACAAAAGTAACTTTCTGTCAATCACATTTCTAACATGACTTTCACTGTGTAAAATGCGCAAGATGACTCGCCATTCTCAAGTTTTAGTTAAGAAATATTTACTTAGAACCTCATGAAAATCTACCATTTAATTCATGCTTTATCTGCACCATAAACAATGTGTCAATGCAACATTAATATTCCCTCGCAACATGTTGCTACTGAACAATGAAGTTCAATCTTGATTTGAGGACAATATATTCTAGCCAAAAATGAGGAATCTCAATCCCAACCTTTTTCTGTTTTGACAGCAAAGCACCTACCAAAGTTTGGTTTAAATCTATTATCTCCTTCAAAAGTTAATGAGCTGAAATGAATTTCTAGACCGCCAGAACAAGACCTGATGTGCTCTGACATGATGCAACATTATGGGCATATGTGAGAAATACTCTTTCATCTCAACAGGTATGGTGCAAAGAGGGCAGGATATTTAACACAACATGATATAACAGCCAGACATAAGTAAAAATATAAGGTCTTGACAGATATGGTGGAAGCAGGGCATGGTTAATGTGATGTGATGGACAGATGTAGATAATTCTACATGTTCTCAAAACAGGTACAATGAAAGAAGGAAATGGTGTGATGTGATATAGCATGATACAAGTCAAATATGGGTACAACTATAAGCCCTCTTTATTGGTATGGTGTAATCACAAAATGTGTGAAAGCCACATAATGAATCTATATATTTTTTCAATTATCAACATATCAGTGACACATGTAAAACATTTTGAAACTTTAACATTAGCTTAACATTCATTCAATGAAAGCAATTTTTAAAAGAAGGTAGA
The DNA here is from genome assembly GCA_016746295.1 of Potamilus streckersoni. NCBI lineage: Eukaryota > Metazoa > Mollusca > Bivalvia > Unionida > Unionidae > Potamilus > Potamilus streckersoni. The sequence continues at coordinate 128,151 of JAEAOA010001667.1, read as the reverse complement.
AATTAAATGCCGAGAAACGAGAAACGTCTTGTTCTTTTTTAAAGCATGCTACAGAAAAATGTCATGGAATTAACCAAGCAAGATGACTGTCAATCAACCACTGCATAAAAAATACTCAAATGACTTGCCAAGCAATCTCATAACCCAGTTACAGTACAAGTAACATGGGTCATGTATTCACATTTACTCATTTTAAATTAGATACAAATTGTTCTTTTAAAATTTAAGTCTACTTTTCTTTAACCAACGTCTTTTTTAATGCTGATCATTGAATGTTCTGCACCTTAACTGTCACCAAGAAACTTCCAGCCAAAAATTATCTATCGTTATGGACTTTGACAATGGTGGCTATGTACTAAACTTGGGTCAAAATATGAGTGTGTTGAATGGAATCATCACAATCAAGGGTAGTACAAATTTGGTTATCAATATGCATAGCTTCATTGTGACATCACTGTGCTTGACATTAAAACCGAATTGTACTGGATCACATCTTTAGGTTCATTTCATCCGAAAGTGTCAATGTAGTTTAACATTGATTTTGCTATATGCACCTTTTGGGGCATCTCAATAATGACTTTCCAAAGAAATATGGATGTATATGAATCCAAATGAAGTGAATACTTGCCACTTATAGGAAGGTAATAAAAATTGACACCCTTTCATGAAATAGTTGGTTCTAAATGCCTACATGACCCATGTGACTTGTACTATAGGTGTGAACGCTTACCTAATCACATTTGTTGGGAGTTGGCTAGGCAGTCCCTTTGAATCTAGTCAGACAAGCATGGGATTTTAATATAGTATATACAAATAAAGTCTTTATAATTTCAACATCTCACACAATTTTAAATAAATTTTCACCTTAAATTTCAAGTCTTCTGTCAAGAGGAAAAACAAAATTTCAAGAAACCATTATGCTTGTTAGAGGGCAAAAAGCTCTCCATTTTTGTGCCCTGTTAATTATCAATCGGTACAACATGACTTACCGTAAGGTAGTCTTAACACCTTCCTGACCAAGAACTTGTAAAGACTCATCGTCAATTTGAATGCCTTCAGTCTGTGCACGTATTTTCAAGATCTGCAAAGAGAGGTAATGAATACTTTTTCTTAGACAATATAGAGCGCTCCAAAATATGATAGCCTCACACTTCAAGCCAATCAAAATCATACATCAGCCCTTTGTGCATTGCATTTTAATTGACCTATGGGTCCAGTTATTTTTTGTTAGATGGTATATACTAAATCGACAGGAAAAAACTGAATTCACCCAAAACCAATTGTATAAACCATGTTTGAGAAATATTATAATTTAAACATTGCTCTCTTTCCTTTGCAACACAAGTTGTTTGTTTTTTGTGGTCTTAATTCCCTCTAACATGCTTTCTGTTTACTGAGGAACAAATACAACTATTGCTCAAACAAACTGGATGAATAAGATCAACACTATCCATGTGCTATGTGAAAGATGCTAGCAAGATGAAATAGAAAACTTAATGTTAAAGGTTACTTACTAGGCAAATACTATGATTGGTAAAAATGATATCTGCCAATGAATAAAATAAAACAATAGCCAAAGATGAATGGATCAAAATTTATTGTACAAAATCAGTTAAAAATTATTTGTTTCTGCTACACACAAATATGTAAAATAAAAAATGCAAAGAAAATATGGACATGAATTGACTGTAGTACTTTTTAACAGTGTATCTGTATCTTCAGTTAAGGATGAGTATACATTTTGCAGATGAGTGTGTATTTATGTTTCCTGCACTGTCTTGCAAGAGGAATATGTCAACATACCTGCACCATTTCTTCCTGCGAATAGGGTAAAGTTCTGATGATCATCACTCGATCCAACAAATCAAGGGGAATTCCATGAGGGGCCAATATATCTTCTGTTCCCCTAAATATCAAATAAACTTCTTTTAAAAAATAATTCATTTTCGTCTCCTTCTGTAGCAAAGTGATACTTTATTGCCCATTGTAGCTATTTTCAACAGTAATGGTGAGCAATTTGTTCAAGTAAATGTACCCTATCTTTTATGCCTTACTACCCGAAGACTGAGATGAGCCAATTGTAAAACATTAGTCTCTACAAGTAATTTACTGTCTCAAACGAATTTCTAGGACTTCAAGGAATGTCCGTTTCTTCTTTTTACCTGCTGAGTCTTGAAATCCATCTTATATTCTTGTGCGACAAATTTTCAAAGCAGCCACTGTGACAGCCATATTGGAAGTAAGAATGGCACCATTTCAATTTAGGACAAACTAGAAACGATTACAAGAAATATGGTGTAACCTAACATTTATTTCACAATCATTCCTTCTGGAGTGGTGATATAATACGATTTTAAAGATGACCAACATGATGGCCATGTTGGATGTCAAATCAGCAACAATTTTACCCAGGAACAACTATATTCCAACAAAAATCATTTGTGAAAACCCCATTTTCATTCACAAGAAGTAGCAATAACATTTTTAAGAAAGCAACTGTAGTGGCAATAATGGACGTTCAAGCTGCACCATTTTCATTTAGGACTGTATATACCTTAGACTGAATGTGTGTAAAGGTTAATAGCAATTCTCTAATAGTTTAGGAGGAGAAGTGACAGTAAACTTGGACAGACAGATGATAAACAACAGGAATCCCATAAGCTGTTCTGGTTTTTAATCAGTGGGGCTAAAAATCATGGAAGCAAAAAGATGCATCACTATCTGCACTTTAGACGCCAAAGTTTAAAAGGAGTCTATAAAAAAAACCAACAAATATTCACAAGATTCAGACACCCACTACTTTCTGCTGCAGGATAAAAAGGGCAAATTGCAAAATTACACTGATTTTTCAGTTTATGAATATCCCAGTGACAGCCACAACTGAGCAGTTATATGCACAAGATTCTCTTATATGCAACATCAGCACCATGTCAAAGTGTCTTTTTTAATACAGACATAACAATTTCACTAAACAGCCAAAGTAATTGGTATTCAGGCAGATCTAAGGCTCACACATATCAAACAATCAAATGAAACAAGATGGGGAGGGGAGCACAACAGGAGAGGAGGTTCCCAAAAATGCAGCTAGAAACCGTCCTTAATGGCAGAAAAAACCCACACACTGTCCATGATGCTCTATCAAGCCTATGAAAAGTGAACAAGTAGGGACCTACATGCATGTTGAAGAATGATCTGTCTTAGCTTCATAATCAATCATGCCAAATATGATGAGAATCGTTAAAGGCATTTAAGAAACATACACCAAGTAAAACTTTTGATAAATGTGTCAAGCAAACTAATGTTTGGTTAAACAACTTATTCCTAATACTAACCTGATTGTGCACTTTCCTCTGTTGGTAGCAAATATAACGATAGGCGAAATGGAAGACTCTAGAGCTCTGTGAAGGTAAGTAAAACACTCAATATCTAACATGTGGACTTCATCTATAAATAAAACTCCAGGAACAAGTTCTGCGATACCCTGATCTATGTACTTGTTTACAACCTTGTTGATCTCCTTCCTAAGTTTATCTGGATGGGAAAGATAAAATAAAAGGAATAAAAGCTTAGTATTTTTAAATCATATATCTCACTTAATATTAAGTACCAACATTAATGGAGAACTTAAGTCAACATGAATTGATGAAGATATATAAAAAAATTAATAAGCAAATTTTTCACTAAATATTTGTTTCCATACAGCTGTGGTGAGGTCACAAGAAGATTTCAACAGAATGCAATATTTTACTTACTCGAATGGTGCTTCTAAATGCAAAATCTAACATATTTAGAGAAGCATGAAGGTAAGGTCACCATTATTTTCTTTTCCCTGTGGTAGGCAGTACCCTTCAGGACAATTACAGTGCTGCCTACCATCTACATAACAAAATAGCACAACACATCCCTTCTAAAAATAGTTACGCTGATGCACATTAATAGCTATATAAATAAGGTTCACACAGACATGTTTTGGGCAGCTTGGTTCTCAATCTCAGTTTCACAAGGAAATATACCTCATCAAATCTGTCTGTCCACTTGCACAGTAGTCTGCGTAGATGGATAGTATATATTATTAATTTCACTTTCCTCCCCCATTTATACCAACTTTACAAGCACATAGTACCAAACTGGTTTCTGACAAATTTTTTATGAAGTGAGTGGTTCCAAGAAAAAGTAGTTTTAAAAAATTGTTTATTTTTAGTAATGGCAGCCACATTTAAAGGCAAACTGGCAAAATATATAAAAACTTGAAAAGGTCCTTATGCCAGGATGCCCTCTGATAAAATCTTGTCCAATTTTGTTCATTGGCTTTTGAGAATAGTTTGAAACAGAAAATGTCAGACAATAAATAAAAGATGCAGGCACACATGGCTTTGCTGCCATGTAAACTTAAAAAAATTATCATAACCCATACATGCCAACTCCTGGCCAGGAAAAAGTGTAAACCAAGTTGGCAAAAAGAGTAATCTGAGAAGAGAAAGAGTAATCCACATATAACATGATAAAAATTCAATAAGCATATGTACAAAATGATTTTTACCCCTATTGTCTTTTAACATCAATTACTGCTTCAAGTTTTCATTTATGTAGCACTTTTAGATTTAAAAAACAACACTCATGTTGCATTTTAAAACACATACCAACTCAGATTATGAATGTTTTGTACACCAGTAGAGCACTAAGTACTAGATTACTGAGCCTGTATCTGAATTCAGTTTTATTTTTGCTAATAATACAGAATAATCTCTCACTGCCAGCAGAATAGTAAAGAACCTCTCCTTTCGTAACCTGACAAAGAAGAGTAAATTTATATTTTTCAGTTATTGGGTCGTTTAGCTAGGAAATAATATTCACAAAATCAATTCTGTCCGCATGAAGTACATTGTCTGGTAGACTGCCAACTTGATACTTCAGACAGTCTCCTAATTTATTGGTAGCCTTTCGTGCAGCAAGGTGCATCAAATAACAGAGACAACCTGTGAGGTACATTGAGACATTTATCAAAACAATGAAGGCAGCACCTTTATGAATTCCAGTTATCACCGATACATTATCAGATGAAAACCCCATACAGTTCTGCCAATGTATATAATGTTTATTCAAAACAATGTCACGCAAATCAAAAGTTTTCTATAGTGGAATTTACAGTTAATTCAGGTAATGAAATAAGAGCACTTTGACACTGCCGTTTTCACTGTCAAAGTCTCTTGCACAGACTGAGTACAACTTTTTGTCATAATTATTACTCCCGTCTGTGGCAATACTAAATGACCCAATTTTCATGGCTTCTGCAATTTTAAGGGAAGTATCTTCAGCCAAACACAGAACAGTATTAAATGATTTTGCTCTTGCACATGCATGTAGTTTGCAATTTTGGAATCAGGAAGCATCTATTTTGATTAAAGGACCTATAGTCTACCACTAGAGGCATGTTCTATTAAGAACTCAATAAATAGCACCTCTGCATTTATAACATATGTGTCCACAACTGAGTTTTGTTGTAAAACAGAAGTTACATTAGTCCTGTAGTATAATTCAAGCTTTCTTTAGTTCTCAAGTGTTGCTCCACATCAAATTTACCACCATGAATAATATTAAAATCCTCTCCACACAGCCTGCAATGGGCATGAACCTGCCCTAAAATGGAATGCTGTGTTATGTATTCATATCTAAATCGGGGTTTTTGTCTTTATTTAATCCATCTGTGAAATTATTTGCAAAATTTTTTTCTCAAGGACAAACATCGACTTGAATAAATACGACTGACTTTTAGCACCAAATATCCTACAGACTGGTTCTGTACCAAATATGAATTAGAACAAAGAATATGTGAGTTAAAATTAAAAAGAAAACCAGTCTGTTCTCTAATCACTAAGCCATACAGCTGCTATAAATAGAATCTAAGGTCAAATGTTTGACTGTAAAAACCAGTGTTTATTTTAAATATGCCAGTTATGTAGAAGCTGTCCTTTCTAGAATAAGGTCTGGGATTAAGGCTGTTAATAAAAATGAAAAAACAAATTCTTTCTTTGAAAGGATATACCGAAATTGCTTAATCCATATATGTTTATGTGTAAGGCATAATTTTGTGAAAAAAGAGTGATTATGCGAAAAGCATAATGGCTGGCATGTGTGATAACATGTACAAACACTTTCCATGTCCCTATGCAATAGGCAAGTGAAATAATGTGAGGAAGGAAATAACTCAAACAGTGTAAAACAAGAGTACTGCAAATAATACATGAAATGCCCATCTTTTGACCTTTTTACCATCATTGGCTTTGATCTATGATTTAGAACTTCACTACTTTATCTACTTTATAGTGAGGTGAAAACCAGAGTAAAGTTTTATTAAACTACCCACAAATGTTACAAAGTGATAAGATAAGGAAACAGCTAGATAAGGAAACATAATAATATATATATATATATATATATATATATATATATATATATATATATATATATATATAATATTATATTACCTCTCAGAATAGCCTATACCTCAATGAAGGGGATATAACATAAACAATAATACAGGTTGCAGAATTACATTTTCACTTGCAGTGTCCTTGCCCTGGGGTCAAGGGTGTGGATATGTTTTGCAACATGCACTTGATTCATAATAGATATAAAAGTGCCACCTAAATTTAAATATTAGTCTTTTAACTGTTTATAAATTACATATACAAATACAATCATATTATCATTTACCAAAGCATACATATCCCTCATTTTTTCTACAATTCCACATACACACTATTAAATGGACTGAATGAAATTCTTTCCAAATTTACCTGTGATTTCTGTTTTCTTTGGCTTCATTAGTTGACCCATCATAGACATAATGTCCTGTCCTCCCTATAAACAGAAAATAAAGTTTATACACAGATACATATCCGATGTTGATGTGATGTGATTATGATTTTCAACGTAGCTTTAACAATTTTTTCAGTCATATCGCTATGATGTCTGCAGTGTGGCAGTTTATAGTGATGTCTACTACTGGGGCGTCATGCCGTAGACATGTAGCATGATGTCCCACTCAGTCACATTATCCTGACACCAGGATGACTAGACCTAACACTAACCTCTTAATGCTGAACATCAAGTGAGGCAGCTGTTAGTACAATTTATATATGTCTTTGGTATGACTCGACTGGGGTTTGAACCCATGGCCTCCCGAATCCGAGGTGGACGCTCTAACCACTAGACCACTGGAGCATTTTATCCGATGTTGATATAACCATCCATCCAGAGTATAAGTAGAAGTTGAATTTAACCTGATAAAGTAGATTAAAGTTCAAACCGAACCCTAATATATACTTTGGATTCAAACCTTTTCAAGACCAAAAAATAAAAATTTCCAGACTAAACAATGGGACAAGTTTATTGACCTAATGAGACTAAAAATATTAAAATTAGAATCTGTTGCACATGGTCCACAATCAGATATAAAAAATTAGAGTTGCAATATATTGTAACACAGGAATCAATAACAACTTTGTACACAATAATACAGTCATATATATAGTTGGTAAGCTAAGAGACCCTTTTCTTGTCAACGAGGTTTCTCAAATGGACCAGCTTAGTCTCTGTCTTTAGCTGCTATTCTAAGTGCATTTGACTTGGAAAGAAGCTGAAGGCTCTCTTTGGTCTAAGTTTGCCCAGAAAGGTAATATGCATCCTTATCGAAAAGTTGCATGTCTTCCTCAAGCCTCTGTCATGGCATCAAGCTCATCCATGTCATCTTGCCTTTTCCGTTTTCTCAAGTCTTCCTGTTTCCTTTGTTTTTCTTCTTCCAAGAAAGAATACTCTACACTCTACACAGTTCTTGCAGCAAACAGTAGTTAATATAATCACCTATAAAATGTCTTGTAATAATGGTTCTTTATGTTATTGGCCATCACTTCTTTATTCAGTGAAAATTTCCTCATTGTATCAGCCTGGACATTGGGAACGGAGTCGGATTTGTTGCATGAATGGTCACAGCTTGTCCTCTGATGAAAGACTTGAAATTCTCCCATGAAAAAAAAAAGGTCAAGGTGGCTTGATGAGGGGTCATATGATGAGAATGCAGTGGTCTGTCTAGTGCTGGTTATGTGGTCCCACAGGCCCTTGAACTGGATATTATTATATTTTTTATTTAATTAATTTCTTTTTTAGATAATTTATTTATAAAGGCCTGTGTCTTTTTAAGAAATGCTGAATAATTATATCCATGTGTGCAACAAATTTAAATAGTTTACACCATTTTGAACTCAAACTTAGTGAAGGTCTTACTTCTCACTTCAAGACCAACAAGTAATAAAGTACTTTATCCATTATTGCATACCTCTCAAGTAAGGTATTTACCAGGCGATGCAAATCACCAGCAAGGAATGGCAAGAGATGGGTGCCACTGATATTTGGGAGCTTCCCTGTTTGTGATGCCTCAAGATACTTCTTGATATCAGGCCAAACGTACAGTGCTCTTTCAGCAACAGGAAAGTTCTCGAGCCAACGATGACAAAACTTTTTGGGGAATGCCTGATTATCTAGCGAATAGTAAATTTACAAAATAGTACTTAACTTTCAATACTAGTATTAAAATATCATTATTATAACAATAAAAGGACAAAAATAGTTTTTCAATTCAACTGACACTTAAAAGAAGCAAAGCAAAAGATTTATATTACTGTACGCAGGTAGATTAATGATATATTAGAGATATTTTTTTCTTAGATTTAAAATTCAATATTAAATTTAAAGTAAGTAGTACTTTGCAAATCTTAAAATGAGTAAAAATTTATCAAAGATGACATTTTTACTAATTTTATTACTACTTTAAATTACCTGTCACTTGATTAAAAAAAAGTCATCACGCCTTGCTGGTGAGTCATGAAATATCCTGTAGTGACCAAGGAGCCACTGATCAATTCTCCACTCAGTAGCCATTGCTTCTGTCTGAAAGCTGCAGTAGACAGTGTGGAGGCTGCAACTTCCAACATTTGTTATGTGTTCAGAAAAGAGTGAAGACAAAAAGCTTTGTAAAATTTAGCAAAATAATTTATTTTCATAGAAAACCAAGGTAAAATGCGAAAAAGAACATACAGTTTTACCAATCAAATCCAAATTAATCCATGAATAAAAATAACAAAAGTCCTATTATCAAAAAATCATCAATGAATCTGAGTTCGAGTCTCAATGAAATCCAAAATGGAAGAGGTCTATTGTAATCTGCAAAGTGCTGTTGTGTCAACAGTTCTTGTTGAATCATAGAAATTATTATTCCAGTTTTGAATTCCATATAAATGTCGTTGAACGTTTTGGTCAAATAATTTTGTAGGAGCACATATATTTCCAGTGTAAAGAATCACTAATTCCATAAAATGAATTTCAACTCAAACTGGTCACAAAATATGCTTGGAGCCTGATGAACTATCTTCTATAAAGACAACAGTTATACACTAATTTAAGATGCAAAACAGATTTCCAGATGAGGATAACCAATATAGAAGTTTGTAACAAAATTACATGTTTCCTTTCACTTACTCGAGGTAGGGTCTTGACTCAACAGATGAATTATTGCAAAAGTCATATTAATAATAACAAATCTTCACATAAAGATCAAGCTATTCTTTCTGCAACTGTTCGTTAAGACTTTCATCAAATAATAAGATGTAACTAGTCTGGTTCCATATCTTGTCCAGGAAATGATCCTGAAAGTGAGGGGCAATCCCAAATGGCGTCAGATAGGAAAGCTTGTTCTCCTGCATGATCATTTATTAGCAATTTCACTATCCGGGAACTATAATGTCAGAACTGATGACATGTCATCCTTGCTTCTATATGAATAATGTAACATCACACGCTTTAGAGCCCATATTATTTCTGCCTTGTTGACATCATCTGTGGTGAATTTTTTTATTGGGCTGCTTTGTAGATGGGCAAGTGTTAAAACTGGATGGAGACACTGTCAGGGGTGAAAAACACCTCGTGGGGAGAGCAGATGCATATGGGGAGACAGCCGTGGGGTAAGAGGCTTTCATCGAAAACAGTGATATAATAGAACCTGAGGCTGATCTTGACAAAGTTACAATGTGTTTTGATGATTTCATTGGCTTTTATTAGCTGAAATCCCTATATTGGAAATGGCAAATTCTTTCCTGCACAGCTGGCATGATGCTTTATTCTTTAGTTTGGAAGGCCCTATCTTTTTTAAATATCAGGTCCACACAGGCACACACAAAGATCAGTCCAAGAATGTCAATTCAAATGAAGAAAAAAAAAATTAAAATGAATATTACACAAAACTTAAATAAATTGAAATAATCCATGAGTCTGCACCAGTCAAAATGGCATGGCATTCTCCCATGAATTTATTTGCTAACCATGCCTTGTAATATTGTGTTCCAAAGTAATGCCTGAAAAGAGCAGTCACATTTCCAGTTTCAGTAACAATGAAAATTTAAGACTTTCCCTAGACATTTTAGCAATTTTTCCAGACCTTTACAATGCCAGGAAAAGCAAATTTCAAATTTAAGACTTTTTCCAGAATTCCAGACCCACACAGGAACCCTGTTGTATAAAATTACTTCACTATCCAGCCAGACTATGGCAAAGTCAACATATACTGGAAAAGTGCAAAAGTTAAAAATGTATAACGTTAAAAAAAAAATCACTTTGATCTTTTCTTTTTTTGCATATCTTAATGTCAGATATCTTTGATTAAAATACTTATGAAATACTATATAACTTTTTTTAAAATCTTTGAATGAAATACTTATAAAAAACACAAGATAACTTTTATTATGTTAATTTAACATTATGTGCATAAAACCTCAACCTCAAAATGAGACTCAAGTTGAAAATCTGCATTTTTCATAGCATAAGTAATTTTTTGATTCACTGGGAAATTGAAATATATGACAAAATAATCAAATTATCTGTTGTAATAGATCTGAATACACAAAATGAGTCTTAATTTGCTTCAGATTGGGATACACAATTTTAATTATTCTTTCATTTCTCTCTCCAAGAATCATGCTAATTTTAAGCATGAATTCCAGACAGCAATGTTATTTCTGGCATTTATGCTCATCTACAGAGTGTAAAGCATATTTTTCTTTCTAAAGGAATAACAAATGTTAAAGTTGGCCTTTTACTCTGATTATTAATGCACTGTACTGAAACACAAAGGGAACAGGAGAGGTGTGAGATCAAGACAAGGCAAATAACTCCTGGGAGGTTTTTAGGCAAAATGACAGACTCAAGAGCAAATTTGCCTGAATCACACCCTAGCATGGACACCGGTAGATGTGCAACATATGCATTCTACTGCTGGTCAATCCAAGCTGCAATTTACATCACTACTGTCAACACTTGCTTATAAGTTAAATCAAACTGCAAGCAACAATGATTCTGATCTGCTGTAGCATAATGTGCCTGCAGATCAGAGGCTATGTTGTTTGTTCTGCTGACTACTTCTAACAATATGAATAGACCCAAATCTGTCCATGCATTATGTGACAGCAGATCTGGGTCTGTGCAGTTTGCAGTTAGACTTGTATTATAAGCAAGCAGTAATGGTATATATTTATTACCTGCGGTCTTGCGTTAGCAATATCCAGATCATGAAGCGTGACATCTTGGATAACTTCTTTCTTTTTATGAACATCTCCTTTAGGTAGTGGCACATACTCCTCAGCCTCCAGGTCAAACTCTGTGGCATAACTGTCTGATCTGCCTTGTCTCTGTAACAGAAATTTTAGAATTTTGCTCAGCAATACATCATGTTGTGTTCAGAAGAGATCTCTGAACATTGTGTAAAGTATTTGTTATGTGCAAATTGCTGACAACTAAATTTAAACATTTGGTTAATAAATTCATGAGGAATGGTGAGCAATTTGCTCACATCAAAGGAAACACCCCACCCCCACCAGGGGTGAAACAACCACTACATCAATGATTTTGCAATTTGGACACACACACATTGATACAAAATACTTTAATCTTTATTAATTATTAGCGATTTGCCTCCTCTTTAAATTGAGAAATTATTGGAGTAAACCACAGTTGTTATTTGCTTCAAAGCAAATTTTAAAATAAATCATGTTTCTTTGAGAATACCAATCCAAACAAACATTAATGGGGTTTATAAGATGGATGTCAAATTGGCATCATTTTTTTTTAGGACCAGCCAGACACCATAAGAAGCATTGTGCTGAAAATCACATGATAAGTCTTTCTATTCAGGACAAGTAGTGACAAGATTTTTTTGATGGCAGCCATGACAGCCATACAGGATGTCAGATTAGCACATTTATTTTATGTAGGAATAAGTAGACAAATAAAATCTTTCATTGAAAACCCCATATTGATATAATCAGCCATTCAATAGATGCTGTGATCAGATTTTCAAGATGGACACTGGCAGTCGGTGTCATAATTGTCAATTGTGATTGAGGCTACAAACTGATACCTTAACATGTAATGGAGCAAAAAAAATCTTCACTTAAGTCAGAAGCACAAATAGTTTAGAAATCTACTAAATATGTATAATCATTTTGTTAAAGAAGTTTGGCTTAATTTTAATTTATTAAGCCCTTACATGGTAAAATAAATTGGCATAGTTATGCTAACCTCACCGTGACAACCATGACAGATAACATGAGACTCTCACCAAGACCCCTTTTCAACATAAGGCTTGCCAGACTATATATGGATATTCTACACTATGGTATTGGTTGTTGAATGACAATGCGAGAAGATGGAGAATGGATACTTGCATAATGCGGTTTTGTTGAGAAAATAATTGCTTCTTGGTGGAATTTCAAAGTCACCTGTAAACCATATTTACTTTTAATGTGCGGAATTTCCGACTCAAACCACACCATATTTTTTTACTATGATCTGTTTACGTTTCCAATTAAGGCATTAATGTTCTTATATGGCACACAAACGAGGCTGAGAACGGAAGTAGGCATTATTTAAACTATTATGGACGATCAAAACGAAAATATTGGATAAGAAAGGTAAACAAGATTTTACCTCTATTTCTACAATGATTTGCGATTATTCCAGTATTAAAAAAGAGGACTACTCAATTTATTTCATAATATATCAAAAAACATGTTCAAAATTTTTAATATTAGGCTAAAAAAGAGCCAGGTGTGAATCACACCCAGCTGCTCCAGTAACATACATAGACTCATGTTAGTACCATGTCCACAATGTAGGACTAAGGTACTAATATTAGCACTAATTCAGGCCCAACTAGACCTTGAGATGAATGTGTGTCTAAAACTTCATGGCAAGTAATTTAGGAGTAGCAGCGATTTAAAATATGCACTAATGGATGGATGAAAGAAAACAGTGCATCCTAAAAGCTCTCTTCCTCTATAACAAAGCCAGTCACACTAAACAAGAAAAAGGATCCACTAGTTACCTTGACTGCCCCACTGTTAGCCTCAATATAAATGACATCTCCCACCTCCACTTTCTCCTTTTGTAGACTCTCGTATATTGAGGGGTCCAGCTTAAGCTGTTTGGTACCTTTAGCTGTCTTCAGTCCAATCACCACATGGCAAACTGTCTTACCATAACCTAGAAAAACACAAAATCTGCAATTATACCGTGGCATATTTGTATTAAAAAAAAACATTGTCACACAAATCAAAATACGTTTTCTACAGATGGGATGGAGTAAAACTTAAATTTAATTATGTAATATGTACCTGCTACAAATGCATTGCTTTCCTATTATAGGACTCGTAGTTCCCAGTCCAAGCTAATTATTCACTACTCCAGCTAGTAATGAAGGGACAGAACTGAAAAGGATATGATCCCTGTCACTCCTTAGTTACAGCCAACATAAAGAATACCTTCCTCATTTCATTCAATTTGAGATTACATGACATCTAAGTATGATGGAAGGAGAAAATCCTTGCACAGTAACAGGTCAGTATTACATAATTAAAATTTGTTTTTTCCCTACCCAAATAAATCCATACATTTTAACAGCAAGAAAACATTACCTTTTTGATGAATTTACCAGTTAGGATCCAGGCTGACTGCATAAACAAACCAATACAGAAAACAAATGCACTTAACCTTATGGAAGGAGTCCCTACTGTAGGCAGTAAAACGTTGGATCACATTTTGTGCCATCTATACAGTTCCCTTCCAATGAATTTACTTTGGTGCACCAATGATTAGAGGTAAAAAAAAAAAGAAGGTACTGCAAGACAACCAGAAGATGGCTCTCATAACATTATCCAAAGAATAAAGACTAAAGAAGACTCAAGGTGTTGAAATATCTCTAACTTCATGGACTTTAATTCTCTTGAAAAGTGAGGGCAATCCATCTGAAAACGCTGATGGCTTTCATCACATGAACCTGAGAGGTAGAAAGAGATGATTCCATCCCTTCCATCTCACTTTACAGGAATCCAAATAAAATTTTAAAGCCCGAACTGTGCAAGGAACCCATCTTAATTATCCCCAGCACATATATAACCAAGGTTGGTAATCTCAGCAGAGATAAAAGATAGCTGATTATTAACCATAAACAAAGGCTGGAAAAAAAGAGAAACTGAATCACAGAAATCTTGGAACCTTAAGAAAACCTTCTCCAAAGAAAAGCATGAAATTTGCTTCTTCACTTTGCTGTATGGTTTTCAAAGAAAACTTCACTCAAATGGAGTTTTGACAACACCCAAATAACACATGAAAAAATTTAGTGAGATAATAGTAAACAAGAAGCCAGTCCTTGAGGTTAAAAATTCATAATCAGATCAGAAAGATGAGGGTCCAACCCAATGGCAGGACTCCTAATGAACACGAGTTAGAAAGACTGCACTACAGCCCTTATATGTGAACATGGAACATTCTCTTTCCTCAAAATGGAAGAGAAGAAAGTCTGTAACTGCATTTAACGCTTTCATCACGGCAGACCACAAAACCGGTCAGGGGGAAGTAAATCCGTAAACACTATGGACCGAGTTTTCGGTCTGGGGCAGTGTTCTTCTTTAACGTCATAGTACCCGACTAAATAACTTTCGGGGTACCTCTAATAACTTCCATCTTGTAATGTAGATGTTATATTTGGATAATCTCATGAGTTTAGCTTGTATCCAACTAGAAACATCAAAGTAGGAACTTTTAATCTGTTTTCCGAATGTTAATGTTGAAATTTGTATCCAAAATGGCGGTGTTTGAAGAAACTTCAATGGAGAGTTATCAGATTTTTTTAATAATTTTGACCTAGTAAATTTGGATGAAAATGAGAGAAGACGTATGGAGAGACAATGGAATGCACTTGTGGGTGACAGCCATGACGATAAAGAGGACTTTGAAGGTTTTGAACCAGAGGAATTGTACGCTCCACGTGGTTTTGTCTTGACGAAGACGGAAAGTCAAAGAGATTTTTTTCAGTTTTCAGACAGAGTTGGGCACACCAGAGTGTTAGATTGCTCCAGGAAAGCTTCGGAATATTTTCAAATATTCTATTCAGATGAAGGGAGTCAGCTTGATTTAACATATTTCCTACTGCATATATTACAGATAATTCTCCGATCTGCAATGTAAGTCCTGGAAGCAGATTGCCTCCTAGCCTGGATGATGTAGCTGGCGACACAGCTTGAACACTGTTCCTAGCAGACTGATAGCTTGAGAATCAATCAAGAAGGTAGAGAATCTGTGGACAACTGTTGGTGGACTCCCTTGCTACAATAACAGGGTATCCTCTGTGATAATCTCATGGGTTCATCATCCAACAGGTCGATTAGGTTGCTGAACCACAACCACTGCAGCCACATGTAGATAACAAGGATGAACCAAGAAGTGAACAGCCTGACTTGGTGGAGAATCTATGGAATTTTTGGAAAGTGGGAAGGCATACATGTACAGATGATTCTACTTTAGACTGAAAGCATGTACTGCAGAAGCTCCAATATCTGGTACTGGAAAGACATACAGATGGATTTTGTTGTTCAGCTTGATCAAGTCAAAGGGTCTTCCCTAGACTTGGAAAAGAGACTATTCTACCAACTGTTATAGAGACAACTCTGTGAGGAACACATGGCCCCATCTAGACAGACTGTCCCAAAGGATATTCCTTTTTGTCCAGAATATGACAGGCTCAGAGAAGGTTCCACACAAAGAGAAGTAGAATGTGTACCTCCCTGACACAAGAGGTAAGCACCTACTGAATTGTTACCTGAGGCAACCATTTGGGCTGTCAATGGGTACCCGGTTACCTGACCGTATAGAAAAACCCGGGTATTGAAGAAAGAAAAAAATTGCCACACTAGCCAACCACTTCAAACAGGTGTGACAGCTATGGCTATAATTAGAAACCAGATCTCTGCTTAATATAAATAAACAATACGTCAGTCTGTTTGGATTAATAAAATTCATTGGCGTTGTGCAACCGGACAAACCGTTGTCCCCGAGGCATTATATACCAAGGTTAAAACATTTGTTCAACAGGTAATAAACCTCTTTGCAGACAATAACTATTGAATGTGGGTGCTAAATGATCGGTACATTGCATGCTCTTTTAATGAAATCCAGAGGGATATCTTTGATTTCCGAACAAACGTCAAAGAAATCCCACAATTTATATCATGAACAATCATCACATATACACCTTGAAATCTTTGTAATGCCTCAAAGTAATCTTTGCTTGTTGTTTTTCTAGTCGACTAGCTCTGGGAATTTCGAAAGTTAGCCATCATACATATACCGATATTTCTATTTTCGATACTATGTTTTTACCATAACTATTTTAAGAATTATAATTCCAAAATAATAACACTTATGCGACTGTGTGGTCACATGGTATAACTGGGGCACACATGCGTGGGTAATTGAAATCTGCAGTCGAAAGCAGATGAATAAATGTGGTCTGTTCTAACAAGGACTTATACTTTAAAAATGAGAGTGTTTTAAAGCTTTTAATGCAGATGATCACAGTGATCATTAAAAGTTGGATTATACCTACCATCTGTGTACAAAGGTCATTCTAAATAAATTTATTAATTAACAGCGTGCAGTCAGACAATTCGCAGCTACGTTGGTGTGGACGAATCAGACCGAGTAGTACACAGTTAGCCTCTATCGCCATAAAAAAATATTAAAGAAATGGAGATAACAATTAGTTGGTCTACGGTTGTACATGTCATTCATATGCTAACGGGTACCTGTTAAAATTTGCAACGGATACCTGGGTTATTTTTTTTGTTGTGATTTTTTACAGCCCTAGCAGCCATAACACAACAATGATGCCTGATGAGGCTAACATGCCCTTGTAAGGCTAGGAACACTTCCCATTTCCAAATTGTTTATTTGAATGGTCACTTCCTTCCTAAGACCAAAATTTTTCAGAACTGGACCAAAATTCCTTAAGAACTTCTCCCTCTAACTCCAGGTGATCACTCATTCTGAATCTGAAGCCTCAACATATTGAAAGGAATGGAGTTCAAGGATGTGAACAGGGACTCCACTCAGAAAACAGCCCCAGTTTAGACACCTACAGATGGTGGTTAAAAGTCAGATCCTTGGGAAATATATGCTGTTAGCAGGTCCGTGTGTGGTTTTCAGCTTGCCATAAGCAAGAACTTAGGTTGTGAAGTAAAGCCTCCCTAGGGGGACAGAGTCAACAGCAAAGGTTAGAGCTCCAAAGACTGGGAGGTAAGGGAGAACAGTTTTGATTTTGGCCAGATGATCCATTATGAAAAGAAAAAGTCTAGACTGGCTCTGTCTTGAAGAACACAAACCCTCACAGAAAAAATGTTACATGAAAATCTGGAGAGATCTATCCTGTACTAATGTGCCACAGAGGAATACACAATCATACACATATAGGAAAGTGAGAGAATATTTTTAATTGCCTGCAACCCATTCTATACCCCTATGGGACAAATCAAAATTCTACTGTATGCATATCTATAGATCAACCATGTTCACATGCAAATGTTTCATGTCTCTGTCTTAAAATGCATAAAGCAACAAATCTAAATAAAATAACAAAACAGTTTATATAGTATTCAACTAATTAAAAAAAAACATTGTGCTCATCTAGAGATCACCCTAATTCTTGCCCAAGGTTTCAAGTTCCTGTCTTGAAGAATGCTGTGTGATATTGCTAATGCATGCATATACTAACCATGCATGTATGAAAGTATAGTATCAGGACATCTACAGTATCTTCAAAACAAGAAAGGGGATAAAATCTATATTCAGGCATGTAAATAATTTGTCATGCAAAGTGTTGAATCCAAAAAGCATACAGTTAATGATCTTATTTCTATAACTATTCATAAAAATCTTGACAAAATTAAAGCTTGCACAAAAGCAACTCTTGATACAAACAAATTTCACAAACTGAACACGGTATAATTTGCAATGTGTTACATCAGAAATGATAAATTGTCCTTGTTTACAAACACTGACAGAGACTATTTTTAAATTACATAAAAGTACTGTAGTAACTTGCTTTATACAAAACTTTCTATTCCATCTATAAATTCTACACTAACAGGTGCACTGCAACCATAAATTCAGTCCAGATATTCAGCAGTTTCCACCACACAAAATTCAAATGAATCAACTTATAAGATCCATAAATGATACTACATCATGAGTTACCTCCCATGGGATTTTCAGTCTCAACAGGAGTAAGCTCTGTAACCTCTCCCTCATATACTTCTTTGGCCTCTTTAATCCTCAAACCAATTGCTCGTCTGAAGTTTTCCATCAGTACTTCAGTCTTCTTTATCTCAGAGGAGTATACTTCACTGCCAACCATAGGGCAAAATGGAACTTTGCTTCCCAAATCTTGAGCAATGGCTAGTGCTATTGCAGTCTGTAAAGAATGGAAAAATCAAATAAATGATATGATTAATACAAATAAATCAGTTTACTATAGCTTCATTAAATATTTCTAAATTTAGTAAATATCAAATGTACAAGGTGAGGGACATTGTGGAAATTAATGGACATTACATCCACTTTTCAAAAAGTTTTACCATATAAACTATTATTCCAAATTAAACTATTCTGCTGTAGTAACTAAGAAAAAAAAATCATGAAAATTAATTTACACAAGTCTGCATACAGTTCTCTTTTTCTTCGTATGAATTAATATTTCAAGACACAGACTTAATGATAAATTCACATTCACATATATTAAAATAAATATTGGAAATTTGACTTTCCTGATAATATCATCCACTAGGGCTGTAATGAATACTCTGATAACCAATATCGGGTAACTAGTTAAGTGATACCACCTACCCCAGCCTGCCCTGCCCTTGTAACAAGAAGCATCTAGTGTGCATAGCAAATATATGAACAAATTTGAAAATGTGAATAAAATTTCTCATTTCAAAACTTTTCTTCAAAAACTATGTTTAGACAAATTTACTATGCCTGGCCTAGACCCAGTACAGTGCTGAACATGAGCTGTACTCTGTATTCTAAGATATGAGACAGAATGATCAAAGTACTGCCTTTATACTTTCTATAAAAATGTACAAATCCAGATGTGTAGTTTCTTTTTCTTATGGTATGGGTGGGTGACTAATTTGAATAATGTAATATGTACCTACCTATTGCATTACTGACCCTCCGGGATGCAAAATTTAATGTACATATTATACATGATCTTACATGATTCATTCCTCCCACTAGGATGGAAGTTTCCAGAACTAAGAAAATAAAACCTGTCCCAGTCTGAGGCCTGCATAACAGACCCACATTCTGTTTACTACCTTTTCTTTAACCCTGAGGAAGGGTACCTAGGCTGGGTTGGAGAAGGGAATCCTTGCAATATTGGTTGGAAAGTATTTTAGTATTAAAATTAGTTTTATACCCCAAAACACTATATTTTAATACCAGAATGAACTATATGCATAGCTGAATTTATCAATTAGGTGGGAGGTTGATGGCTTTTAGAGGAACTGGTATTAGAATTATACACTACACATACGGTAGGACTGTCCACTACCATAAGTTGATAGCCTCTTGAGCCATGAGTTGTGAAGTTACATTCAAGCCCAATTAAAAATATTGCTGTAATTCTGGTGTCCTGAAGATGAAACAGTGAAATAGGAGATGGTATGCATAGTGTGAGATCTCCCTGAGGCAGTTTTCATCATATTAACCAGAATAAGGATAAGACAAGTAGCAGTCAATCTAACTTTGGTGCCAAAATGATCCTTTGAGTGAGGAACTATCTTGAGACCCTAACTGTGCTAGAAGTCTGGCTTGATCACTTCCAGCAAAGATGACAGACTGGGGATCTTGAGTAAAAGTTGAGCTACTGAAGGGAGCAGAATTCATGGTCAAAAGCCCAGTTAGGCAAGGATTAAATTCAGGTCATTACCACTAACTGTAAATTACCCTCTGTTACTGAAGTTAAGAAGCTTACTCCTCTTCACTCGAGTCGAAAGCGAGCATGAGACCGAATTCAATGGAGACATCTATGGAAGCCTCACTGAAGAGTCCCAAAGGTGAAAAGGTCATGCACATAAAGATAGTCCCACTTACAAATTAATACATTTACTGCCCAAATCCTTTAAACTCAGACCAGAAAAGCCAAAAAGGGGAGGTGGATATGCCAAAGGCCCAAGGGTAGGAAGGCTTTCATGAAAATGAATCAAAAACTACTATATGTGCTAACAAAACCAAGCTAATAAACTTCTAAAAATGAAAACTCCAACAAAAGTCTTGGCAGCTAAATGATCTGTAGATGTATGTATCATCAGGTAATGACCATAATATTTGCCATGTTGCATTACACTCCCGCAAAAACTGCAAATCTAGTTGTACTAACAAAGTGTATCATACAATGCAAGAAGACACAAGACAGCAACTCAATTTAGACCAAATATGGTCACAAAAATATCATTTGCCTCTAAAGTAGGCGTATGAAATGAAATCTTGTATCATTTTGGTCATTTTGAAGCAAACTTATTTTTATCTTAGATCACAGCAGTGTGATAATTCATTTTTTTTTTTGGTGCAATGTTTACATCTTATTGAAAGTTCTGGCATCAGATGCTAAGGCAATGCACCAACTGTTATCATTATTTTTAATTCAATTCCTCTGGCCCCCACCCTCAAGATATTCAGAAGGGCTTTCCTTATAAGTCAGAAGCTGAGTGCTTTACCTGGATAATTCAAAAGAAAACAAAAAAAAACCTATTTCCATTGAGAAAGGTCTCCCAAACCACCTGCCTACTTTTGCAAGTCATCCTCTAACTTTAACTCTACTGGAAGGCCATGTATAGTATTTGTATTTGCAACAAACAATCTTGTCACCTTCAGAGCTAGTTTGTAAAGCTGAATAATCAGAATTTCCATTTTATTATCTCACTAAACATTTAACTGCATAACATGTACAGCCACATTGCAAGCTTGGTCAGAATTTTAGGGAAAAGTCTAGTGGCCTAGTGGTCTAAGGTGTTGTCCGTTATGGATCACTGCCATCTCACCTCTGTCTGCGTGGGTTCAAGTCTAAGATTCAGCGAATGTGGATATGTGAGAAAGCTTGCCAGTAGTGGGTCTGTGGTTCTTTCCGGTGATTTCCCGGTTTCTTCCTCCACCGTTAATACTGGCTGCCATGTATAGGCTATCAAGTGCTGAAAAATGTTGTTAAGCCCACCAACAAAAACAACATCAATTCTCCCTTCAAGTGTCAAAATGGAGACTTTTTTATCCACAGTGAAACTAAGCTTTAACTAGTAAATAATTTCCATTATTTTGTTAAAATTTGACATAACTATGCTTATATGTAGCAGTGTGTATCTAACTGCTGATGGCTGAATGAATAAAAACTGAATATACATGTCATGCTTTATTATTTATTAAATCAGTGTGTTTTCTCCTATTCAGATATTAAGCAAAATTGCTATAAGTGATGAGTCCAATACTGCATAACCTCAGCATCACTATTTGCCTGGAGCAAATCAAACCAAGAAACAAAACATTATTTTTTAATTTCCTGAATCATAATCATAGTTAAAATGCAAGAAATTGTAGTTAACCAACTGTAACACTTAATCTGATGCAAATTTCTTTTCAAATGCTGAATTCCAGATTTCAGCTGTTTCTCAAGTTTAAGAGCAAAAAAATACCTTAAAGCAATTATCTGTGTAAAGAGTGCAGTGCATCCAACCTCTACCTCAGGTATCCTTCTGGAGATGATTGACTGGATTCCCCATATGAAAAGTAACCCATTCTCCTAATAACATATGCAACACATTTATCTGGGATATATATATGGCTGAGAAGATGAAGATAATGGGCTGTTCTTAACCTGGCTATGGAAGAAAGTGAGCAAGGACTCTGGTTAACTACAAACAGGCGGTAATCTGTTCTGTGCTATGAATTCTGATTGTATCATAAGAACTACTGAACCCTCCGATCTGAACTTAAGAGAATTCTGGTGAACATAAAGGGGGATGCAAGCCTCTTACCCTGCATGCTAAAGCTAGAGCTATCAGTAAAATATGGGCTGTATGATAGTGACTTTAGTGGTCTGTAGGCTAGAAGTTCAAATGGGTTCAAAATCTAGCCATGTTTAAAAAAACAATTGGATCCCTTTGGAGATAAATAAGGGATATTAGTCAAGGAGACCATTATTGTGTAAAAGATCTGAAAGGTCTCTATCCCAACCAAACATGCTGTCATGATGCCAGAATGATCAAATATCATAGTGCAGCAGCCTTCGGTAGCAGTTGCAATCCGACTGTTTCTCCTCCAAAAAGAGAGCCAGAAAAAGTTGGTCAGTTGAGGGATAGAGGCATGCAGATGGGCAATATAGTTGGTTACTATTGAGATTCTCTCCACAAATGAAGGTTTGAATTGTGTGACTTGCAAAGCTGTCCAGGTAAAAGCTGAGCATGTAGAAGTAGAGGGCAGTTGATTCAGGTTGGCCAGAATATTCCTGGGTGTTATATTGTTGGGAAAAATAGATTGGTTATACATGGCTTGTGTCCTCAAAAAGAGGTTATCAGAATCATCTTGCCATCTTGACCCATAATTGTAGTGCCGCATGAGCGGCAACAGAGGACCACAACCCATCCCAGATGGCTGACAGTGCATCTCATGATCCAAGCTGCTGTGTCAGGAACTGGGGAAATGAAGGAGTGCTCTGATACAAAAAAGACACATAAGCAAAAACTAGTAATGTGTTGAAATTACTAGGTTGCTAAAAACACTGTAGTAGCTAACAGATTGGTTGTCATATCAGAAACCTATAGCCATGATTAAAATTTATGCTGCATGCTTGGTTAATAATACTTCTGTCAAAACAGCATGAAATATGAATAAATTAAGCATAATTATCAAGTAGTACTTCAGAATTTCTGTAGAGGACAGAGTAGACGAAAAAAGTTAAATGTAAGCTAACCCTTAATGACATTGTGTAAGGTCAACATCAGCGTGGTGAGACAGTGGTCCTATAAGACCAAGTCCCAACAAGTGGCAAATCTTAAAATATTGGCAGAAATTGTAAAATAAAGCACACAACCTGCAGTAGATTGGTAAATCCATACTATAATGCATAATGAACATTGGATGGGTCAATATGAACACAAAACAGGCTGGATTGTCAGAGCTATTGCACTGCATGTGTCTCAGCACACAGTAAAGCTAAAAACTGGCAACACCTGGTGGTATCAAGGGGAGGTAATGGGCAAGATTTACTGTCTTATGTCTATCTAAAAATGGACAGGACATGATGATTTTCATCTTTAGTAGGACTGGATTCTTGAGGTAGCAGGCTAATATTCCTAATGTAATGTGATTGGGTAATGCATTTGAAGGGGAAATCCAGAATCATAAAACACTTTTGTGTTTTGATCTGAAGGTATGAAAGAAAGCTAAAGTACAGGGGTGCAAATTCAACCTTGCAATGAAGGATAAATCAATGTATTTTATTTGATTTCATACTTTTCCTGTTCCTGGTGGACCAGCTAATAGCACTGCTCTCCCTGCCATCTTTTTGGCCCTGATCAACTCCACAACCACACCAGCTGCCTGAATAATAAACAAAAGAATAGTTATGTATACACTTTACTATATAACTATTAAATGCAAATTTACAATGAACTGACTCTTATCAATGAAATAAGCACAAGTATGGAAAAATCACAAAATTATTTTGGCAGACATCAACACCATGTTTTAAAATGCATTTTAACAAAGTATTATACAGTTCAAGAACAGAGGACTTGCAATTTCTGATTATACTCTAACTTGCTGGGAGGAAGGCAACACTTAAAATTTGGTAACAAAAATGCATTTAGTGAGAAAACATAATTTGCCATTATTTTAATTCATTAGACTATCACAGACACCAAAGTCTGTGTCACTCTGCCAGCAAGGATTAACTTGGATGTGTCATTATTTTATATTATGTAATGTAGTCCTGGTCATTAAAGATAGCCAATACCTTTACTAGCCTCATACCACTGAAATAGTGTAAATGTTGAGCCATGGACAATCCCATTTAACTCCTTGATAAAACAGAAATCTACAATGTCACTGAAAATGTCAAAGGTCTCTACAATTATCTTCAAGTATTTTTCACATACTCCATTATGGAAAAAGCATGAAGAGCTCTGTTATGGAAAAACATCGGAAAAAATAAGTGTATGTAATATTCAACAGTGATTATATCTTGGTCACAGGACTAATTTACCATTAAATGATCTCCAAGATATGAATTTTTAATCTGGTGGTCCCCCAAGGATGTAAAAAGGGAACATTGAAAGGATATATTTATGACTGCTAATTGCTGTTGCTGTTATTATTATTGCAAAATTTTAATTATTAGAGTCAATGCCTTGTAAATTTCTGAAATAGCTTAAGTTTTAAATATGTTTTGAACCAAAAATAATTATAGTAGAAACTTCTTGATAGTCTTTCTTGGTATCAAATATTTTATATTTTTCATCTTTCCTTATCTAACTATACAATCAAATAAATATTATTATGACTTTATTTTAATCAGCTAAGAACTAATCTACTTTGAGGCCCTCATTCAAAGGAATTTACTTATTTTTGCTGCATCTCTGAAGCCACTGTATATACTAGGTTTGGAAAAAGGAAATAGTGGGCATTTATAATCTCAACTGGAATACTATTCCAGAGCAAAGTTCCAGAGTATTGGAAACTTTTTTAAAAATAATTCCTTATTTGGTTTGGGAATTTTGTAGTTTTGTTGACATTGATCACATGAGGGGAGTATTTCCAGGTAGCCTATACTTGAATAGTGATTGTAAATATTCAGGAGCACTATTATCGGCTATCCTGTACATTAATTTTGGCTTTTCTTAAACAGATTCGGTCTTTAATAGGTAGTATTTTTAACTTACCAGCTAAATTTTCCTTGCTTTCTTTCTGGATAGATATTAACTCAAGAGCTCTTTTTTGGAGATGTGCCAGCTTTGCTAAGTTTTTATCATTTGAATTACCCCATATTGTATTTCAGTAGTCTAAATAGGGTTGTATGTAACTGTTATAAAATAGTTTTTTGTGCTTTTCCGGGAGAAAGTGTCTTATCCTACTAAGTCATAAACTTGAATTTACTTTTTTACTGATATGTTTGATATGTTCAGTCCATGATAGGTTATTATCTACCATAACACCAAGTAGACTTATCGTGACAGACCATTTGCAACCTTTTATCCTTCCATGTCAGCCAGTTCATCACTATCAAGTTTTGTTCTTTTGTTCTGTGTTGAGATAAGTAATATTTTAGTTTTACCAGTATTAACCACCATGCCATTGCATGTGCACCAGTTGTCCAGTTTGTTTAGGGCATTCTGTAAAAAATTTTCGAGTTCTTGCTTTGTGTTTTGGATGTCTAACAATATTGTGTCATCTTCATAGAGATCAGTAGATAATACTGAGTATTTTAGTACAAGTGGTAGGTCATTAATAAATAAAATAAACAGTAATGGACCCAGAATTGAGCCTTGTGGTACTCCACATCTAATTGTTCCAGGTTCAGACAAAATATTATTTATATAAACATGTTGTGTTCTCTCACTTAAATATGAAGTAAACCATCTAACTGTGCTTCATCAGATTGGTAGATTTTCAGTTTCTTCAAAAGGATTTTATGATCCACCATGTCAAAAGCTTTCCTGAAATCTACAAATACAGAACCTATTATTCTACCTTGGTCAAGTGCTTGGAGCCATTTATCAGTTAGGGAGATCAAGGCAGTCTCACATGAATGTTTCTGTCTAAAGCCTGATTGATTAGGGTATAACAGAAAGTGTTTGGTTAAATATGATATGAATAAATCATGGACATGCTTTTCAATCAATTTTTGACATGTTTGGTAGTACTGAGATTGGCCAGCAGTTATCAGCATCATCCTTAGGACCAGATTTGTGAATAGGAGTTACTTTTGCAGTTTTCCATATTTTGGGGACAGATGAGGATGCAATACTTAATTGATTATGAATGTTATGCTATCTACAATAGCAGAGGCAGAAGATTTAATGAGTTGTGGACCAATCTAATCAAGTTTTGTAGCTTTCTTAGTATCAAGTTCACTGAGATATTTCTTAACAAAGTTTTTTGAGACTAGTGGGATAGAGAAACATACCTCCTTAGAGATTTTGCTGCTGCAGAACTTTTTCAGTTCATTAAAGTTGTTTTCAATCACTGGTTCTTTTAATTTTGTGGTAATGTTGGTGAAAAAAAAATCATTGAAAATATTTGCAATGTCATTGTCATCAGTAATTATGGTTTCATTTACCAGAAGTGAGGCTATTTTATTTATCTGATCTTTGTGTGTTCCTCCAGTGAGTCATTGAAGACTTTCCAAATGCAGTTTTTGTCACTCTTTTTGTTTTCAAGCAATGATTGATAATGATTTTGTTTAGCTTTTTTAATCATACTTGTTATTTTATTTCTCCATACTTTATATTGTGGTTTTCCATAGCCTTGAATTGGTCTCTTATTTTCAGAGCATCAAGGATTTCAGTTGTAAGCCAATTAGGTCGGATTTCATTCTTTACTCTATGTCCTTTCAGTTGTGAATGTTTAGAAACTACATCAATAAATAAGTCAGTCCACACCTTCAGAGCTTCGTCTATGTTATCCAAATTTTGGATCATATTCCATGAAACTTTATATAGGTCATTGAGAAATTGTTCTTCATTAAAAATTTTTAATGATCTGTAAGTGATAGTTTTGTGTGTATTTTTCTTATTTCTCTTGCATTTAACCTTTCTTGTCAAAAAAGTAGGATAGTGGCCACTAAGACCAACTTTTGGTATGTTAACACAAGTTACATTGTCTGGTAGGTTGGTATAAATGTGGTCATAAGAGTGTTTGATGTTTCCGTTACCCTAGTGTGGGGTCATTTACAATCTGTACTAGGCCTAATGATTCAATAAATTCTGTCCAGTTCTTCTTTATTTGAGCATTGAGAAGGTCCTTATTTATTTCACCGAGTATATATGTTTCTTTCTCCTGTGCAAGAACATTTTCCATTTGTTTCAAAAAGTTATCATTCCAAATTGCTTTGGAGGAAGGTGGCCTATAAATAAAACCAACTAGAAACGATTTTGCATTATTTTGATAAATTTTCATCCAAATACTCTCAATTTCTTGTGACTCCAAGTCAAGTCGCCTTTCTGCATTTACCTCTTCCCTATGCTTACAAGACCTCCCCCTGCTGTCTCTCTGTCCCTGCGTAATGGTTTATTGTAGCCTTTAATTACATGCTCCAATTAAAATTCATACAAAGAGTAATAATAATCATGGCTATAAATACAGGTGACTTTTAAGAAGTTTCTCAATTTTATTAGGCTTTATATTTCTTTTTATTCTTGCATACCTCTTTTAAATTCATTGGATGGTGATTTTAATTTATTCAAGGGCAGAATCTTCATCTTACTAGTTCATTTAGATGTACCTTTTATAAAGAATGCTATTGCCTGTCAGCAGTACCTTATGCTGACAACTGTGTCACAATTCCATCTGCTGACAACTATCACCCACATATTCAGTGAAAGTAGGTGATCTCCATACATTTCCCCCATATTGAACCATGTGGATGTGAAGCTACTAAGCAAACACAGCAATTCATGGGGAAAGTTTCCAAACATGCAGTTACTTGAATTTTTCAATTACATCACTAGGAGACATATACTAATTTATGGCTGATGATATTTAGCTTGCCAGTTTATTTGCCAATTTAGAGTGGCACCAAACAAAGTGGCTTCTATTTTGTCCTTATGAAAATGCAGCAATACTATATGATCTTCAGCTTTAATTTAGAGCAATAAACTTCACTGAATATCATTGAATTAAGTGACAACTATCAAAATTTGTCAGAACTTGCTCCATAAACCATCTTGCAATATAAGGTGTACCATTGAATGTTCTATTCCTTATACTGCTCTACACTCATTATCTACCAGCATTTATTAACAAAAAAATAATAAATACTCATGTTCTCTTAAGTACTTTTCCTTTCAGACTAATAAATCATTACTTTAATCACAACTTGTAAACTTGCATAACTTTGGTCTCTTTTTGTTAATATTTCAACTTGAAAATAAATTAAATCTTGCCACTAGGTCATATTTAAGGCTGTCAAAAACCACAAAATTCAACCGGGTACCTGTTGTGACGTTTAGTGAGTAAATGGGTACAAAAAGAACATGAAAGACATGTACAAACCAAGTTACCCCACACTCAAATTTTCATAAACTGATTGTCATAGGGTCACAAAACGAACAGCTTAGTTTCCCTTTTGTCTTTCAGTTCATGAAGTAGGACTTCCTTTTTAAAACTGACTTAAGCAGCATGAATTATGGCTGTCTATTTACTTTTAAAAACAAGCGGCAATTTCTAATCAGTAATAACGGTACTGTCACTGAGAAAAACGGTATTAGTAAGGATATCTTACGATGTTTCTGCGAGGCATGACTAAGATTTTTATCAATTTTCTGTTTGATATATTCTTACATTAGATAGATTTCTGAACCACAGTTATAAATTTAAGCGACTGTACATAAGTTGGAACGCATTAAAAATAACCCTAAAAATGGCCATAACTGCTGCCTTTGTAGTACAGTTCACAATGCAGATTTAAGCGGTCCTACTAAACACCGCAAAGTCAGAGAAAGGCAGACAAAGTCATTCAAAATCAGACAAAGGCAGACAAAGTCATGCAAAGTCAGACAAAGTCTGGTTTTTTTTGTTTTATTTGTACATATTTGTATACATTATATTATATTAACTTTGTTGTGATATTTAAATTTTAAAAAAGCATCTTTTATATTAGTACAGTATTATATTACATAAGTATAATATAAATATTTAATAGAACAAAGGCAGATAGAGTATGACAAATTCATATAACACAGATAGCGTATGACAAAGGCAATCTCAAAACCAGATTTAATAATTTTATATAATAATTACCCTATTGAGAGACAAGTAATACTATTATGAAAATAATATTAAATATTCTATTAACATTCAAAATCATAAATTTATGATGTACTTTCATTGAAAAAGATCGACCATGACAAGATTGATAGTACAAATACAGAACATCATTTTACATGTTAATGTCCTAATTTGTTTCAGCATAATCATTAGTGTCTTAATCCGTAATACAAATCTTTTCTGTGGCTATTAATGTTAGCGGTATACGATGAGAAGAAGCGATTTTGCTACAAACAGTAACAAATTACTCTGCCGCTGTCGGCAAAATCAAACGCGGTTCCTGGCTATTTTACTATATAAATCTGTTCATGCAGTATTGTTCAAATAGTAATTATTTAATCCACCTTTAATTATATACCGGCGTCGGCACGTATGTACTGTTACTGAAATGTCGAGCCTTCCGTGGTTTCAGGATATATCAAAGGTATGTATTGTTTGCATCAATTAGCAGAATGATTAAACACCTGACATTTTAAGTTTGTGGATCATTATATAATGACCAAGAATAAAAATCTTCATCAAAAGCATTTTGTCAGGATTCAGTTACGGTATTAATCTTCTAATGATTAATGCTAAGTGTAGGATACAATAAGTTGTTTAGAGGTATATTTAAACTATTGCGTTGTATTGTTTAAACATAGGTGTTGTAGTGTAATAGTGTTTCAACTGTGTTAAAGTGTTAAACATTCTCTACATATAATATTATTTATTGGATAACGTAATGTATATTTGTCAGAATGCCTTGTGCCCCTGCTCGAAAGCGTGTTAAACTCCATCAGTACCTGTGCTCTGTTTGTAAACAGAATTGTGCCAATGATTCGGTCCAATATGGTTCTTGCAAAAGTTGGGCACATGCATTGTGTGAAGGCATCACAGTTGGTGAATTAAATGTTCTTTCAGGGAATTATAATTCTATGTGCCGAGTTTGCATTCAGAACAATGATGGTGAAGAATATAACTACATGAACGCTCTCTTCCTGCTGAACGAGGTAAGTGATACTTGTATAGTTTGTAGTATATCTGTTTTATGTACATGTATATGAAGAAAATCACGTTTATCAGATGAGATTAAATGAACAACGGAAGAAGGTCTCAAAAAAAATAGAAAAAATAAATAAATAAATGAGACTTTAGGTTGTAGAGTTGTATGCATCGTTGTTAGAGTATTTATTTCTCCGTATTGTAATGCATGTACTTTGTGAACCCAATAACAATTGTCACTATTCATATACAATACTAGCTTGTTCATTGTAATGCTGTTCATCACACGACTGCTTCATCTGAGCCAAATCATTTCCCGATAGTTTTATGTCTTAATTTTGTATACTAAATGTAAAACAAACGTTCAATTACATTTTTAAAAAATGACCATAACTAAAACTTATAATTGATTTATTAATTCAGTATCTCCGCAAAATGTGTGTCCCTTTATAGGAATTCTGAAAAGCAAAAACAGATTTTAGCTCCAAAAATCACAATAAAATTAAACAAGAACGACAAAAATACAATAATATAGCAACCCCATTATTTTTTATTTTTATAGTTGAGTCTCTACACAACCGCTTGTATAACAAAAATTATTTTTCATAACATTTATATTTTTATGTATGATTTTAGGCTGCTTCATTGAGTGTCGATCATCTCTGTGTTGTTGCCCATCGAGAAAAATGTCTTTTACCGCCTCTACAAATTAGCCATGTTAAGGACACTTCAAGTCTTCATATAGATTTCACTGCTCTAGGATACTTGGAATGTAATTCATGCAAAGAAACCGACACTCTGCAACTGTTTATGACCACGGGTGACGGGAACTGTTTGTTTAATGCATTGTCTATTAGACTTTGTGGCAGTGAAACGTTAAGTGCAGAAATTAGAGCATGCACATGCATTGAAATATCCATGAATTGTGACTATTATAACACGCAAACTTACGCCAAGGACTTTTCATTATGCTCGCCATCGTTTGCTGAAGCAACTGCAAACTGTGCGAAACTTGGTGGGTACTCTAGTGCATGGACTATTCAAGCCGCATCAGATGCATTGCAGTGTACAATAAACGCTGTGTATCCGTTTGTGAATGGCAAAGCGGACTTCCAAGCTAAATTGCTGACAAGAACACACGAGCCACAGCATAATGAAAATTCGTCTGAAGCGCTTTGTGTAATGTGGTCTAGACTAGGTTGCAGTGGCAGGATATGACTTCCAAATCATTTTGTACCTTTGTGTAATGTGGTCTAGACTAGGTTGCAGTGGCAGGATATGGCTTCCAAATCATTTTGTACCTTTGTGTAATGTGGTCTAGACTAGGTTGCCGTGGCAGGATATGGCTTCCAAATCATTTTGTACCTTTGATGTCACGCAAACCAGAGAAGGTCAGTACGCCAGCCAAATCAATAAATGATGCAAGCATAACCTGCGATGAATAGCGCATAAATAAGCATTAAATATTTCACAATGAAGAAAATGTTGTCAACATTTCTACCACCATGGCCAGTAGCAACATCGGTGATTTAAGTGATGATACTTAAGCTGATTGTGACGACACATCATCTTCTAGAGAAAACCATATAGCAGAAACATATTCATTACTAGCCGGTCGACCGCTGAGTTAAGAGCAAATAATGGACATTATTGCAAGTGAAATTCCGGCCGTGAACAAAATTCTTTTAGGTGTCAAATAGAATGTGTATGTCGTGCTTGACAATTCAGAAAACACAAAAAGGAAATCTGCAAAACAGCCAAAGCACTATTGGGACGATTGCGGTGCATGGGATTATAGAAAAGGCCGTTGTGTAAAAACAAAATTTATGATGAAAGGCGACAGACCGACAAAAAAACTTGTGCAGGTTATAGTGAAGGACGATGTAGTATACACTGAGACTCACGAAATAGGTTCAAAAGCTTTGAAACAGGTCATTCCACAACCAGAGAAGACTGATATAGTGATATTTACCAGGTACTACACAGCATTAAAACGCCAACCATCTTATAGAAAGCGAGTTACACACGTTGACGGTTCATTCAACAGCGATGTTGCCATTGTCGAGAATACTGGACAGTATGCTACATCGGAAGTGCCACATGGAAATGCAAAAGTATGCACGGAAACATATGAATGAACCAATCCACAAACTCTTCAAAGGATTCAGAAAGAGGTTCAGCATAAAAAAATCCAGTGATGTGTATGGAAAACTGACAGACCCCGCAAAGAATGAATCAATAAATTATCCACGCGATATCCGACAGTATCAGAATGCTAAGGCTCGCGTGAAGGCGGAAAAAAGAGGTGGAGTAGGTTCGAAGAACTTTTAAATGTTCTACGTATGTTAAGCGATAAGCATCCGTATGTAGCTGAAATTATTCATTCTAGAGACATCGGAAGTGCCACACGGAAATGCAAAAGTATGCACGGAAACATACGAACGAACCAATCCACAAACTCTTCAAGGGATTCAGAAAGATGTTCAGCATCAAAAACCCAATGATGTGTATGGAAAACTGACGGACCCCGCAAAGAATGAATCAATAAATTATCCACGCGATATCCGACAGTGTCAGAATGCTATGGCTTGCGTGAAGGCGGAAAAAAGAGGTGGAGTAGGTTCGAAGAACATTGCTGATGAACTTTTAAATGTTATACGTTATGTTAAGCGATAAGCATCCGTATGTAGCTGAAATTATTCATTCTAGAGACAATCCCTTATCCTCAGTAATATGCTACACTAATGAACAAATACTGGACTTGGTCATTTTTATCATCGAAAGAAGGTGTTGTGGGCATCGATATAACATTTTCACTGGGAAAGTGTTTTGTCACAACCACGGTATACAAATCGAACAAGGTACTGCGCAAGGGAACTGGAGACACGCCAATACTTCTGGGACCACTCATGCTTCATTGGGATGGCCGCCAACAGAATTATTTCAGATTTTTTTCGCATTTGAGAGGGGTGCTTGGCATGGAAATTAAAAACATTGAAATGATCCTGGGAACTGACGACGAACAGGCAATGATCAATGCCATAGACATGGCATTTCCGGGCTGCTAAAAAAAAAAACTGTTCAAAACAACTAAAAGACAATATACTTCGACAAATGACTGACAAGATCCCAAAGAGTACTATTGATAGAAAGGAAATTGTTGACATGATTTTCAGAGCAAACGGCGTTGCAACGGCAAACAAATCTGCGACCTTTGATGAGCGAAACATCAAATTTAAAAACAATCTTGAAGAACGTCATAGTGACTTCCTGCCGTAATACGTTAGGTATGTTGAGGACAAATCGGCGAACTACGTTATTTCCAGTGACAAAGAAAAACTTTGGACAAACAACAACACCAAAAGCATGAACCAGATTAAAAGTGAAACTTAACTGGGAGCCCAGAAAAAACGACGAACTGGTTTAAAAGATTTTTGAATTAGTTAAAGTGGAAATGGTGGACATAAGAAGGGCATTATACAGACGGGTAACTTTTGTCTGAACACGCAATTTTCGAAATTTAAGATTACCAAACTTTCATGGACCTCGAAGACAGAAGAGAAACAACAAGACAAATGCTGTGATATATGTACACTGTTCGAGTGTTCTGTATCGGTAAGTAATTATTTTGTATTTATTAAATATTTTTGTGAAATATAGCGTAAATTGTATCACATAAATGATCGTCCTGATGTTGACGTATATGTAGATTTAACAGGTTTACTCTTGAATTATTTTACGTTTTTTTCTTCTTCAAACTTTTATCTAAATACAAATTAATGTCAAGTTGTATGCAAATGATTTTTTTAACATTTAAAAAGAAAATTGCATATCTGTAAATGAAATTTAAACAAATTACTTGGAAATATAGGTAGAATGAATAGAGAATGAAAACATGTTTTACAGATCTAAATTTCGTACCATGATAAAGTACTGCACAGCAATTTTATATGATGAACCACAGGAGTCTGCAGTTTTATCAATAAAGCACGACAAAATTTCTAACAACATGAAATCACCTTTAGGTTATTTAATAAATATTTAATAATACTGTAAAGGTAATTTAATGTCAGAAATTTTGTCGTGCTTTATTGATAAAACTGCAGGCTTCTGTGGATGACCTATATATCTTTTTAAATATATAGTTTTTTTAACTGGTCCTAAAACATTTTTTTGTTCATCTTCAGTGCAGAAATATGAGATTATCCTGGACCTTACTGTCAAAATGCAGGCATCAGTGTTGATACAATATCATCAAAATCTTGTATAATTATTAGCAACCCCAGTCAAAATTACAAAGTCAATATATTTGCATTCTAATGGTTGATTCTTATAGAGCTCATTCAGACCTTTTCAGAACAGTTTTAAGTTTTTAAATATGATGATTAGTTAAAAAATTATGACTATTTGAATACTGGCAAAAACTGGCTTTTCGGTGAATTTTTGCCTTATATAAATGAATGTTTAATTCTTCTGAGTCATGGACCTGACACATTTAATAAAATAAGTATTTCTATCATAACTTTTGATCTAAGCAAGATATCTCCATGAAACTTGGCAGTCTTAAAGAATTTTTCCTGTAGAATTCAAATATCTGCAGTAAATTAAATAATGTCCACATGATTTCAGTATAGGGAAGAATAAAAGGTGTTTTTAAAAAAAATTCTTCTATCAGACAATTGAGATACTGGACAAGATATTTGTTAACACATCATTTAATTCAGAAGAAAACATTGGCATACATTGTAAACAGTGCATCAAATTTTCTATGCTCTGAGAATGCGGGTACTTAAAAATACGTTCCGAAAAACAAATTTGGTATCAAAAGAAAGCTTAGAATGTGTACTTTCTAATGGTATATTGAAAATGTAAATGTTTGTAAGTTGAAAAAAATTAGCGAGACTTTAGGGACTATTTTCACAGCACAGGGTCATCATCTGCAAATTTTCAAAATACCATTGGAAACGTTATTCATTCGCCATTCGTAGTTCAAATTCTCATTAATATTCATGAGGATATAATGACCCACATTTGCAAAACAAACACACTGGTATCAAATCGCGCGCACAGGAAATGTCACTTAACTGAAAATCGACAATTTTGTTAACTGATTGATGATTAGATGGCCATATGGTTAAATAACAACATGTATATATTAATGAATTTTATATGCATTTGTAGATAATTCAAAGGCCTTTTAAATAAAGTTTATTTCATAAATTTTTTTTTATCAATATTGATTTTAATGCCAATTTAGTGCTTACAGTATAAGAAAAAGCCGATTTTTACCCAGTTTACCTGTACGAAATAGGCGCTGACTGGGGTTGCTATAATTATTCACAGACAGTCAAATGGAATTGTGAGATAAATTTTCAACTTGTATAAGAAAAAAAATCGTACTTTTGCTGAATTTTGCTGATTCTGGACATCAGTGGACATTCTCAGAGCATAGAAAATTTGATGAACTGTTTACAATGTATGCCAATGTTTTCTTCTGAACTAAATGATGTGTTAACAAATATCTTCTCCAGTATCTCAATTGTCTGGTAGAAGAAATTTGTTTTTAAAACACCTTATATTCTTCCCTATACTGAAATCATGTGGACATTGTTTAATTTACAGCAGATATTTGAATTCTACAGGAAAAATTATATTAGACTGCCAAGTTTCATGGAGATATCTTGCTTAGATCAAAAGTTATGATAGAAATACTTATTTTTATTAAATGTGTCAGATCCATGACTCATAAGAATTAAACATACATTTATATAAAGCAAAAATTCACCGAAAAGCCAGTTTTTGCCAGTATTCAAATAGTCATAACTTTTTAACTAATCATCATATTTAAAAACTTAAAACTGTTCTGAAAAGGTCTGAATGAGCTCTATAAGAATCAACCATTAGAATGCAAATATATTGACTTTGTAATTTTGACTGGGGTTGCTACTTGGCATACTATATTTGATTAAATACTTATATTAAACTTATGTATTTTATATAACTTTCATAATAGTATTACTTGTCTCTCAATAAGATAATTATTATATAAAATTATTAAATCTGGTTTTGTTACATTGAGATTGCCTTTGTCATACGCTGTGTTATATGACTTTGTCATACTCTTTCTGCCTTTTGTTCTATTAAATATGTATATTATACTTATGTAATATAATACTGTCCTAATATTATTGTGTATATCTAAATAATATAATTATTTTGCTCAATAATTCGTTAATGAACGTTTATTAACAATTGTCGGCATATATATCGTTGTCACAACGCGAAATAAAGGGACACACAACTAAGGGTGTGTATGTACCAATTTTTTTAAATATTTAAATATCACAACAAAGTTAATATAGTATAATATATACGAATATGTATAAATAAAACAAAAATAAACAGACTTTGCCTGCCTTTGTCTGTCTGCCTTTGTATGACTTTGTCTGCCTTTGTCTGACTTTGCGGTGTTTAGTAGGACCCGGATTTAAGCAACAAGAAAAAATTATTTTTATAACCATCAGCGCATCTATACTCAAGTAGATTCAGTGTATTACATATCCATGATACGCTTTACTTGTTATTAGGTTTTACCACTTTTATAACATTATTCTGATTGAGAATCATAACATACAGTGATAATTTTTTTTGTGAAAATTTTATAAATGGTTTAGAAAATTCCAGAAGAAATAAAATGAACCTCTCGAGCCAATTCTTGCCCAACCAAACCAGCTGCATTTTGGATGGCATATCCATTTTCATCTAAGCCTAGTCCTTTGATGTGACTGTGTGTTGCTATTCTCTGAGTCTTTGTGGTGCTTTTTACTTCTTCGATCTTCATTTTGGTTGAAATCTCAAATTCCGAGCGTAGAGTCAAAACATGCGGCAAAACGCCGAAAACGTGTGTGCCACATAACGGTCGTAATTAACGACAACCTCATTTTAGTAAAAACACTTAAATATGTCATATAGTATCAAACATTATATCTAGAATGATTAATTTGCATTTTTTATCGTTTAAATAATAATGAAATAAATATATTATGTTAAATGTTAAAGAGGTTTCTTACGTCATTTATTAAACCGCATGCGCATAGACCATGGTGATTGTTTCCATGTTTAGACAGCCATGTTGATTGGTTCAGGAATAATTCATGACGGGCAATAAAAGCGTCGTAATCTGAGTGATTAGTGCACGCAAGGAGGAAATTAAATCCGTATCTCTTAACGGATTGGTATTTAGAATTTTTAGCTTTTTGTTTTCAATCATGCAATCTCTCTCTTTCTCGCTTTCGCTGATGAACATAGTTTGAAATGTGTGAAACATAGGCTAAAATTTTACACGGTGATATACTGTACATCTTCTCTGCCTCTCCAGCCGCAGAAGCTTCCATGCACTTGACACTTTACCTTTCATTACCTGATTAGTACACCACATTGCATTATTATTTATTTATTTACAACTATTATACAAGCTTCTTTACATTTGAAAAATATATGACAATGTAACAGTATCATGTAATTATTTTGAATGTATGCTAGTTAGAATCAATAGTTATGAAAGTAAAACCTTTTGAGATGGTTGAAAAGTATGCTTAACAATTAAAAGTATACATTTTTCTCAAAGTACATTTTGTATCAGTAATTACAAAAATGAAACTGACTAATAATCTACAAGCATTAAAAATGCAGTGATAATATAAAAGTCGTGCAGGTCATGTAGGCATTCAACACTCAGTATTTCAGTAATGGTTGTCATTTTTTTTAGAATCTGATTATACATACCTTTACATGGCAATTATTCACTTTATTTGGATTTTCATGAATCCATATTCCATTGGTAGGTCATTATTTATCTGCCCCAAGAAGTACACATAAAAACCAATGTTGTAGTGTGTGGACATTTTTGGACAAGATTAACCTAAAGGTGTGATTGAGTACAATCAGGATTGAATGTTGCAAGTTGTGATGTCACAATGAATGCTACACATGTTGATAAACAAATTCATACTACCTTTTTTTGTGATGATCATTGACTTGGCTTACTTTTTTCTTGACCCCATTTACCATGGTAAAAGTTCATAGTGATCAAAATGTTCATCTGGTCATTTCTTGATAGCAATTAAGATGCAAGTCAATCATTAAATAGAAATGAATAGGCTCTGGTTAAGCATAATTAGTATTATATTTTAAAACAACTTTATATTTTTTTTTTGAATAGATGTGCATACATGAAATGTACGACTTCTACAATCATAATACTTTTATCATAAGGCTTTTTACTTTGTTCATTTATTCATAATAAGTCAATTTTGATGATAATGTTGATAATGCTTGACTTAATGGTTGTTTTCACAACACAAAATTGTTCAACAATATATGAATTTGAAGCCTCATTTGCATAGATATGTGGCGTAAGACATAGATCATAAAGGGCTCATGCACCAATTCCTGTAAATTTAGTTTTGTTGGAAGTTTGCTGAGGTAGCACTAAATAGTTTAATATGATTGGTCTTGAGTAAATTTTTTATTGAATAAATATCCTTACTTTATGTTCATGTTTCTTCCATATAAAAAAGATTGTTGTCAAGAAAGTATGTGTGAAAATTTAATAATTTCAAATTTCTTTGCCATTTTTGGAAGTTTATGTGTAGATTATAAATCTGTTTCTTGAGTATAATTTGCTCATAATTCCCAAAATATACAAATACAAATATCAAAGAATGTACATTGTTTAGGATTCACCAACTGCATTATTTTTGTGTCTAAGGCTTTGATTGCTTTTATGGCTGTTTGGTAATACCTTAAAATAAAATTTAATACACATCTGTCTTAATTTAAATATACATTAATATTATTTTGAATGCACCAAAAGACCAAGACTAGGTGTTTATCAAACATGTTTTTTGTTTGAGTATTTTCACAGTGATCAAGTACTGTCATTTTAAACATACAGGAACATCCTAAACTTGAATTGAATGCATATTTTTTATTTATCAAAAAGATTCTATGATACAAAATTAGGGCTCTCAGAGACTTAGCTTTTATAGTTGATTGCACATTATTTTTGTAATTCTTTCCAATAATTGTCATCATTTGTTTTCCTATTTACTCTCATTATATCAATGACCATAGGTGTAGCATTAGCCATTTTGCTGTTGTTGGGCTTAACACCATTTTTCAGCACATGATAGGCCATTCATGGCGGCCAGTATTAATGGTGGAGGAAGAAACCGGGAAATCACCAGAAAGAACCACCGACCCACGATAAGCTACTGGCAAGCTTTCTCACATATCCACATTCGCCAAATCCTAGACTCGAACCCACGCAGACAGAGGTGAGATGAATTTTTCATTAGCCATTTTAATTTCACAGATTTCCACAGGATCATACAGCATATTCCCAATACTATAATTTCTTTAATTAATGAAATCTTCTTGTGGTACCTTATTTCTGATACATGTACCAACTTTTATGTGGGTCTTTTTAGATGTACTTATTCATAAATGACACAGTAGAAATTTATAATAGCAATGAATATTGGATATTAAGGTATCAAAGATTTTAAAAACAGTTGCAAATGAAACTTATGTAATTGATCTTTAAGTTTTGGTCTCTAGTGTGCTTGAGTGGCTATTTATTTTTTTCAATTTGTTTCTATGCATTTTTGGCAAATATCATTGTGTGATTTAATGTGCAGGGTTTAGCATTTATAATTGTCCTTCAGCTGGTAAAAATGTTTGGGGACTATTGGAATTTTGCTTCTAGCTAAAGAAATGGATGCAATCCAGTCTGTGCATTAGCTAGAAAAACTATGTATACAGTATAAAATTCAGACATTCAACACATGATATAATCTATGTTCTTGGTTATGAACACATTTGACTTTTGTGCACAAACAGGATTATCAACATTGTCTTAATGAATTAAATTAACACATGTTCTCATATATTCTTAGTTCCATATCTAGGAGGAATTTTGTTGAGAAAAATAATTTTTTGTATCTGTAGTCACAAATTTAATTATCAAACTCATCTCTGTCTTCTGCTTTACAGGTAGACATGTTTGCACGCACGCTCGTGCACACACACATACACACACACACACATACACACTTAGAACAACAAAAAAAGACTGACAGAGTTGTAAAGTGTATTAGTTTAATATATAATTACTTATTAGATCAGTATCTGCGTATAGACTTGGACTAAATGGACATGGACATTCCAACAGGACTGCCATGAAAAGTTTCTGTATAACACTATAAAACACATCTGTAATTATCTTAATTGGAACATGCTCTCTAGATTATACATTTTAGTCCAATTACACACAGCCTAAACTGGAAGTGTCAGAGCTTCACAAGCAGAGGGGTTGGTATTTTATCATGGTAGTCAGAATTACAAAAATTAGAGGTTAGAATAACCAATAACATTATTAGATTTACCCCTCTGCTTGTATTTTCTTAATATAGTTACATTTCATTAAGAAGAAATATCACGTTATATGTTTTCAAAATAATTAAACTTGTTACAATAAGCTTGATTGATTGCTCTCATTTTGTGGACCAGATTGTGCTTTATTTTGATGTTTGTGAAGTTTTATTTTTTATATCGGGTGGTGTCAATAATCAGATGGTACATCGCTGACCCTGACCATGGCCAAAAACTGTTCAGTGATACTTTATAATCATGCATGTGTATTTTGACATGTCATAAGACATAAGGGAGATGTGATATATTGAGTCTTGTGAGCATATTTTGCTAGTGTCAAGTAATGCTTGACTGGAAAAATATTTTTGTTACTATAATTGAATTGAAAATAAGTGTGCAGATCATTGAGATTTTTATTGGTGCTTCATGACCTCAATACTATCCTAATGTGAAAATATAAACACTTACTTGTCTGTCTTTGTTCTGTTCCATGATGGAGTAAGTACAAAACACTTAAAGATAATAACAGAGTTGCACTTCCCTATGCCAGTGTTTAATCTGCTTAGCTAAAAAATTTATTTTCTTTGCTATGCATCTAAAGAGTTTACCAATAATGACCTTATTGAGTTATATTACAAAGGCACTGTGAGTTATATTACAAAGGCAATAATTAGCACATGAATATTCAGTCAACCTTTTATCAATATTTTGTAATTCCTGTGAAATGGGATATTTTTTAAATAATAATCTTTATGCTAATTGTATTAATCATTTGTGACTATGGTCATTTATAACTGCAAAGGATCTATTTACTAAAGTTTAGGCATTTATGAATTTTTCAACATTAATTAATTCATTCGCTATACATTAAAATTTTAATCCATTTATTCAGAAACATTAGTAACAGTATATTTACCTTAGTAACATTATATTTACCTTAGTAAAATGATATTTACCTTAGTAACATTATATTTATCTCCTATATTTCATTGTTAAAAACTTTGTTAAGATACTTCTTTGTCACTTGATCCAAAACCAAACCAATCCATAAAATACTATATTTATGAAATAGATTCAAATATATAATATTGGATCGTAATTTTTTAAATTTGATAATTGGTAATTTTAGAGGAATATTTATGGACCTGATCTGCAAAATAGAAAGGAGTGGATTGAGTGTATTGTATTATTTATATTTATGAACATGTCAGTTACTATTTGCCATCAATTTGTATTTTAGAACCAAAATGAGTGATACAGGAGGGATTAGTGATGAGAGAGAAGATGAAGAGGACACTGGGGACCCCCTGGAATATGCCGCTCCAATATCTGCTGTTCCACCCCGTGTGGTTCAACAAGAGGAGAATCAGGTGGAGGTTTCAGCCAGTCCTGCCTTCCAGGTTCTAGAAGAAGTAAGTTATATGACAGGCAGATGAAGAAACCTGCAGAAGGTTGCCTTATTCATCACTGTACTAGGATCTAGTCTGGATCATGCTTGATAGGCTCTTACTCAATTAATTGGGATTCAGGTGGGAAAATTATTACATCATC
This sequence comes from Potamilus streckersoni, assembly GCA_016746295.1. Lineage (NCBI taxonomy): Eukaryota > Metazoa > Mollusca > Bivalvia > Unionida > Unionidae > Potamilus > Potamilus streckersoni. The sequence goes on along the minus strand of JAEAOA010001667.1, from coordinate 85,710 downwards.
TGGAAATGACTATGAGTTTTATTCATGGATTACAATTTGGACTCTGGTTACAGCTGTTCAGTTTCAGATTAACAAGTTTTAAGAATAACACATAAACCATATTAGACTGCTCCAGTCGCCTAGTGGTTAGAGCATCTGCCTCGGATGTTGAAGGTCACTGGTTTTAGCACAAGCTAAGTCATACCTAAGACTTATAAAAATGGTACAAGAAGCTGCCACACTTGATACTTAGCATTAAGAAGTTAGTGCTAGGACTGGTTGGCCCATTGTCAGGATAATGTGACTGGGTGGGACATGATGCTTCATGTCTGTGTCATGATGCACACAGTGATAGACATCACTATAAACTGACACACTGCAGACAATATAGAGATATGACTTAAATTTTTTTAAAGCTAAATTAAAAATCCAAATCACACACACACTCACACAGAAACCATATTAGCCTATAAATAATAGAAAGACAGAAAAAGCTGAATTTTCAAACTGTTATGTGAAAGATGCTTTCTTTCACTTTAGTTTGACAACTTTCTGTTTAACTCTGCTTGTCATTGACCAGAAGAACTTGTATGTTGGCCATATTCATCTGTCATCAATCCCTCAGGACAAGTTTGTTGTCAAGGTACCAGGAAGATTTGCACAAAACATTACATTCATATTCATCTTTGGCTTTAGTTGGTCCTAAAGGAAACTGGGTGTCATATCAGCATGGAGATTTGGAAATTAAGTCCAACTGCAATAATGTGCAGGCAAATCAGGATCTGTGCAGTTTATTAGGAGTATTCAGTAGAACAAACAACATAGGCCCTGATCTGCTGATGCATTATGCAACATTATATCAGGATCTGTATTGTTTGCACTTAGACTTGACTTACGAGAGAGTGTATATGGTATGTGTAATATGGTATGTACTGTTAACTAAGTATAACATACCCTTAGATGTGACACACAATTTATCAGCACATTTTACTAAATCATATTCACAAAATAAGTGTAATATTTTTTTCAGATTCATTAAAAAGGATGCATGATAATGAGATATTAATTTTAATTCATCTTTTGTTATTATGTAGGGAATTCTTTGAAGATCTTTGTATTGAAAAATCTAAAGACATATATCATCAATAATCAGTATCATCAATATCATTAGCATCATCAATAGTCACCAATAATACCAAAGTAAGTAAACAAACAATAATGTTTATCTTTTGGAGTAAAATGCCCAGGACATACACAAACACACACACACACAAATATCTTTTCCTATATCATCTTCCAATTATCACCTTTATATAAAGATTAAATTGTCCTTAAAATGAAATTTCATTTAGCAATTAATAAATGACATTTTAATCTGAATAAAAGATAAAAATGGCAAAATTTGGAAAGCAGATTCAAATTTCACACATAGAACAAACTCATTTGATAGTGACTTTATTGTTGTATGATAATGTTATACAGTGTATGAATTTCATGACCTTTTCATATTACATTTTCAGCTTTTTCAAGAAGGAAAATTGACAGGAACAAAAGTAGCTCACTTGAGGGCCAAATATACAGAACTCTATGAAACTCTGAAAGGGTAAGATTCTTAGTGAATTACAGAACAATAAGAAGTGTTAATGAATGTTGATTGCTAAAAATACTTGTTCTAAACCTATCAGATAATATTTTTTTACATTCCTGTATATCATTTGAACCAGTGCAAAAAGATCATCTATTTTTTAATTAATATTTGAAACTTTAGATGCTAAAAGTTTTGTATTAAGGGATCATTTTTCATAGGAGAATGTGTTTTGGGTTCCAATTTGGCCGTCTTTGTAAGACAGTTTGCTTTTGTTGCTGTATATGCTTGCTCATAAGTTGAGTCTAACTGTGAACAACAGAGACCTTGATCTGCCATCACATAAAGTACCTGCAGATCGGGGTCTATATTGATTGTTCTACTCTCTTAATCAGTTTCATAGTGCAAGAACTGCACATGCATTTTGCAATGGCAGATCTGGGTCTATGTGGTTTGCAGATAGACTCAACTTGTAAATGAGAATAGGTAGTAAATAAATGCTCACTGTATGGTTCAAAATGTTGTGATCATTACATAGTAACATTACTAATATTACATTTACCAGTGTTTATCAAAGTAGTGTGAATTATGGGGGAATCTGGACATAAAATTACATGGTTTACTGTCTTTTGAAATAATGAAAAAGAAAAATCATTATATAATTTTAATTAATTGTAATGATAGTACTTTGAAAGAAAATAATGACGTCAATGTAAAGAATGAGACTTTGTGAAATCTTCGGTGATTTATGACTATCCATGAATTAGCTGCCCAGGCTTTCTGTTGCAAAATTGTGTTTTGTGTCCTACTGATAAATTCACTCCCCAACTTACCCTTTTCTCTGATATTTGATGAAAGGAGTCTTTAATCTTTAATATTTTTAAATACTGATCAAATTAATATTTTATTGACAATTAGTGACAGGTTACTTTTTCCTGTACATTTTTGTGTATTGACCCTTTACTCAGAGATAAATATTCAACTGAAAGTATTGTAAGAAAATGTACACCAAAACATTTTTGTTTGATATGGGATTGCTTGAACCCAAAGCAGTGTAAAAATATAAGTTTAAAAAAAATAATTATTTCAGTATTTGACAAGTTACTGCTTTTCCAGCAACAAACAAGCACATTTCATTTATACTATTCTTTACAATGATACTATCATTTGTTGGAATTTTTACTTTAACTTCGTGATTTTTAGAGGATAGTCTGCAGGTATTTTATTTATGAAGAAATAAGTTTTGAATGCAGGATATATTAATTAGATTTTAGAAAAATAATTATGAACCTCTTTCAGAAATGTTACTGACACAACCTCCCCACCCAAAACAAAATGAGAGAAATTTTTAAACTACGTTTTTTTTTGCAACTTATTTACCTTGTATTCACAAAGGTAAACACCGACAATTAGTTTTATGTTCAGCAGAAGGACTTTTTCATGACCCAGCTTTTATAGAACTTTATTTATTACTGATATATACCATATCTACCATGTCATATTATATGAAAGTCATGTTTTTGGACCCAATCCCCCAAACATATTAAACATTTCTCTAAACATGCTTTGAACAAATCGCATGTCTCACAAAAGGGGGTTTGGGATGGGCTTATTGTCATCAACCACAACAAATCTCCTTTATAAGAATATCTACTTCCAGCTTGGACAAGACTTTTAAGGTTATATTTACCTTGAGCAAAGGAAGTACTAAAAATGGAACAGGTTTTTATTGCAAATTGTATTCAAAGGAATGCAAAGAAGTTGCTGAATTCATTTAAATCCAGCTTGTAAACTAGCAGAATTACTTCAAAAAGAGCTAAAGTTTGGTAGTTTTGCATTGACCATATTCAGACAAACCAATTTTGCTCATATGGATATTAGATACTTAGCCTGCTGTTATTTAGATACAATTTTAAGACAGTTTTACTGGCTAAGCTTTTTAATTTCACCTGAAAAACTTGATACACATTTTTGCTTTCTAAAACTGATAATTTAATCTATGTGCATAGTTTCATGTTTAAAGCATGTGATAATCTTACTTAGCTTGATACCCATGTCATTGGGTACATATTGAATGCCTAAAGAAATCGGACTTGTACCTACATAAGCATTCCCAGACTGTGTTTTAAATGACTTTTAATTACAGAGATTAAATATCCTTCAGCATTATAGTGTGATTGAAATGTAACTGATGGATTATGTTAAAATTTAGTTAAATACACAATTTAAAACTCTTGACCAAGAAAAAACAACAGAACCCCAAAAATCCAGAACAAATATTTATACTAAAATTGTGTTCTTTCTCCTTCCCAAAAAAATCACAATGCAATAAAATAAAATTGTGATTAACAGTCATGCTCCTCACACATTTAGCAGTTGATAATCGCTTGTTGGTAGTGATATTTCTTTTCATTAAGTAGAAACTGCAACATATTTTATGTCAGCTAATGAATATCAGTGTAAATGAATATATATATTGATTATTAGTATCCATACTTTAATTTGTTGTAAAAAAGTTGCTTCAGATACATGAAGTACAACTCCATAGGACCACAATATGCACATCCCAGATTGCATAAAAAAAATCCCACCATTTTTAAGAAATATGGCAGGTGTACATTTCCAGAGGTTAATGGTCACCTATGAATTGTAGCTATATTGGCTAATTTCTCATGGTTTGAACAGTCCTTACTCCTCCAGAGCCATTTGAGAACTCTTACTGTAGTCTTTTGGGCTTAAAATAATGTATTAAAATAATGTATTATTGTTATCTAGCATTTACTGTAACATGTTGGGTCTAAAATAATCTATTGTTGTTACCTGGCCATTACTCTAATGTGTTGGGCCTGAAATACATGTAATGTATTGTTATTATCTGGCCTTAAATGTAACATGTTGGGTTGAAAATAATGTAATTTTGTTACCTGGCCTTTACTCTGATGTGTTGGGCATAAAATAATGTATTATTGTTATCTGGCATCTACTGAAACATGTTGGGCCTAAAATAATGTACAAGTATTTTCCTTACCCTTACATTATGATAATTGATTAGAACTGATATCCTTTATGAGTATTTTTTTCACAAATTCTTAGCCTCTTTCATAAACAATTTATCCTTTATATGAGCATGCCTAAGCACCTCATTAAGGCAAAGTGTAAGTTACACCAAAATATTATGAGAAAGAAAATGTAGACTATTAAAATTATCAATTCGAGTTAGTCATTTTGGGACTTTTTACATAATTTTGATTAACATTCTCATTTCCCTTCAGTTCACGAGACAATATGACCAAACTCCTCCGACAAGCCAGAGATTATTCATCAGTACTTGAAAAACAGAGAGTAGACCTGGAAAAGGCAGACACTTTTCCTGACGGAGAAAACACAGAAGTCTCCAAGTTAAGACAGCAACTTCTGAAATATAGAAATGAATATAAACAAGCTGAGGATCGTGAATATCAGCTACAATATAAATTAGAAACGTATGTATATTGTTTAATACATTTAATTGTTGCATCAAAAGAGACAAAGACAGGCAAAAAGGAAATTACTTTTTGTTGTGGAATTAACATAGAGCTAGTCAAGTATATTCAGTATTTATCACATGATCATATGTAATTTGGCAGTTCAGACATGTTGAAATGTACTGTCTGAGATTGAACTATAGCTATAGTAATTCAGTTATGTAAAGATTCTGGGAAAAATAGTCCTTTTCTGTTACAGCTGCTGGATATTATCCTGTTAAAAGTTAATGCTGTTAAAAGTTTGTATTTAAAAGAATCATTAATCATGTGAAATTATTATTAATGACTTATTCTAGCCAGTATTTGAAAAACTGTGCTATAAGTTTAATATGAATCTAAGGACTATAATTCTTGAACCAGCATTTGCAAAATACACTGTATATTTATTTTTAAAGTTAGGTTGGATATGCCAGTCAAGTTTTAGGAAAGCAGTAAGTGTATTAGAGTGATATGGTAGGTTTCTTGTTACAGAGATTTTACCTGGGAATGGAAGTTTCATTTCAACATGAGATTTCTTGATAATCTCATTGCCTCTCTATTTAATGTCCTTTAACTTTTCACTCTTTAACAAAGAAATGAAGATAAGTAGGTGCAGATATGGACAAATAAATCTGTTCCTGTAATGCTTTTTTATATTATGATGGTCATTGTTGGTATTAAAAATAAAGACCATTACAGTTCTAAAAGAGTCATTGGTCTTGGGCAGATCCAACATTTTTTTCCTTGAGGTTTAGATTTTGAGAAGAGGGTGGTTAACTTTGCATATAATAACCATTTTTCTCTTCTGATTTCCAGAGTAAAGTATTAATTTGTAATTGAAGGCTGCTTCTGGATGGGGGTTTGGGTTATTGAATTGGATTGGGAATCATCTAGATCTTAAACAGCTTACAGGAACTATGTTACTGTAAATATTAATTTTATTTGCCTTTTGAATGATTTATTACAAATTCCTTGATAATGTTTGGTTCATTTAACTTAATCTAAAGCAGAATATGACACTAAAGAGAATTAAAGTATGCACATGTTAATTGCCAAATGGAGAAGTTATGAAATACAGGTACTTATGTTTTGCAGACTGCAGGAAGAAAGAAAAATAATGGACAGGGAATATGCAAGAATGCCTAAACAAGGGGTAAGGATAAAAATGGATAATAGTATAATAAAATTCACGACTATATATGTGCCACGTTATGAACCATAAGGATGCATTAATTTTTTATATCCTTTCCATAAGCGTTTCATTGAATTTTGTACACACTCACTTATGTGTCAAGTCTAAATGCAACCTACACAGACCCACTGCATAATGTAACAACAGATCTGGGTCTGTGCAGTTTATTAGGAGTATCACATTGACCTTTATCTGCTGGCATGTTAATCCATGGCATATCGTGGTCTATTTTGATTGTATTTGGACTCAGGTTATATAGGAGCATATACGGTACTGTTTAAATCAGTGCTCAAAAGATATAATAAGTATTTTAAATTAGCTAAAAATGTATTAAAATACATAGCATTGATAAATCAATGCTTTTGTTAAATATCATGCATACCAGTGATGGGAAAAAATTGATTTTAATTTGGTTATTTTTATTTATTCAGTAGAAATAATCTTTTGTTGAAAACAAATATGAAAATACAAAATAAATTGAATGATCTTAATGTTTCAACTTACAGTACACACTATGACGTGTTCTTCCTGTTTTTGAAATGAAATATCATGAGGTTAATTAATTTTTCCATTAGTCCATTAGGTCAGGTGAATACAGATTGTTCTTGTGTATAATAGTGGGTATATACTGTACTTGTCTTATGATATATCAATGCATGAAAGTAACCCCATACCATACCTGCCAACATGTTGTGGATTATTTTAAATTAATAAAGGGTTGTTTTTATGTCTCGAGAGGTTCAGTACACTCATCCCAAAAAAACCCCAAACTGTATTGTACAATTAAGACCAAATGTATCTACACAGATTAGCCAAAGGAACTTGACTGAAAATTAAAATTTAAATAAAATATTTATATCTGATGAATTTAATATACTTTCAGACTAAAAATAATTGGTAGAATGAAACTAACCATAAATTTTTCAGAGGATTATCTTTCAAACAAGAATATTTGTTTTTATATTACCTAAAGATAAAATAATTTTTCAGCCACAGTAATGGATTTGACATTTTTTTTTCAAGAAATTGGGGCAAAAATATTTTCCAAGCTTTTTTTTTTACAGAAAACAGCTCCCTCCCCTCTTCCCTTGAAAATGAAGTGAACTGTTCCTTAATATTGTAAAATTCTTGAATTAACGTTTGCTTGCTCAGTTAAATCAGTTGCTCATAAAATGTATTTGATAACCTATCTGCTGTTGAGAATTTCTTCATTGTGAATAAAAAACTCAACACTATTTTAATATCTAACAGTAGTCTGATGTGACATTCGGAGTAAAGTATCCAACAGTAGTCTGATGTGACATATAGAGTCTAGTGTCCAACAGTAGTCTGATGTGACATATGGATTTTAGTTATCCAACAGTAGTCTGATGTGACATAGATTCTAGTATCCAACATCTGATGTGACATGGATTTTAGTATCCAACAGTAGTTTGATGTGACATATGGATTTTAGTATCCAACAGTAGTCTGATGTGACATATGGATCATGTATTGCTTTTTTCCTATCAAGTATACTCAGCTATGCATTGAATACAAATGCAAACTGCACAGACCCAGATCTACATTTGCATATTGTGCCAGATGAACAGGGCTTATGTTTTTTATTATTGATTACTCCAAATAAACTGCCAATAGTCAGATCTCTTGGTACATTTTGTGATTGCAGATCTGGGTCTGTGGACTTGAGTTATCAGTGAATATATATGGTATTAATTACTGGCAATAGTTCAAGATATTTCAGAGTGTCATTATACAGATTATAAATTTCAGAAGTTACATTTGAATAAAGCATACATGTAATACATGCATCTCTTGGTACATTTTGTGATTGCAGATCTGGGTCTGTGGACTTGAGTTATCAGTGAATATATATGGTATTAATTACTGGCAATAGTTCAAGATATTTCAGAGTGTCATTATACACATTATAAATTTCAGAAGTTACATGTATGCTTTATTCAAATGTTTGTCACAATTTTCCTTTCTTCATAACTAAAATGTCAAACTATAACCAAAATTGCTAGAAAGTTTAATAAATGTGAAAATACTTTGCTTTCATGGCTGTCATGCCAACCTGTTTCAGCTTAGTCAGAATCTTTCTAAGAAAAGAAATCATTGGTCTGGTGTGTGAAGTCCAGCATAAAGAACTTGCATCACACACAATAAAAATTGAATTTCTGTGCTTGTAAATTGAAAAGCATATAAAATATGCATGAACTATGATTATTTTTAATGCTGAGCTTTTATTGAGAATAAATATTCTCCAGTCAAATTTAAATTGAATCCATTACTGCTATGTGTTTGAATATGGATTTTAGTACTGCTCATTACTGAGAATGAGGTACAACTTTCCTGGCCATTTTGTGAATTTTAGAGAATATATTTTTAAATGAAAGGTGATATGCTCGCTGAATGGCTTTAGTCATTAAAAGTTTTATAGGAATGACATTTACTTTACTCTTATTTCCTGCAACCTATTTAATAGCGAAGTGTGGCACACCCAATTTTCACTGATTTGACTTTAATCTGACAAGGCTACATCTGAGAACTAGCTCATTTCCAACTATCTGAAAAATATACTAGGATAGGTCCTATTTTTATGATCAAAGAAGGACATTCATCATTTCCTTCTTTTACATTGTTTTGATAACAATATATGGTGAAACATGTATTAAGCAGCTACTTGTATGAAGTATATAAAAAAATACATGATGTGAAAGGTGCTTGGCTAATGCAGGTGAATGTCTTCTCATAGGGTTGTAGGAATCCTGTGACTATAGATGTGAAACAAATATGATTTCTTTAATGAGGGATACTACAACAGCCATCTGGATACAAAAGACAATTGCTTGTAAAGGACAACATTTAATAACCCTTTTTCTTTATTATATTGATATGTATACAGTTGTATGTATGATTTGGAAAATTAAGTTCAGGACCATATTTTTTCCAAAATCTCAGGGTCCACTCTATAGAAATTTGTAGAAAATATTGAACAATTGAAAGTTTAGGACTGGAAACCAGAGGGATCAGAGAGCCACAAAAAAGAGAGTTATGTATTAGGAAGTTGTGAATATATCTAAGTGACCACCAAATTCAAATTATAAGGTTCAGTCCAACTATTATTGCAGGAAATAGAGAAAAAGATCAAGGAACTTCAGGCTGCTGCTGATGAAATGAAAAAGGAGATTTCACAGAGGCAGCTGGAGGCAAAAACACTACGGGAAGATTTGGAACATGCTCAGAGGCAGTGTTCTATGGACAACAAGGAATATGAGAAATTGCAGGACAAACTGGAAAATCTTAAGGTAACTCATTTATGGTATAACATATCTGGACTGAATTTCACCAACATAACTTAAGTCCAGGCAAAAACTAAAATCTATAATCCAACAATATGATTAGATTAATGTTAATTATGACTTATGTTTGACCAATCAGATGTGTTATGTCTGAACTGATGTTTCAAATCATGATTATTGAGTCAGGGCCTAATCAAGAATTGTGTCATGTTTGTTTTACATATTAAAGTTACTAAACAAGGTGTGATCCAATTTGAGTCTGAGTCAATGGTTTGGTATCCATTCTATGCTTGTGATGCAGACTGGCTAGATAAGGTGCAGTGTCACAGCTACTTGGTTTGTCATTAGTGTAACTGGGATTTTAGATTTGTATTCCTCTATAAGGTGATTAAAGGACTGGTACTAGACATACAACATATAGATTCATTTAAACCTCAACAACAGCAAAATGTATCATTAGGCCAAAATAATTTAGAGATTTTTAAAGTAGAAACATAGTGGAAAAATAAGCTTTCTGTAATAGTAGTTAATTTGATATTGAGTAATGTAATTCTGTCCAGTTTCAATACTCTGTCTCTGTGGGAAGTAGCATAGAAGCAATGACACATCTTTTCTGTCTTTATTGAAGTGCAAACAAAAATATTGCTGACTGTAATTTACCATCTTTATTTATTTCATGTATAGGATGATTTAAGTCCATGAAATTTGTAATTTTGTTTGATTTTTTTTCAGGGTGATTTAGTACAAGTGAATGCAGTACCTAGTCAGATTGCCAAGGAAGCAGATAAATTAGCAAGACAAAAGAAGTGAGCTAAAGAACTGGCTTTTTTCCAGTTTTACCAAATAAAAAGAAAAACAGACATTAGATTGATTGATTGATTGATTGATTTATATTTTTACAGCGCACCAGCACTCTGAGGCTATTTAGTGCCAAACATAATTTTATATCCCTTTATGTTTAAAACTGCTAAAATAATTTTATCGACCAGCGATTGGAGACCAAACAGTGAAAGGTAATGCGATAAAAATGGTAATGATGGTAAATAATTAAAAGTTTCCTGATCAACGGGGAGTGCAAATGTATAATAATGAAAAAATATGATTGGCAATTAAAATCTATCAGCTGCATAAATATAACACAGAACTGAACAAGGTGATAAAATATAAGCTATAACTTATAATAAATGTTTGCTTCCTTAAGGAAGTCTATAATGTTGGTAATGTTAACTGTATCAAAGAGCTCCCTCATGTCTTGCACAACGTAGTAATGATTACGCGTAGGTTGAAGATCGAAGCATTCCAGCATAAAGTGCTTAACGGTGAATGGTTCATTGCAAGCTATGCACTTTGGTGGGTCTTCTCCTTTTAATATGTAGGAGTGTGTTAAGTGAGTATGACCGAGTCGAATTCTTGCAATGACTACCTCCTCTCTACGGAGGGATCTGTAGGAAGGGGTCCATTCTCCTAAGATTGGCTTGATGGCATGAAGTTTGTTATTCACAGCATCATTCCATGATGCCTGCCATTTCTGACGTAAACAGTCTTTGATACAACGTTTAAAATCAGTATAGGGTGCTTTAAAATCAGTTGGTTCTAGTAATAGGGCCATTTTAGCAGCACAGTCTGCTTTATCATTACCTTTAATTCCTACATGGCTGGGTAACCAACAGTATACTATATTGTGGGAGGTACTCAGACATTAGAGGAGACAATGACTTTTTCTTATTCCCCCTTTATATCAATTTGGCAGAGTTGTTTCTTATGCTCCATTTAGATCAGTTTGGCAGAGTTGTTGGTCAGTTGTTTCACTGATTTTGCCACATGATTTTTATTGTATACTTTGTTTTATTTTAAACTGTTAAACAAATTCAATTTTATAACTTTTATAATGACTTTTTCTTATTAGCAAAACATTTGTCATCATTCTTCTGAAAGCATGTCTTGATCAACTACAAATATTTTCTGTTGTACTCCATATTTCCTATATGCCATAATATCTTATCTTTTCCAGTGAAATTGAAAATAACTTCAAACAGCTGGAAAATGAATATCAGGAATTGTTAGAACACAAAATGCAGTTGGAACAAAAGTTTAGTGAATTGGAACATGAGAAAAATGAAATGGACGTTGAGGTTGAAAAACAAAGATCAGTGCTTACAGAAAAAGACCGTGAACTTGAGCTTTTACAGAAAGATTTTGAGTATGCAAAAGACAGGGAAGGTGTTTTAACAGGAGATAAGTGAGTGTTTTTATATGTATCTAGTTATACATTTTTATTACTTACATATTTTTTAATAAACCATGATATTATTATTTGAATGAGCATGATTTATGTCCATTTCTATAATTTACCAATACTAAATATTTTGCCAATATTGTATACTACATGCATCAGGTAATTCACCAATACTTCATACATCAAGTAATTTGTCAATATTGTATATATCAAGTAATTGACCAATATTATGTACATCAGGTAATTTGCCATTATTATATACATTAAGTAATTTGCCAATATTATAAAACTCAAGCAATTGCCAATAGTATATACATTAGGTAATTTGCCAATATTTTATACATTAAGTAATTTGCCAATATTATATACATCAGGTAATTGCCAATATTATATACATCAAGTAATTTACCAATATTATATACATCAAGTAATTTACCAGTACTAAATACTTTAAATAATTTGCCAGTACTACATGCATCAAATGATATGTCAAGTAAATTGTCAATACTACATGCATAAAATAATTTGTCAATACTATACACCTCAAGTAATTTGCAAATATCATATACATCAAGTAATTTACCAGTACTAAATACATCAAGTAATTTGCCAATATTATATACAAGTACATACATTACAATTGTAATGATACTAATATAATTATTTTATTAAACTTGTAATGATGCTAATATAATTTTTACATTAAACTTTTAATGATAGTAATGTAATTATTACATTAACTTTTAATGATACTAAATTAATGTAATTATTACAATAAAAACTTTTAATTATATTAATGTAATTTTTATATTAAGCTTGTAATAATACTATTATAGTTAACTTCAATTTTCAGAGCTACTCTTGAGCTGAATCTTAGACATGCTGAATTTGAAAAGAAAAGTCAACATGAACTTCTCTCAAGAAAAACTAGAGAAAAGGATAGGGATTTGCGTAATTTGAAAAAAGCTGAGCTACAGTTCAAGGTAGCAGAAGAAAATTTGAATCACACCAAACTCTTACATGAAAAAGTCAAGTCTCAGGTATGTAGCTGGGAGTTTTAAGTCTGAGTTACACCTGAGTTATATCTTTTTCCAGATCAAATAAGTTGTATCTAATTCACAATTCCAGAACCTGGTGATGTGTTTCATGTTAATGCAGGTATAAAATTCTTTCTTCTTTTTTATCACACAGCAATAACTAGAAAATAAATGTAAATGTTCTCTTTATACTGCTCCTTTGCAAAGTAAAAATACCATGCATATCAGTCAGTGCTTTCATGACAGGACTGTGTGGGATGGGACAGTTTTTAGGGGAAAATCACCTGGGGTCAAGAAGAAAATGTACTTATTACCTTACATATAATTTGTTCTTTTTTTCCGATTTCTTATTAAAATGCATTCAGACATAAAAACTTATTTATTGCTAATAATACATCAATGTTAAACTTTATAATTTTAATTTGAAGTTCTTAATTAATTAATTAATTAATAATTAATTAATTAATTAACTAACTAATTAATATGTAATTAGTTAACATTATGGCGTATGAATTGCAAAATTAATGATAAAGTTAACACATACTTATCATATCCACAAATTATAAAATTAGCTATGATAACACTTTCTGGTACTCAATGAATTTATTTGCTGCCAAACTCAAAACCTTGCTCACCCACATAAATAATAAATGGGTCAGCTCAATAAACAATGTGCTAGAGTTAAACAGATAATGAAAATGCATGTCCTTCCACTTATGTGGGTTTTAATGACAGTAACATCAACAGAGAAACAAAGAGTACAGACCTTTGCAATAACCATATAAAGAAGCCTCATCCAAAAAAGCAGATAATTTAATAAGAGAAAAAAAGACAAAGACCAGTGGCCACAGTCATTACATACTGTAACTTCAGAGACCAATGATTTAAGGGAGTACCTGTCACACACTGCTGATTTAAGGGAGTACCTGTCACACAAATCAGGGTGAGATTTCTCATTATGTCATTATTGGCATAGTGCTGGTTTTTACAGCAGATAGACAATACAGACCTTTGAACTGACTGTACATCTATGATTGCTAATCCTTTACAGATGGACTGGTTAATCAAAATATGGACTTTGACAACCATGGCACAAGAGTGGTGGTTTGTAACAAGTAGATAAATCTGGTTCACAGTCTTCCCCATTCAACTTTACCTTTAAATTAAATGAAACTTATAAACAGCCTCAGAATTTTCTTTGTTGCTTGGTGCATTGCAATTCAGAGCAGTCTACACTCTGCCTACTCTACAGTTGTGGTTACCAAGGATTAAATATCTTGTTTATGATACCGTCACATGCATAGCAGTATTGGAACACCTATTTAGCCAATGTCATGGTCAGTGGTTGCAATTAATAGATCAAGCATGACTGCATTTACATAATAAATATTGATCCATGCACAATGATTTTATTCATAAATAACAGGTGTTTGCTTAAAGCAGATGTCAAGAAAATTAGGTTTTATGTAAATGTAATTGCAGTGATCATGTTTTTTTCAGTTTATCTGCTAAACAAACTGATTTTGCAAGCCAAATATCTGGCACAAATTTACCACATAAAAAGCAAGTGTCTTGTACTTATAAATACATTTTATTTGACATTTTTATAAGGATTCACAAATTATAATCAAACTAAAGCTTTAAATCTAGCAGAAGAGTTTATAAATTTAATCCTGCTGCTTTTTTTTATATTATTGTTGAGTATGATTGTCCCATCATAGGTGGATGTCTTGCCAAAGGATGACGGAACATTGCAGAAGAAGAGAGAAGACCTTCAGAAAGAAGTTGAGTCCACAAAAAGAGCTCTGGGTCAGCAGGTGAGAGAATAGCTTTCCACTTGTCTGCTGTAACTTTATATTCTAGGGTTATAAAACCTGAATTTTTCATTGGGTCTGACATTTTAAAGTCACTATTGTAGTCCAGTGGGTTGTTAGGAAAAGCATTTGGTAGTTAAGTTCAGACTCAGTTGACAGGGATTAGACATTATACTTTAATATGAATCTACTAATTCTATGATCATCATATTTTATCATCAGCTGATCATTTGATCACTTATCATGAAATGCCATAATGTAACACAGTCTCCTTAATAAAGCAGCTACAATCATCAAGCTGAATATGGTATGTAACAGAGGTTACATTGATTCCATATTTTGTAGGAAGTGACTTCTATCTCTAAGATGATTTAACAGTATCACAGGAAAAGCATGAGTTAGAGATCAAATGTTATAATGGCAAAATAAGTTTGTCAACAGATAGTTTTTCATAGCCACAGAAAGATAAGTAATAAAATAAACAAAATTTATATAAAATAGGTAACTGCATTGTCTCCAAAATAGATGACTGATAATCATTCAAGGCAAATCACCTCCTCCCACTTGGTTTTCAGATGAAATATTTAATACAATTTATCTCTTCATAGTTTGTCATCAGAAAACTTATGATCTTTTCTCTCTGTCCAGATATTCCATGCTCAATGAAAGTTACTAGTTTTCCTGAATACTATATAGATTATTAATATCTTTCTTCTCATGATATTGTATTGATGTACATAGCAAGTCTATTTTCTAGGTAGGTAAACCATGTTGCATTATATCCTTGCTTGCCTATAAGGAATGTTGATAATGCTTTAATGTTCATTTAAAACATTAAAATAATTTTATTTGCATTTCAGGTGCTTGGTTTCTTTTTGCTTGTTTGTAAAGCATTGATAGTTTCAGTCTGTTCATCTGGTAAATGCACTACCATTGGTGATTGGTCTTGCCAGAACCTTTTCCACCAAATGTGACCCATCTTTAATCTTTATACTGTTTCATAATGTAAAGATAGTTTTTGACAATTGAATTTATTGCCAAAATAATATACATCAATCCATTTTATATTATCTACAAAAATCTAAAAGTTAATCCTTAAATTTACCTAATGAAATGCTTGAAGCCGCCTTGACAGTAAAACTTAAAATATAGTGATCATTGCCTTAAATATGCTTTGGAGCCAAAATTCTCAGAGTGGTTTGGGAATCAAACTGCAGAGGGACAAATTCTTTGCACTCTAGTTATGGATATAAAAACTGAGCCAACTTTGTACATCCAAAATGAGTTTTTTCCAAAGGGAAATATGCCAGTGAATAAAATTCAGACCACAAGAAATTGTGAAACTAATGTGTTGTAGATGTTGACTGCTTTATCAGAAATATGAATGGGAAAACAAAGATAATAAACTTCATATATATTAAAGTGCATTATGTCACATATTAAACCACTTTTAGTGAGAATGTTCCCTCTTTGTATGTTCTCCTGCAGTAAATATAAAAGAAACTTGCAATCACATGTTGGCTTTGTGTAACACTGATGACCTTTCATTTTACAGTTTTGATTTATTAAATACATTGGCAACTGACTCAACATGAAAAGTTGTTTTTCCTTTATTATTGACTTGAACAAGCTTGTGGCTCACTTTGCTTTGGGATTTATTTAGACATATGTTTGGGAATATGTCAGTTCCTTTTAATGCCAGTTATTGTCAACAGTAATATTTGGAAACATTGTGTCCGGAACATTGAAGTGTCTGTTTTGGTGTATTATGGTACTAAATTTGCACAAGAAGTTTACTTTGAAGCCTGTTTCTGTTGTTATATTCCTTTAAAATTAGATTTCTAACTAAAAACTATGCAAGATTAACTATATGGGCAAATTATTAAGGGTGCCAGATTATGGCAAAGCAATATCAATTTTTATTTCCTGTGATTATTTAGCTGAAACTGTTCCCTATGCCTAAGCCTTGAGAGAAATGCTATGTATGATGTACCCCAGTAAAAGACAACCTTTGCTATAACATAGTACACTGAAGGTTCTAATGTACCCCAGTATCATACAACTGTACTTATAACATGGTACACTCATCTTTTTCTGTTGAACATTGTTATAGTGATCAAGGATCATTGTTCTGTTTATAAGGCACCCTAGTTTAAGCAACTATACTTTTAACATGGTATCCATTTATGACTCTCATGAACAATGTTATAGTGAGAAATCACTGTACCATGTTGAATGTACCTCACTATAAAACATATTTCACTTTTATGTCTCCTTAAATAGTTTTATTATGAGCAATCACAGTTCTATGCATAACATGCCACCATATAAGACAAATATATAACATGGTACACTTTTATATCACTGTTGAACAGTGATGTAGTGAGGGGTCACTGTATTAAATTTTTAGCTACTATGCTTTGTGAAATGCTTCCATAGATACATGCTGAAAAATGTAGAATAAGTTATGATATACTGGAGCCACCATTCTATTTAGTATTCAGCAAATGGTAGTCAAGATATAATATGTTAACCCCAAGACTCTAGGCACAGAGTTGGGTTTTGCTTTCATTATTTTAATGGGCCTTTTTACTCATGAAATGTTCTGCCAGTTTGCAGCCATCAAATATAATAAATGTCATTTCTAAAGAAAATATTCTTAAATCAATTAAGATTTTACTATTATATGAAAAATATCATTTATCCAGTGATTTAATTTCAGAACTCCCTGACCAGAGTGGAACATGTCCGACTAGAGGCCAGTGCTGCTGAAGAACAGAATCTTTTATATGAACAGAGTGACCTGAGGATAGAAGTTGTTGAGCTTACAAGGTTGGCAGCAATCAAGGTAAAATGGAAGATTAGCTGAATTTATTTTATATATGCTTCTTAATACCTTTTGCATTTGGACTTAAGCTTTCCAGATTACAATCATAAGGTAATCAGTTAACAGCTTGTTGTGTACACATTGTTGTCTTAAGCTGATTACTTAGCCACACATCATTGCACCAGTATATCATTTCCAGTTCTCAGTAGACTGGTTCCCACTGATTTCTGTAATGTGGGAACAAAATATATAAAAATTCAACATCCTTTGTAATTTCCCATACATGTGTTGTATGAGCAATTACTAATTAACATGAATTATCCACAGTAAGGAAGGAAGCAACCTTTTCAGTTTTATAAATATTACATTTTTGTAAAAATTCTCCTGTTTCTGAAAAGCAATTGATTTCAACTTTAAAATGGCATGTGTGGTAGACAGCTTTTTAAGTAGTATTTGTGTGTATGTGTGTGTATATATATATATATATATATATATATATATATATATATATATATATATATATATATATATATATATATATATATATATATATATATGTGAGTGTGTGTGTGTGTGTGTATATATATATATATATATATATACACACACATACATACATACATACATACATACATACATACATACATACATACAGTTTTACTTAAATAAATAAATTGGGATCCATTACCATATCTGCTTTATATCAGGAAATATGTTATTATGAAGGGTGTTGTACAGAGTCAGTGCTGTATATTTTTCATATCATCTGTCCATCCATTCATTCATCTGTCCATTACCCTACGTCCTTCTCAGTGACCACATGGAACTTAATCAGACTTTGTAGTTGCACTTCTTTTTATTGTTTTGTAACCATGAACATGAGTAATAATTTTGCTCCAACCCCTCACTATTCTAAAAAAGATTTTCCAGTAATAAACATATGGTGGAATGAAAATTCTGTTTGGTACCAGCATAATTATCTAGCAGTATAATGATAATGGTTTGAAAAATCCTTGCCAATGAGCACATGATTGTGAACAGTATTTCCGTACTTGAACTTTTCAGGCTGATGAGAGGGAGCAAAAAGCTAGAGACTTCATGCGAGCAGAGATGAGGTACCACAAAGCCGTGGAGGACCTAAAAACCAAACAGCTTCAAATTCAGGACCATCAAAAGAAACACCAGGAAATGCTGTTGAAGTGAGTTGTATTATAGGATTTTTGTTACAAACCAGAAATTCTCACAGTAATGATGAACTTTTTATGTTGTTTATTCTCAGGTTATCTTAGCATCTGTAACATTATAGTAATAGTTGCTTCAAATTCCCTCATATTTCCCGATTATTTACAAATTAAAAGTTTAAGGATGTTTTGATTATTTCTATTAATTTCTTTTGCTTCTGAATGCATTGCTATACTCAAACATTTTCAGGTTATTTACAAGCTTAACGTTTAAAGACTTCTATGTGTTTCTTATAGGCTGTTTTTATTAATAAATTATAATAACAAAGAACAATTGTAGTAGTCAATGTGAAGTACTCCCTTACTATAAGGTACCTCTGTTTAAAGTAGTCCTTTAAATAATATGTTTATGGTGATGGATCCCATTTTAATAATAGTAATATCATGTAATAAAAGACCTCAATATTAGGTGACCTCACCTATAAAGTGGTCCAGTTATATGACTACAATGAACAGCATTGCAGCAAGAGAATAATCTACAAGAGGCCACCTTCTAACCATCTGAGATTGTCTTTACCATTTGATATAATGGTTTGATGTGACTTTCTTTCTTTTCAATGGTATCAGATTTCTTGGATTTGCAAAGAAGGCAATTTCCTTAGTGCTTAATTTCCTAGACTGGGGCAAAGATCCGGTTGTTACCCTAGAAGAATAATTGTCTCTTGGTCTTTACATTAGTAGTTTAAAGCAGCTACAAATCCATGAAACCTAATTTCCCATGAAAACTGGTAAAAATCTAAAAAATGGTGAATTCATAGTACTTACCTGACTGTCATGTAGACAACCAGAATTCAAACCCTGATTGCTTCAATATATTTCATCCCATCCCATTACATGTACAATATACCAGGTACATTTCCAGACCAAGTATATTTACAGCACTATCTTGAACACATGGTCCTACCTTAAATCTGATATTGAAAGAGACAAAAGTTAGAATCAATTTATATGATGCATAGAAAATTGATTAAAAAAATATTTAGTTACATGTATTTTTCTTAAGTCTGAGAATTTGTTTTTCTTTACAGATTGAAAGAGTTTGCCCAGCTGTATGATGTAATTAAAAATGAACGTAACAAGTGTGTCAATCTGATCCAAACCAGTACTCAAAAGGCAGCGGAGATGAGAGAAAAAATTAAGATTCTTCAGAATGAGATTGAAATCCTACGCACTGCAGTCATGCAAAAAGATAGGTCAGTATAAAATATTTTAAAATGCAAATCGGTTGGTGTTTTCTATTTGCTTAATCTGAAGTATGTCCTGCCATATGTATTTTTTTTACAATTTGATATAGTGCTTGTTTTTGGATAAATATAAATTCCTTCTGGCATAAACAAAAAAATTGCCAGATTATTTCCCATTATGTTTGTCATGTTTGTTTAACAAGCACATTTAGAGAACATACATTCTTTCTTTCACAAGCAAAAAAAGTAATATACAAAGTGTTTAATGCTGCAAGAAAACATGCAGTATTACCTTGTCAGTCCATCCTGTCATGTCACATTATGTCATGTCCTGTAACAATCTGAAGAGTGGGCATATGGTGTTACCCTTGTCTGTCTATCCCACTCTGTCATCTCACATCATGTCACATCCTGTTACACATTGTTTCATGTCAGTTGCTTTGAAAAGACTGCAGGGATTGAAACCAAATTTTGGTATGTGGCTTTACAGCTAAAAGATCTGAATATAATTTGAATTTGATTTTCGCCATTTCCAAATAAAATTTAATAGAGTTATAAAGCCTGTTTGTCTTAGAGTCTTAGAACATAGCCCTTCTTCAGTTGTATCATATTTGTTGAAGTAGTGATGTTGAATTGATATATATATATATATATATATATATATATATATATATATATATATATATATATATATATATATGTATATATATGTATATTGTTTTCACATCAGAGTAATTTTTTAAAGCTAAGATGGAGACTTTTCTTCATGTTACTGACCTAAATATATTTATGCAGTTTAGCTTAATTTTCTTCCTGCAATCATAGTCTTTAAAACTGACATCTGTAGAGAATAAAAAAACAATACCATGGAATAAACATTGATTTTGTTTTAGGCTTATTCAATAGACTCTCAATAGACATGTACATGTATTATTTTGGTATAATTGTTTTAACAGACAACTTCAGAAACAAAAACTAAAACATATGAACAGTATTGTCATGCGTGACAGCTTGCGGAATGAAGTTGCTAAGCAACAGCATATTGAGGAGGAAATGCATGAGAAGCGTGAACAGCAGAAGATGGACATATCCAAGCTGAATACAATGATCAATCAAGCAGAGGAACAGATGACAAAGCTTAGAAACAGATATGAAAAGGCTGTTTCACATAGGAATGAAAGGTGAGACCATTGTTATTGCTTTTTTAACAGTATAGACATTGCTTATAATAAAAAATCAGTGGTTATTTTAAGTAAATTTCAAACATGTACAAAGTAGAAACATGTTTATATTATATATAAAGATGTACAGATTTTTGCAGTCTTCTATATATACTCACTTATTAGTCAAGTCCAACTATAAACTTCACAGGTCCAGATCTGCCATTGCATTATGTACTGATAGAACTTGGTATGTGTGATTTGTTAAAAGTGATCAGTATAAAACACAACACAGACCCTGATTGCTGGCACATTATGCAATGGCAGATTAGGATCTATGTTGTTTGCTGTTGGACTTGTAAGTGATTATATATGGTAGTGATTGAGAATAAGGCCTGGGCCCATCATTTTGTAAGCAAATGAGAAAATTTTAAGCAAACAGCTTCCTGAGTAAATTCTACAGTCCAGAATTTCACCATACTTTACAATGGGACAGGGGTCCATTTATTGGCTCTTCAGGATCCCAAATTCAAATAATTTCAGGATTAAAAAATATCATTGACTTTATCTTTATTTAATCTATGTTCATAAGATACCCATTTTAATAAAATTTGTAGTTTTATATTGGGTAACTTTAAGAAGGTGTGTATTTTCAGTATTGGGTCATTATAATAAATTTTGTATTTTCAAAACTGGATCTTTATAATGATATATATATTTTCAATATTAGGTCATTATAATAAAATGTATTGCCAATACTGGATCATTATAATAAAATATATATTTTCATGATAATAAAATATGTATTTTCAGTATTTGGGTAATTATAATCAATCATATTTTCAGTATTATAGTCACTATAATAAAACTTGTATTTACAATAGTTGGAGGTACTAATTTATTTGTATTTTGGCAATGACTGTGTCTTCATTTCTATGCAGGGGCATTAAACTTATTGAGAGAAATGAAGAAGTGTGCATTTTCTATGAAAAAGTTAACACACAAGGTATTCTCTCTCTCTCTCTCTCTCTCTCTCTCTCTCTCTCTCTCTCTCTCTCTCTCTCTCTCTCTCTCTCTCTCTCTCTCTCTCTCTCTCTCTCTCTCTCTAATACACAAATAACCTATTCAGACCACTTTAGTCTCTAATTGGACTGTAAATATAATCAAAATAAAACAATTTTTTCAAGCCATTTATTCAGCCGGACCTCATGGTCATAAAATATCTTGAATGCAAAATTTAAAATTGGATCACTGCAGATCTGAAATCTGTGACAAATTTCATATAATTTTGAAAGCAATAGGAAGCTTTGCTAATTCAACAGTTGTAGACTTGCTTTGCATATGATCTGTGTAGTTTTGTTTCATTCATTAACACATGTATGAATGGGTGTTAGGTGAAGCATGAGATGTTGTTTTCTCTAAGTAATCCAGTTTCCTTGACTTGACAGTCAATCATACTTCACTGAGAGTTAATAACTGTTACATAGGTGTTAGAATCTGTAGAAAAATCATGTTAAAAAAGCATGTACCATGTATACTTAATTAAAAGTCTAATCCAACTGCAAACTGCACAAATTCACATCTGTTGTCACGGTGTGCTAGGTTTATGCTGTTGTTAGGAGTAATCAGTAGAAAAGACAGTATAGACCATGATTGTTGGGTACATTATGCAGTTGCAGATCATGGTTTATGCTGTTTACAGGTTACATAAGCATATTTGGTACTTTTAAATGTGACCATTGAATCTTTATTTTTTAGATCAGATGATCCGAAATGGAAATGTGCAGCTGCAGTGTCGTGAAGAAGAGATTCGCTTCCTCAAGATGCAGCTTAATGAGGAACGTAGAGCAATGGAGCTGTTACGTAAACAAATGCCCAACAAACATAATCTTGAAGATGAACTAGTCACATTACAAATACAGGTATTATTAGTATTTAGTACTTACACTGATGTTCATAATTCATTGTATTATACAGCAATGTACACAAACAGATTTTGAAGGGGAATATATCATACCCAGCTTTTCAGAGAAATGGGGAATATTAAATAAAGCCTTTCAATCCTTTTTTCCATCCATTTTCATTTTCACATAATAGTTCTCATAGTTATCACTGGATTTAATTCATAGTTGGGATATGGTTTTATATTGATGATATCTTCAATCAGTTCAGTGTTTAGCATTTAGGAAAGTTATGGACTCCAGTAACCCAAATCACCATATGTGTTGCATATTACATGGAGGGTACTATCTTCAGAATCATGATCATGGTGCATTATTTACATTTTCATAACACTTCTGCTGTTTCTTTAAAATCATTGGAGATTAAGCAATGAAACTACTTTGCATACTTATATATCATCACCAGAAATAAGTATCTTGTGTACTATATTGAGGGTGCTATCTTCAACGTAATGGTTATGGTTAAGTTTTGGACATTTTCCATTGTACTTTTCCTCTTGCTTTAAACCTGTTTAAGATTAAGGAATGAATCTTATTGTACTTATACATCATCACTAGAAGATGTGTTGTATATCACATTGGGATGCTTTCTTCAAGGTGAAGGTCATGGCTCAACATGATATATTTCCATTAAACTTTCCAGTCCACTCAGTAACTTTAAATTGTATGGAATTATGGGATAAGATTTGGTAGGCTTGTACATCATCAATAGAAGGCATGTTGCATACCACACTAGCAGTCATATCTTCAAGGGCAAGATCACAGCTTAATACTCTATATTAATTACACTTTGTAATATGCTGTATAAGTTTAAAGCATTTTTAAAGTTATGTGATGTGATTTTTAACGTAGCTTTAATAATTTTTCAGTCATATTGCTACAATGTCTGCAGTGTGGCAGTTTATAGTGATGTCTATCACTGGGGCATCATGCCGCAGACATGTAGCATGATGTCCCACCCAGTCATATTATTCTGACACCAGGCCAACCAGTCCTAACACTAACCTCTTAATGCTGAGCATCTAGCGAGGCAGCTGTTAGTACCATTTTTGTAAGTCTTTGATATGACTCGACCAGGGATCGAACCCAAGACCTCCTGCATCAGAGGCGGCTGCTCTAACCACTAGGCCACCAGAGCGTTTTTTAAAGTTATGGGATAAGACTTAGTTTTATTATGCATCCTTACAAGAAATTGTTTCATGTACCATTTTGGGAGTAATATTTTAAGGCTTAATGTTTTGTAACCATTGCAATTTCACTTTTTTAGATTAGTGGATGAAAATTGATATTTTAGTACATTATCACTACAATGGCATGAAGGTCAAGGTCATAGATCAGTATTTTTTCCATCACTTTCCATTTATCTTATAAATTTAAAGTTGTTTGATATTAAGAGATGAAGGATGGTGTAGTTGCACATCATCGCTATAAGTTGTATCATGTACAGCATTGGCAATCCAATCTGAAGGTCAAGGTTACAGCTCACTATATTATGTTTTCCATTGTAATTTCACTTCCACTTTACAATTCAGAGCTGTTTGCGATAATGGATGCAATTGTGTATGTGTGTATATATATTGTGTATATATATATGTTTTGTACCACATTGTAGGCAATATCTTCAAGGTCAGTGTCATGATGTTATATGTTGAATTTTTCTATTACACAGTCCTTTGCACTTTTTAAGGCCACTTGAGATGAGAGATTGAAATGTGGTATTACTTTATATCACTTAAAGGTGTGTTTCAGAGCACAATGGGGTCCTGTCTTTAAGGTGAATATCATGGGTCAATATTTTAGGTGTTGGTCATCTTTTTCCATTTGCTTTCAAATTTTGCAGCTATTTAAGATAAATGAATGAAGCATTATATACTTATAGTGTCACAATAAGATGTGTTGTGTTGCATGTTTGAGGTCATATCATTTATCATCATCAGGGTCACATAAATAGTTTAAGGATGAATCATGATACAGTTATGCTCTTCAGTTTGATGGCATCTATCACATTCAAATTTTATCTTTATGGTCATGGTCAATGAGCAACTTTACACCCCATTTCTGCATTGTTCCTCTAATGCCCTTTTAATAAGGCAATTAAACTTAGTTTTTTTTAATATATGCATGCACAGTAACTTGACAGCTCTGTCTTACATGTCATAGTCAGATTTCATTATTGTGAACTTTTTTTACCTCACCATGGTTCGCATAGGGAAAAAATTACTGAATATGCAGTTTGTACAAGTTTGTTTGGTAGCATTCTTCATTAATTATTGTACTTTTTATGGCCTTTGATTGGAATTTAACCAGATTTGACTGTACGTTTTATATTGATAAGATCTGAACTGTGTTGATTTTCAGTTACATGTTCAAACACAGATTTACAAAAACTCTTCATCTGAAGTTAAATTTTCTGATTTTATTTTTTTGGGCAGTCACATGCAGGAGTTGGTTTTCAACTAAATGAGATGTGCTATTTTATATTGATACTGTATGCCAGCGGTACCCAACCCCCAGGCCGCAGACCGGTACCAGTCCATGGATCAAATGGTACCGGGCTGCCCAAGGAACATTAAATTATTTCCATTTTATTTACTGTGGTATATTTCTCTTGGGTTTGTGCGACTTTCCATGGATGAGAGGTTAACCGGGAGCTGAGAGACATCACCTTAAGCCGCACCATTACTGTGCATGCGCAAAATATTGTGATATCAGGGCGGTTTTATGTCACGTCTGGAGCAATATCTATATCAGAAGGATGTGCATGAGGATTTGTGATGTGCACTATCTTTGCCAAACAACATCACAGAATCAGAACTGTTCAAGTAACTGGATGGTTATATATCAGGACAACTAAAATGGCTCTTTAGTGTCAGCATATGCACAGACGAAGCTGCTACAATGATAGGACGACTGTCTGGTTTAACTACTCGGATTAAGGAAGTTGCACATTAGAGTGAATCTACGCATTATATCATTTACAGGGAAAAGCTGACAAGCCGAATAATGTCACTGGAATTAAACAGTGTATTGATTGATGTCATTAAAGTTATTAACCACATCAAAGCACATGCCCTAAACTCACACCCTTTCAGCAGCTTTGTGAGGAGACGGACGCAGAGCACAGATACCTTCTCATATGCACAGAAATATTATGGTTATCCAGAGGAAAATCGTTAACCAGAGTATTTGAATTACGAGAACTATTGCAAAGATTTCTATCAGAAAAGAAGTCACCACTGGCATCACATTTCAGTGGCAAGGTATTGGTCACAAAACTGGCTTACCTGTATGACATATTCAGCCTGATTCAGATATTAGAGGGGATTTTAGGCGAGACTGAGCCTGAGCATTCATTCTCCCAGTTGGTTCACGATCACCTGTCTTTGCTTTTAAGAGTTCAATCGATACTTCCCAACCACAAAAGGCCCACGATTTGGTAAGGAATGGGTCCGCGACCCATTTGTCAACAAACCAGGCAGGCGAATCTAACATGTCTGTGCAAGAAGAAGATAGACTGCCAGAGATCGGAAATGACGGCAGCCTTAAAACTACGTTCGAGACAACAACTCTGCCGGTGCTTAGGATTAAATTCATGGCGGAATACCCTGAGATTGCCAACACAGCACTTAAATCCCTATTGCCATTTCCAACATCCTATGTATGTGAAGCGGAGTTTTCTGCAGTGACAGCAACCAAAACAAAACAACGAATAAACAGGACATAAGGAACACACTTCGGGCAACAGTGTCTACTATTACCCCTAGATGAAACCTTCTCGTTGCAAAGAAACAAATTCACGGTTCTCATTGATTTTGCGTTCTAGTGAGTTAAAATATTAAATCACTTTATATTAATTTTTTGGTGTAACTATTTTATTTTGATGGCATGTTTCAATACAATTAAATTAAAATTATTAAATCAAAACAATCTAAAATATAATCAATCAATGTCCCCCCTCCCACTTCAGCGGGCCACAGTAAAATTATCAAACGTTGACTGGTCCGTGGCGCTAAAAAGGTTGGGGACCACTGCTGTATGCAGTCACACTTTGATGGCTCCAACTTTAGATTGTCAAAAATTCACCATTATTCTTGTGACTGTCCTAGGAAATCCTTTTTGCCTGTGTTTTAAAAAAGGAAAAAGTACTGAAAAATTTAACCAAAAAAAAAAGATACTTTTTTTGCTCAAAACAGTGTAAATTTTTTAAGTGTTTTGTTCGTTATTATATGCATGTTCAGTAACAAAATGGGACTTTATTTTCAGTTACAAGACTGCCAGGACCGAATGCTAGAACTTGAAAAAGAGTTGGAGAATCCATATGATGAGAGTAGAGTTCGATATCTGGAGGGCAAGGATCCACCTCCAGCTGAGCTACATGAAAAGATTGAAGATGTGAGTTTTTTTAATCAACATTGTTGTAGTTTTTGGATAATGCTGTTTGCTAAAGTTTCATTGATATTGTATTGTTTTATATTCATTGCACAACTATTAATTTGGCTAGAATTTCTAATACACTAATTACCCTATTATAATAACCCTCCTTTGGCTAAGAAAACATTGAATTGTAAGAGTGGAACCGCAAGTGTGGGTAGTGAAATAGCAAAAATGAACAGATACAGTGGTGTCTACATCAAGGCTGTGCCACTAAGGAGGTGGCCACATTTGATAGGGGCCTGATAAGAAGGGACCATTGAATTACATGTAGTAAAATATTTGTTTCATCTATTAATTTAGAACATAAATAAAGTAGGCATGTTATTAAAATGGAATAAAGAATTGAATTTAGTCAAGCAAGAATATTACATTGAAATTTATTGTTTTTATGCACATTAAACTTGAATTTGACTTCTCAACTCTAACCTGTGCTTTGAACAGGACATCAACAATATGTATTACACTGCAATGGTATTTTCATTCTATTTTTTTTTCAATAAAAAATATCTGACAGTATTTAATGCCAAAATGTTTAGATTTGACTGATGACCTCATTATTAATTTCACTGAATTTAATTCAGTTAAATAAGTATAGTACAAATATTGGTGCCAAAGAATTCACAGTTAATGCTAATTGTATTAATTACAATTAACATGATTACTCTATTCACTGATAATAAATGTATAACGTATCATGACTACAGTGAAATATTGTGTATTTTTCTGGTGGGGGCAGGTCTTGAGAGGTTTCCTTCTAACAATTGTACTACATTTTACTTTTAAAACATTTTCTGCCAATAATTTCGGCCTGGAAGACCTTAAGACCTTATTGATAAATAGCACAAGGTACCACAAAAGTTTCCATCTCTGGAAATGTTCTTTGTTTACAGGTTGAAAATAATAATGAAATTAAATAGTCTACCAAATGTTTTCCTTTATCAGAAGGTATCCTTTTGATGTGGATGTCTGCGATTTCACTTTATGAATATTCATTTTAATCTTTCATCAAGAATCCCTCATTTTTAAACAAACAGTTGATTTTGCAATTGGTTAGTTTTAAAAATCATAGAGTAAAAACTTGTACAAGATAATACCTTTGACAGAGCTGGAAAATAGAAACAGGAAGTACAAATGTATAGGTTAATATACAGGTTTCTTGCTAAAGATATTTTTCCTTCCTATTTACATGAGTGTGGATCATAAGTTTACCTTTTATGATAATTCAGATTTGATATGGCAAATTGGGTCATCCTTTCAGTATTTAGTCTTAAGCTTCCCAATTTTCAAGAGGAGGAGGTTTCAAAAATAGCTTATAGTAACTTACTTTTTCTTGTATTAAGTCATTAAGACAGTTTGCATTCATGAATCCATCAATTTTGTTTTTTCTTTTTATTTATCATCAGCTTGAGATGAGGTTAGCCCAAAAAGAAGAACAATTGTTGGAAAAGGATCTGATATTTGAACAGGTGACACGGTTAAGTAATAGAGTGAGAAGCAAGGCGGAGGGTGGGAAAGATGATACTCTTGAACTTGCCAAGAAGGTAATTACTTTCAATAATTCTTCATAACATACACAACCACACCATCAAAAACAGTAAAGATTAATACCCACATTGATAATGAAACTATTCTTTGCAGTACCAATTTAGTAGAATTTAGAAAAGTATTGGTTAAAATCTGATGTAGATCCAGTTTTTGTGAAAGTGATCCTAGTCTTTTCTGATATAGTTTGTAGGTTTTACCTCATATTTGTATTCGTCAGAAAATTATAGGCTTAGCTTTGACTTAAGGGTGTAATACTAGTATTCTTCATGATGCATGTACATGCCAAGTGACATGATGGCAATCAATAGTGTCTGTGAACCCAG
Source organism: Potamilus streckersoni (assembly GCA_016746295.1). Taxonomy (NCBI): domain Eukaryota; kingdom Metazoa; phylum Mollusca; class Bivalvia; order Unionida; family Unionidae; genus Potamilus; species Potamilus streckersoni. Next base: position 56,384 of record JAEAOA010001667.1, on the reverse strand, counting down.
GTTAAATACAAAGGCCATTGCAGACCACTGTACTGTAATGGGATATATAAGTCAGAATGACCTAGTTTTTATTAAAGAGTATAGTACTACATGCCGCATCTTGTCCCAATTACAATACGCTGCAAGCAATAGTTTTAGAGAAACTGAGCTTAATGCACACCACCAAACCTTAAGACAGAAGTTACAGTGACCTCATTTTCACTAACGGCTGTAGTATTCCACATGAAATATTTACATATAAAGTCATGTGACTGCAAGAAATAGTGTCTGAAAAAATGACTCAACCTGTTATAGCAATGGGACAGATGGCTGGACAGACATCATGAATCTATTAGCTGAATTGCTTTGAAGTCTAGCAAGTAAAAAAGATTCACCCATTCTAAAAATTTTCTTCTTTGGAATTTTTCTGAACAATTGATAAATTGGATGGGATGAGGGTCAAAGCAAAACTGTTGTCCCACTAGTCTTAACTCTACTACCATGTTACTTTTTCCAGGTCAATGAGCTTCAATCTAAAATTAAGGACACCACACGAAAGATGATGGCCATGGTATCGGAGCTGTCCATGAACCAGGCCAATGCAATGAAACAGCAGCAGCAGCTTAAAGAGGCAGAAGCAGAACTTGAGCAATGCTATATTCGTATGGAGAAAGGAGAACCACCAAATGATGAAGTTGCACGTGAGTGGCTACGATATCTCCAGGATGAGGAGAGAAGACAGAGAGAAAAAGATGATAAAAAATTGGTGAGATTAAATTTTATGAACTAGAAAATTTTTCAAATACAAAAAGCACCTTATTATATAGACATTATTTATCTGGATCAATGCAAGTTGCTGGAAAGTATCTTTGAAATGTATCAACTATTACTGTTATTGTATAAACAGCAGGTCATTTTTAGAACTGAAGATGTAAGAGGGAAATTCATCTCTTGATTTTTAAAAAAGGAGATGTTCTCAACATAAGCAAGATTTAATGAAGAAACAAAGGTAGGGCCTGAGAATAGTCTGCATGATTTTCAAACATTTAGTTTATTTTCTCCAATGTTTTCTAGATAAGCATGACTCTCACAATGGATGTCCTAGAATAAACCTTGTTTACATATGTATTTCATCCATATTATCTTTGTCTACCTGATGATATGTAGGCCACTAAAATCCAAATTATTGTAGGAAATATTGATTTGAAGGACACCAGTTTTCTTTCATTTATCACCGTCTTGAAATAAATTGCTTAAATTATTGCAACATGTTGCATTAAACTTTTACTGAAGAATGATTTGTGGTCTTGTTAGGTTGTCAACAAAAAACATGCATCAGGCTTTCAATGGTTTGTTAAAAGACCTTTTGAAATTGGCATTTAATAAAAAACGTCTGTCATGAAAGTATCATACATATCAATGTAAAACATGAATACAGGGTGCTTTATGGAGTTTTTTCATCATTATGACAGCTGTATAAAAAAATGATTTCTTTCCTGTGCTATTTAGTAATACAATGCATACATTAGCTTCATAGAATCTATATGTTTCCAGCAAGAGGAGGAAGAAGAACAGTACCAGATATCTGGTGGTGTTACAACAACAGCTGAGCCTCGACCAAATGCTTACATTCCTGACGATGACAGTGAACTTCCAATTCCAAGACCTTATGGAAAGCATGCACCATTCAAACCATCTGAAGCAGGAACCACTATGCGTCATATTCGGAAACCAATACCTAAGCCTATTGAAATATAAGGTTCACTTGCTATGTAGATGTAAATGTGATCATGTATCATGTCTTATAAAGTTTGAAAAGTGATGGTTGAGAAATAAGATGCCAGTTTGGGAAGATGTCAAATAGATATGGTCACAAACTCATTGCATCAACATATCATTTTATATAATTGTTACACTGAAACGAAAACAGGTTTTCTAAAATTGGAACTAGTTTTGACAGCATCAGAATAGCAGAAATAGAGATTACACAAATTTAATGATTGACATTAAATATATCAAACTTAAATTCCACAGTATTACTGCAGATTTTTCAAACATTTTACAAAAAAAGTAAACATTGAGAAATATAAGACTTCCTTTTAGAGTCTGAGATTTTTTAATAGGAAATGAGTTATAATATGAAGCACAAACACAACTGTAAATTTAATTTTGTTATGAAAAGTTTTTTGTTTTTCAGCCAATATAGAATAATTAGCATTCTCAAATATTTATTGATTTATATACTCCTCCATAATTAGAACTGGAAACCATTTCAAAAATTTTGTGACATACATTTGAATTTTACTGTGAAAATAGATTTAATTATAAAATTTTATTGGTGATTTTCAGTGGGTACAATTTCATGAAAAGTATCTAACAGAATTAGATGTTATTAAAAGTGCCTTACTACAAGATGTGCTATACACTCAACATCAAGTACTCTTATCACAAGATTTTATTAGATGAGGTTTATTTTCAATATCAGAGAAAGCTTGACTGACCTTAATTTAATGCACAAAATATTTTTTCACATATTTATTTATTGGAGACAAAGCACTAAATAGCATGACAATGTGTCTTTTTTTAACCTATACCTGTCTTCCTCAGTTCTTATTGTTTCTCTCTCCGATCAATATATTTTTCTATAAACTTATTGACCTGCCTTTTTTTGAGAAACATCAAAGCAAATATTTGCACAATTTGACTGTGAACAAATTTTCCTTGCTTTTCCTAAAAATAAAGCCTAGAGTTATTTAGGTTGGATCTTTGGATCAATAATACGTTATGTGAAGGATCTCAGTAATTGGGAGTGAAACCAGTCAGGATCCCAACATGTTACTGGAAACAAAATTCCCAGACTTTTTCTCGACTAAAGAAAATTTTTCCCTGATCATGTATATAATATGAAACACAGACACACACATTGACTGCTTTAAACATGGGAAAAAAAAGGGATTTTTATTTTTCTAGTGACCAGTCCATGCTTGATGACAATTCAACCCCCACTTGAACAAATGTTAGCAAATTCGTATATTAGGACAGAAATGTTCTATGTTAAGTATGGTCCTTATTATTCAGGTCACTTTTGTGCCTGGGCTTATCATGGGAGAGTTAGTCATTAAAGTTAGCCTTGAGTTTTCCTAAAGTCAATCTCATGCCAACTTGAATAATTATTGTTTGAAAACACTTTGTGTATGACCATAAAAATGCTGATAATTCTTTAATATTAAAAAGTGATGATGAAATTTAAAATAAGCAGAATCTTGCAAATAATTTTAGTTTTTCATAATCATTTTTTTAAGTCTATAAGCTGCCTTTTTATCAAGTACAGCTTTTTGCATGTAAATTATTCAATAACAATGCATAGTAATAAATTTTTTAAAGCTACAAAAAAACCAGTTCCACACACCCATTTGAATTAGAAAATTACTAGTTATACCACATACCCATTTTGAATTAGAAAAATACTAGTACCACATACACATTTGAATTACAGAAGTACCAACAAGGTAACTTTTGTAAAAATGCAGCAAAGAACAACCTATCAATAAGTATTAAGCCAAACAACAAACCACTTCACAAATTCTGTCATTCCTCATATATTCTGTGTCAGTCTTCATCATTAATGTTAGCATATTGTGTTTCTCTGTTTCTTAAGAATAGATGACTTTAAATTGAGTGCATTTACTCATAAGTTTACAGAAGTTGTTCAGAACATTGTATACTGAAGCCAATTTGACATTACTCGCATTTCTTTCCATGCTTTTTCATATTAAATTTTCCTTGACTGGAGAGCACAGAATTCTGTTAAATTTCCCTGACATTTCATTTTCCACTTATCATAAAATTATGTGACTTTTCACAGATTTGTGGGAACCTTGCTCCATACAGTTTGCAAATTACATCTTGGATACATACATACATATATATATATATATATATATATATATATATATATATATATATATATATATATATATATATATATATATATATATATATACATACCAAGTAACTTTTCATCCTTTTTTTAAATGTTGCTAGTTTTTCTTGCATAGCACAAGGCCTATTAAAATGAAACAAGTTAATAAAGGTCTAGATGATTCAAAAGTATAAATTACAGAGGAATCAACTGATGGTAATTTTACATGTCTTTTGTGCCTTGTAGGCTTTCTTTGATACAGATGTTTTCTAGATTTATCCATACTATTTTCAAATAAAAATTGAAGCTTTACATGGATTGTTGGATAATCTACTTTCATTCTATGAATAGGTTTCATTTTGCTATCAATAGTTTTTGTATAGAAGTATTATGTAAATAATTAATTCTTTGTAAATACATGAATAAGAACCCAAATAAAAATTTAAAACATGTAAAAGTGTGTCCATCTTTATTTTCAGGCAATATACAAATTGTTGACAAATATTGCACCAGTGTTATAAGGAAAAAGTATGTTAAAACTTTCATCTGCTATGAGAGTAGTTATTTTTGGCAAATAGTATGTGTCATTAATATTAACTTCTTGTTTTAGCTTCATGATTTGTCTCTTTAAATATGTACCTATGGTAATTAAATGGCTCTTGTAGAAGGAGCATTTGTTTGTGCCTTAAGCACACACACCCAGTTCATAATATATCTATCTGTATATCTAGCTATTTATTTATCTATCAAAAATAAACAAAGACCATATAGCATGATTTTGTTTTGGTGCACAGGAAATTGTGCAGATTTGTCAGCAACTTTACAAGCTTGAATTTTTTGCTAGTTTTAGCTTAAACAATAAACTTTAAGAGGGTTTATTTTTGTGATTTCCTGCTTAACCAATAAATAGTTTAAATTTCTCAACAACTAAAAAACCCAGCCACTATACATTTCTGTCTTGACAAAATCATATAATAAAAAGGATGAGTGTCTGAGGCATCCAAATCCACATCAGTCATGTCACACAACTAATTTGTAGTTTAATTTAATAAGTGATTTACAACCTTTGATAAACAGACTCTTGTATTTAAAATCTCAATTGTGTTACAAAAAGTATAAATTGTTTAACATGTTTCATGTATTTCATTTGAAATAAGCATTCATGTAAGATCATCTATTCCTGTAATGTTCTCCATTTACAGATTTCATACAGTTTATGAAGATTTTTAAAAATAGAAATTAAGGAAGATTTCTTAGATGAATTAATTGCTAGGTTGACAAGAATAGTTTTTGTCAAGCCCAGTTTAGTCAGAAGAGAGAAACATGATATTTTTGATAGATGTATGGGTTGTTGCAATTTTGTTAGCTTTTTATTTGCATACATTTCCTAAATTCATACTTAGCATGAATCATTATAAAGCTAAGATGGTTCATTCTACAGCATGTTCACATATTTGTTTAGGGTCAAGGGCACACAAAAAATTTGCATTATGGCTTTGGTTAACAATTTTTCATTGTCTCCTAAACTCGTTGATGGATTTTCTTCATACTTAAGATAAGTTATTATAAAGCTAAGGCAATTCTTTCAGTGCCATGTATGTTCACTTCTTTGATTCTTTGACATTAAGGTTAAGGTTACAGTGAAAATTTGTGCAAAGGTTTCCAGCAAAGTTTTTTCATTTGATTTACATTTCCTAAAACCCTTAAATAGATGAAAACATTAAAAAGGTAAGACAGCTTATTTGCTAACCTATGTGCTTGACTCTTTAAACTTGGGGTCAAGGTAACAGTGAAAAAAACATGAAGGTTTTGTCATGAGTGTTATTTGTGCTTCATTAACTTAACCCATTGATGGATTTGTTTTTCATATCTTGGATGAATTATTATGACGCTAAAACAATTTAGTGACATGCAAACTTGCCCTTTTGACCTTGGGATCAAGGTCACAGGAAATTTTGTTTAAGTTTCATTTGCTTATACTTCCTTACCCACTTTGTTCATTGGGTCTTCAAATTGGCATTTTTTGCCATGAAATCTATGTAAAATTATACCAAGTGAAAAATAGTAAATAGTCCAAGTAGTATGAACTACATAAATGATACACCATAAACTATCCCTCAGTGTATAAAGATGAAACAAGAGGTTCAAGTGGGTCTGATAGTCTAGACATGGCACATTCACAAACTCATTAATATGTGGAGATGACACTGATATAATCACCACTCTGGTGGCCTAGTAGTTAGAACATCCGCCTTGGATGTGGGAGATCATGGGTTCGATCCCTGGTCAAGTCATAGCAAAGACTTACACAATGGTACTAATAGCTGCCTCGCTTGGCGCTCAGCATTAAGAGGTTAGTGTTAGGACTGGTCGGCCTGGTGTCAGGATAATGTGATTGGGTGGAACATCATGCTACATGTCTGCAGCATGATTTCCAGTGCAAGACATCACTATAAACTGCCACATTGCATAGTAGTGATATGAGTGAAAAATTGTTAAAGCTACATTAAAAATCAGTCAGATCACTGATATAATCAAATTCGTCTAACAGCTTGATGATATAATCTTCTATACAAAGTTGGATAAAACTGGTCAGAAATATGGCACACCAAATAGAAAAAAAAGCGCAGATGAAAAAATGGATCAATAATATGGTCAAATGTCATGCATATTGAAACATTTCAGAAAGCTTGACAAATAAGCTTATACAACAAGTTGGATAAAATGATGGTCATGAATTAGGCATCATGAATACTTTAAAAGCTCAAATGACAAAAGACACCATTAATATGAGCAGATGTCACTCACTTGTAATTAAACATTTCTGAGAGCATTATGATATAACTTACATGCCAAATTTAACAAAATCTTGACGGAAATAGGTTCCCAAGTGGTTATCAACTCAGTCAATTAGGTGCCACAATATCTCTTTAATATGCATTGATTTCAAACTAGTTTGAGGTCTCTAAGCTTATATACCAAGTGTTTGGTAAAAAAAAAAAAAATGGCCTCCTTGAATAGTAAAAGTCTCAATCAGATGAAAGATCACCTCTTCGATATACATGACTGTTGCCAAGTATTGATCTCATCCAAGATCCTGAAAATAAAAAACGATATTATACCAGGTTAGATGAAATTCTGTTAAAAAATTCAACTTCAATAGTGGTGATGAGCTCAGCAGTCATTTCATTGATTGATCATTTCTGCATGTGTGATTTGCATCATTAAACTAACCTAAAATCTTGATGACCTATGCCGTGTTTGATGGATACTGGGCCATATTATAAGCTCACTTAGTTTTCTGTTAGGTGAGGAACCAAAGCCATAACAAAACAATTTTGCAGAATGATAATTTCAAGATAGGATCTAAAAATTGGGTGGTTCAACTTGCTAAAGATAGAAGCCAAGCCTAGCTATCAAAACAATTAGGTATGTAATTGATCAGTAATTGATACCTATTCAAAAGTCATGCAGAAAGAAAAAGATTTGCTAGAGTAAGACTTTCAAAAAGAGCTGAAGACAACTAGGCTTGCCTGTATTCTGGTGTTTCTCTGATGCTGGGGATAATTTGTACACAAGAAAGTAATTAGAGTAAGAAAAGCAAGTCACAGTGATCTACTTTACCCTAAAACAGGTGCACAATAATGCAAAGAACATGCTAACCAAATTTTGTCTTAATCCCATGTTTGCAGTTTAATATCTGCTTGGTCAAATCTGCTGCTTTGATGGATATTTTGGATGTCTGATTTGCACCATTTTCATTTAGGACCAACAATATATAATCAGAAGATTTTTGGTGAAAACTCATGTCAGTATCACCTTCCATTTATGGAGAGTAATAACAGCAAGATTTTCAAGACAGCTTTATTGGATCCACATTTGGCACCTTTTTCCTTTAGGACCATCTAGCTAGGTACCATTCAAACTTTATCTTCGTAAAACCTATGTTGATATAATCATCCATTTTGGAAGAGATGAATTCATAATATTTTCAAGATGGACATATTCAGGGTCAATTTGCATCATTTTCATTTATGACAACACCATAAAAATACCATGTCAAGGTGATTTTCCATTTAAAAAGAGTATTAGCCATAATGGATGTTAGATCATTACCATTTTAATTTAGACCCAACAAGACATTATAAGAAGTCTTCTGGTGGAAACTCCAAGTTGATAAGACTTTCCATTTTGGAGGAGTAACAATAACACAATTTTGAAGATGGCTGTCATGATGGCCATACTCAATATCAGATGTGCACCATATCCATTTAGAGCCAACTAGACGATAAGAAGTCTTTCTAATTAAATGTTGATATGACAAGCCATCGTGTGGAGGTGAAAGTGGCACAAGTTTCATTTAGGACCCACCAGACATTGTAAGTAGTCCTTTGGTGGAAACTCCATGGCAATATGACATTTTGATAAGTAGTTGTAAGATTTTCAAGATGACTGCAGATGCAACCATACTAGACATCACATTGGCACTGTGTTCATTTAGGATCAACTAGACATCATAAGAAGTCTTTCAATGAAAACCCCATGTTGAAGAGAAGTAGCAATAACAATTTTTTTAAAGAAGGCCATTCTGGTGCCAATCTAAATGTCTAAGCAGCATAATTTTCATTTAGGACAAACTAGACATCATTGTCTTTTAGTGAAAATTCCATGTTAATATGACCATCTTATCAAAATGTTCACAATGGCTGACATGGTGTCTATAATGGATCTCAGATCAGCACTATTTTCATTTATAATGTGTTTTAGATAAAATTTCAAATTTACATGACCATCCGTTTAGGAGTGGTGATAAAAAATTTCAAAATGGCTGCCATGGTGTCCATACTGGATGATAGATCAACACAATTTTCAATTATGACCAACTAGACATTATATGAAGACTTTTAGTGAAAACCCCATGTTGATATGAGCATTTATTCATTAAAACGATTTTCAAGATGGCTGCTGTGACAGCAATACTGCATGTCCAAGTGGCACCATCTTCACTTAGAAAACAATAGACCAATGGATTAAACAGTTGGGGTTAGTGATAACAAACTTGTGTGGACAGATGAGTTAGGACGCAAAGCCAAACCATAAGCTCTTTTGGTCTATGACCAATAGAACTAATAAAATCTTTAGTCTTGGAAAACATTAGTTCACAGTTGTAAAAACTTGTACCTGGTGTATTTTAGAATGATATAAACAACATCATTACCAAGCTCAAGAAAAAAAGCAAACTAGTAAAACAAACTCCCACATGGGGGTTAATGTGTAATGAACCAAGTCATTAGTGCTAGAAATCTTTGTCAGTGGCCAACTGTCAATTGGAAAGGTTTAAAATTATACATTGAACACTATGACCAAGTTCCATGAACCCTGGAGATTATTTTGAAGACAAACTTTTTTACCCTGGGCATACACATAAAAACAAATATAGAATAGTAAGATACTCTAAAATACATTCCCTCTGGGAGTTTCTCAATTATACATGGAACACACTAACTACAATGACCCCTGGGAGGTTCTTAATTATCCACAGAACACACACACTACATTCCCCCAGGGAAGTTCTTAATTAGGTATGGAACATACTGATTACATTCCATGTGGAAAACATGCCTGCAGCAGAAATTGGCATGAAGATAAACTAATACAGTGTTTAACCTGGAAACAATATTAATTTACAATATGAAAAGTTGGAAACTGTGACTTATATTACCCTACAGTGGTTTAGAATCATACAAAAGACACCTTGAACAAGTTTCAAGAACATACAATACAAAACAGCTGGAGATCATTCTGGAAAACAAGACTGGTATGCTTGGGTTAACTTTAAATAACAAACTAATTTTTAATAGAGTAGGTAACAGTGATCTTACTTAGTACAGAGTGGTTTAAACTGATATAATAATGGAATACCCTAAGTGAAATAAAGAAAGTTATCATCAGTGGCAGCAAAGATAAAAAAGCATTTAATAATATAAAAAAGACATGAGAAAGAATTTTTTATTACATAATTTTTGTTAATTATACAAAGTTAAATAATAGTGCAGTGGCAGCAAAGATAAAAACATTTTATAATATAAAGGACATGAGCAAGAATATTTTATTACATAATTTTTTGTTAATTATACAAAGTTAAATAATAATGTTTACTTTATAATTCTGATATCTTCACAAAAAAACTCATTATTAAAAACTCTAATGATATAATAAATAACAAAATTTACATCTAAAATTGTAATTACTTACCAAGAGCACTTGAGTGGAATGTTTTAATAATTTAGTGATGTACATGGCTGAGTATACCATACGCACAAGGCTGAGTACACGTGTATCACAGATTAATGCAGCTTTTTCCATATTTTAATATAAATTAATTGGAACAGTTCACTATTGCACACAAACTTTTTTACTAGATTTGAATTGTGCATGCATGTTAAGGCTTTAATGTCACATCAGCACAATCCTGGCTATAAAGTATGAAGTAAGTTTAGGTACAAGTATATAAAACAAAGATAAGCCTTAACAAGAGTCCAATATTCGACATAAACTGCACTCTTGCAAAAAGTTCAAGACCTTAAATGTAGCATCAACATCCAACACTTCCAATGACAAAAAAGGTTGCCTACTTTTGTCACCTCTTTTGATATGCAGGATTGCATTGGTCTTATTGTACATCTCCATGCCCATAGGAAGTGGACTAAGAACTGTCACCCTTTATGTTTGACATTGCTTCAAACAAAATAGGTCTTCCACTAAATAATTTTAATTTTCTTTAGGGGATAAATCAAGTACAAATGTGATACAGCATCATAATAAAATATTAGAAATCAAATGAAATTGAGCCTTCTATAGGATTTTAACAATCTGCATGTTTTAAATAAATCCTTATATGCATATCTCAAAAGCTATCTCAAAATAAAACGTACTGGAGAAGCAATGACAAGCATCTGAAAATCAAAACATTAATAAATAAGTAAGCTAATTCAAACTTAGAACAAAGAGAGCGTATACTAATCTTCGCTTATACAATTTTTTAATGTTTCTGCATTTACCAGACATTTCAACTAATTTAGTTATTTAAGTACATATTTATTTATTGTTATTAATCATCAAAACAATGAGTTAAAATGAATATTATTGCTGCCATTGTACATAGCAAAAAAGGCCATCTTTTTTCTCCACAACCATAACATAACAGCATTACGGATTTACATGCAAAAATAACATAAACTGTCAAGGTTATATAAATCAAAATGGTTGAGTATTGGAAAAATAACACTTTTGTGTGCAAAACGTCACAGGATTGATATATTACCTGTAAATTTCCCCAAAATGTTACGTACTGCAACTTTTACATTCAGATTAACAATATAAAGAAATATTGCATGATGCAAACAATGAATACAAGAACAACTGGTAATCCAACAGGAGACCCTGCAATTCAAGCTAAAGAATCAAAGCGCAGTGATCACAGGTCTTGGAAAAATTTTCTTTTCACTGAACTCTGATAACTGGATCCCTATATGTGAAATGTTCATTATTGTTCTGTACTACACATTATAGTAAGAGAAGGAATGAAGGGTGATAATAAGAAAACAAATTGGTAAAGCACCCCAATGAGCCATCCCAATGAGTCTGAACAAGGCTATCGATGAACATTCAACTGTATTTACTATGTTGCTCTTTTAATCTCGAGGAAAATCACTGACTCACAGAAATTTTTAACTTATGATATGATGCCTCAGTCAATCTGTTACTATTTCACACATGCAAACAAACATCCCAAGGTATACTACCATGCATGAAAGATGAAATCTATTACAATTTGTAAACAAACATCTCCCATCTGGCATTGTACATTAGGATTAGTAATTTTTTGGCAGTGATTTCATGTGAATCAGTTTTACTGTGATAAAATACAAACTGGAATCTTAAAAAAATAAGTTATATTTTCTCATTTACTTAAGATTATTAAGTAAGTAAAGTTAATCTTTTTTAACAGACCATTAAAATTTTAAAAACATTTGTCTAATGGCAGTCAAAGTTAAAAAAAAATAACAAATCTGATAAGAAATCTTGCTGGGGCATTCTGTGCTAACACATTCGTTCTCTGACAGAAAAAAACCAAGCTTTTCTATGTTTAACAATCAAACCCCTTTTTAACTGTGAAGTACTGTTTCATTAAAAAAATTTATACTTACCTGACGGTTCAATAAAGCAGACTTACCTTGAGATGTTATAAAGTAAATTCATGTACAAAGGCATGTTAACACATCTGAGCAATGTATAAGTGCATTAGACCAAATGTTAAGATACCAAACAGTAAGGAAGAATGCAACAGTCCTCAGTAATATTTTTATGGAGTCCATATCTACCTATTTTTTTTAAAATTCTGATAAAAATGCATCTACCCAGCTTCAAATAACAAAACAACTATTAGAAGATATTTGCTTCAGATTAATGAGCATGTAAATTTTGTTATTTTGTATCAAAATGAGGATATGAATGTAACAGTATGACTATTTGCTTAACTTATAACTTTTAAAAAGAAATGAAATATGCCTTGACATTTCAACATAAAACTGTACTAGTTAATTAAAGTGGTTGGACAAAGTTGAGTAAGCTGCATACCAAAAGCTTCAACCTGTCAACTAACAGTATAATAATATGAAAGAGAATCATTTGGTGGAAAAGTTATTTAAATTCTTATTTACAAAAACATTTTTCCATTATCTTCTTTCTAATAGGTCAAATAACTTATTTGATCAAAAACCAGATATCTCTGTAATACTCATAACATTCTGTTGCCTCAAAATCAAAGGAAAAACATTATTGATTTGTAATATCATTATTATTTTTATAAATGCTACAATTCTGACCCCATGCTTTTTAAACCACACAATTTATGCACATCCAATAAATACTATAAAAAGCTCTATTAAAATGTTTAATCAAATTAGTATGGATAAAATCTTAAAACTATAAAATAATAGGATTTTATATTTAAAAAATTTGCAAACAAAGACACATTTATCTAGGTTTAATTTGCTATATAATTGGGCTCTCCAAAGCCAATATTAAATTTTTTTAATTGGCCAGGCCTTCTAACTGAAAGACCCATGCGTATTTGCTGGGGTTAATATTTGGGTTGATTGGACTCAGATTGATGATCATCCCTGCAGTTCCTGTTGAAATGTAGCTGAACTTCTCAGGAAATCCAAGCATCGTAACAACAGTGGATACAGTTGTCATGGGAGCTCCAAGCCGTACCATATCTCCTGTAGGCCAATTCAGTAAAATGGCATAGACTAAAGTTCCTGAATCTCCCTGTTTCATTGTGTACCTGTAATTATTTGAGGAAAAAAAACACAAAAGTCTTAATATTGTATTGCTCTTCTGTTCTCTTTTATGACTACATGATTCGTAAGTATTAAAAAAAGACACCCATTATAAAATGGTCTACCTTGGGCCTAAATAAGACCTAAGTGTTATTCTTTATTGTTTATAGAAAAAACAAGATATGTCACTACACAATTCCATGTTCCAATGCAGGCCCCCAAAATGTCCAAGTCTTCCTAAAGGCAACAAAATCTGAAATATTTATGTAGACAACAAAACAATACAACCCAGTCATCCAGATTATTGAGATATCCATATCAACAATCCTATAAAATGGTGCATAGGTCAACACCTTTTGAATAACTGTGCTAGAAAAAAGGTTTCACTAAAAGTTCCAAAAAGTGAAAAAGACATAAAAATACAACCTGATTTGTATATGTAAAACATGTATATCACCACTAAACATACTAAAAGTACAAGTACAGAATCTTAAAAAAAACATTCAAAATGTTTGAAAAATTGATGTAATGACATAAATTTAATCATGTGATGAACATAAGCATACAAATATGCATAATAATTTAATTTCTCATCTAACATGGATTTTGATCATGATAAAAAAAACTAAAAGTTCAATTAGGAAAAGGAAAACTAAAAACTGATTACTACAGTAATGTTTTTCATTTAGAAGAAGCTTGAATCATTAGTCTTATATCACTTTCTATACAACAGAGCATTGAAGATAAATGAACTGCAAACTATACAAACCCTGATCTGTACTGCACAAAAATGTTCAGGCAAATCTGGATCTGTAAGTTTGTTAGAAGTAATCAGTAGACCAAGATCTGCAGGTGCATTATGTGTTGGCAGATCAGGATCTTTGATGTCAGCAGATTGACATGACTTATAAGCAAGTACATATGGTACCCCAACCAATCTCTGACACATGTTCAAAAAGATATTTACTTTGTGGACCTAATTAATGTAAAGACATAGATTTTGCAAGAAAATTGAAGACAGATTTTTGATCATCCACCTGATTCCTTTTCAAGCCTGAAAGTTAATATTCTGAAGGTCTTATTTAAACAAAAACTATGTCCTACCAGACATCAGGGTTGATGGTGTCATTCTGGTACTTCCATGGTCTGGTACCATAAATTCCATCTCCGTTAACTGCCATCCAGTCTCCCATTGCTTTCAATCTCTCTTGATAAATTGGGTCAATGGTTCCATCATGACGAGGTCCTACATTCATCAACATGTTACCGCCACAACTGACAAAAATAAAGCAACTTAAAGTACCACCAAGTTTAATATTTTTAAGTTGGCCTAAAATTGTAAATCTTTCAAAATCTGTCTGTGACACTTAATCTATCGATTTAATGTTGATTTGCTGCAAATTGATTGTTTTCTCAGGGATATAAAACAGTTGTTGACAATGAAATACCAAGCCTCTTTTGTTTCTAATCTAAATTGCAGGCCATGGTTCATTAATGTTAAACAACTGTGTTCATCCTCCTACTAAAAGTCAATCAAATTCTCCTTTATGGTGATCCCAGTGAACTGCTGACCTAGCAGACTGCAAGTCATGTGACAGTCATCTAATAATCACCTCTATTTTTGACTCCTTGTACTTCTTAGTAGTTTGTCTACATAGCATGTACAGATTCATCTTGATAGCTTTTCAATTTTTTCTTCAGGTGAAACTAAATATTTAAGCTATATTCAGCTGGAGTATGCATATTTTTACAAAGTTTTCATTTTAAATAATTTAATACGTTAATAAGGTACAGTTTTAAGAGGTCATTTGGTTTTCCAATTACTGGTTGCATGTTATTTAGGCTCATTTTTACCTGTAACAGAGTTCTGCTAGCCTATTTTAATTCACCTATTGTTGAGGGAATACAAAATATATTCCAACTGTGCAAGACCATGGAAGACTGTGTAACAGTCTAACAGGTACAATCAAAACCGATGACTTATCTTTTAGGATGGTGAATGTTTTAGACTATGGAAGATACTGTCAGTCTAACTGCTCAAATTAAGATTGACCATTTATCAATTAGGATGGTGGGTGTTTAAAAGACCGGAAAATATTATCAGTCTGACTGGTCAAATCAAAACTTATGACTTATCATTAATTATGGTGAATGCTTTATATTATGGAAGATAGTGTCACAGTCTGATCATTTATCAATTTGCATGTTAATGACTATAGAAGTTTGTGTCAGTGTAATTGGTCAAATTCAAACTGATTAATTAGGATTGTGAATGTCTAAAACTTCAGAAATAGTATCACAGTGTAATTGGTCATATTAAAACTGATAACTTATCAGTTGGGAACATTTAATGTTATGATGCTTTATCAGGAGCTGATTCTATCTTAGCAAAACAAAATCTTACATTTCCATTTTTGAGTCATATATACATGAAACTATATATAATAGTAAGGGTTCAGCTTCATATGTATTGGAAAAATGTAAAGACACTGGCAATATACATGATCTGAACATTATTCATTTAACTGTTCATGTAAACAAAAAAAAGTGCTTTCTGAAAATATGAACATACCATTTGTTTTATCAAAAAGTGTCATTATTAGCACATGATCCCATCTCTTGACAGTTTCCCTAATAATGACCTTGACATCTGAGCTAGGGTTATTGCATGATAAATTGAGAACATGGGTAAATTTTCATTTATATTTCTGCCTGGTTGAAAGTGACCAACTTGGATAAGGAAATATACCAAGGCTTGTATGTGACCTTGACCTTGATATGAATTAAAATGTGGGATGCTTTCTAGTGAAGATGAATAAAAAGCATGAGTGTCATTAAAATATATTCACAAGTTTAAAAGTGATACCCATACAAGGATAGTGGCTGTTGTTGTTGTTGGGTTTGATGCCATTTTTCAGCATAAGATAGGCTATACATGGCAACCAGTATTAATGGTGCAGGAAGATCCTGGAAAAGCCATGGAAAGAACTACTGACCCATGAGAAACTACTGGCATGCTTTCTTATTTACCCACATTGGTCAAACCCAAGACATGAACTCACACAGAGGTAAAATGGCAATGATCTAGAGGTCATGGATTTATACTATCCCTTCTTGTGACCTTTACTTTGAGACGAGTAGTGTAGCTGCAATATGTGATGCACTTTGTAATCATGATACTGAAGTGGTTAAACATTCATTAAATAGCATAAGTAGGTCAAAAGTTATACTCCAAACAAGTGCTGTTCCCTTACAGCAAACTTCACTTTAAGTCACATGGCATGGTTATGGTATGCAACACACTATCCTTACATGATACATAACTGACCGATGTATCATAAAATATCTAACTTTCAAAGTAAGCCTCTGGAAAAGGATACAAGTCACAGAATTACATTTTCTACTGGTATGTCATTGACCTTGATGCATAGGGGCTTGCTATGGTATATAACACACCATCTAGTCATGGTATATACTTGGGCAAAGTTTATTTAGTATATCGTACATGATTCAAAAGTACTACATATAAGTATATGAATCACATAACTGCAATTCCTCTTGCAAGGATACAAGTCAAAGAATTACATTCTCCTCTGATGTGTCATTGACCTTGAAGCAAGGAACATAGATATATCAAGAATACTAGTCACTGAATTACATTTTCCACTGCTGTATCATTAACCTTGAAGGACAGAACATGGCTTATACTAATGACCAAAGCTTCAAGAATATCTATCTAAAAATTACAAAATTGTAGGCCAGACAAAATAAATTTAATTGACATAAAAATGGAAATATATTATGACACATGGCTGAACAGACATCACCATAGTATATCCAAATTTAAACAAGGACTATATAAAATCACATGCACTTAGCTGATAACTGACCAATGATCTATCTATAGCATTAAAGTCAACAATATGAAAACACTGATACAATGAATCTTAAGAACTGTCATGGTGAGCAACTTTGACAAGCAAATTTCTATTAAAAGAATTAAATGCACCATATTGTGGATAACACGATTGAATTTGGAGATCTATATGAAAATGCAATGTTTTACTAGCACATCATAAGTAAAATTCAATTAAATAAAACTTTAAACATTATTATTGCTAATATAAAAATTCATAGTGTTGGTCCATGAATTTGTACTGATGTGAGTGCCAAAGATATAGGTACATACTCATTTATGGATCCAATGTAATCATTGCATACCTGACTGTTTTAACAAAAGTGTCTATGAGTTCTTCCATAGTGAGATAGTCAACCAGTTTTGCATTGCGTCTGTATCCCCAGGAATATTTGTCTATTGTCATGGCATTTTCCCACTTGTGAGCCACCAAATGACCTTAATTCAAGAAAGAAATTAACAAAATTTCATTCAATTTCAACAAACTATCAGATTAAAATTTAGAAAACATACTATTTTCTTATCAAAATTTAAATATGATAGTAAAGTGATTTTATAGATTTCTGCATGGAACTTATTGCCATAAAGGTCTGTTTAGATATTCACACAAAAAAATCCCCTTCTATGTGCCTGTTATTCTACAATACAGAACGGCTACTGCACACTAAAACCATCTGCACTCACATTTATGACCAATAAATGTACAAGGAAAGTTTGAAAAAGTAAATTGTTGTTTTTGTTAGTAAATAAAGCTTTTTTTAATAAGTAAATGTATTTTTTTAACTACCTACAAATATAAGATTTATGTTTATAGCAATTAAACAAGTTCTTGTAAGACCAGATTGTATTAGAACAAGACTTGAAACAAATAAAATTCTGAAGGATGAATACAAATGAAGATCAGCATATAAAGTTAGGGTTTGAACCCGAGACCTCTCGCATCAGAGGCGTGCATGCTAACAACTAGCGGCCTACATAGCATAGAAACAAGTTTATTCACAAACATAATGCTTGTAATTGCTTACAAATTAAATCTAGCTTCAGAATCCATAGACTCAGATTTGCCACTTCATAGTGTACAATCAGATCAACATAAATGTAGTTTGCTTAAGTTTAATCAGTAGAACAGATAACATTTATCCTGAGGTGCTGGTGCATTATACAATGGCAGATCAGGGTCCATGCTGTGTGTAGGACTAATTGGTAGAACAAACAACACATAGATAATTATTATATTGCAATCTTGATTGCAAATCAGGCAAAGCTATCAACATTAAAACATCTGATCATTACAAAATGCAAAGTGTCAGGTCTTGATCTGGATTTTCTGATACTGACAACAAGACAAGATCTATCAATCAGGACCAATTTACTTTCATAATGATATATTTATTACAAACCTATAAATTTTCAGTTTTTAACACAAAAAATCCCTAAATCTAATTGCAAAACAAAAGAAACTGCTTAACGTGTCAAACTTTTCAGTTGAGCTTCCACCTTGGATGTGGGAGGTCCTTTGTTTGAACCCCAGCCGAGTCAATACCAAAGAGTGATAAAAAAATTATATTAACATCAGCCTCGCTAGGCACTCAGCATTAATCAGTTAGTGTTGGGACTGGACAGCCTGGTGTCACGATAATATAACTGAGTGGGACATCATGCTACTTGTCTGTGTCATGATGACCCAGTGACAAACATCACTATAAACTGCCACATTGCAGACATTGTATCAATATGACATCTAAAATCCAACTCACACACACACATGCAACTGAACAAGCATGAACTATGCTGTACCCTTACTTGACATGCAAAATGAAATTAATAACATTCTCTGTAACCAAATAAGTATTACCAGGTTTCAACAATATGTACATTCCTTTTTGTAAATAACTGGCAAATAAAATGCTATCATTACCATGCAAGGCTCCTATCTGAGCCACTTACCATACATGCCAACCCATGGTGAGGAAAAAGCATAATCCAAGTGAACAAAAGGAGTAATCTGAGCAGAAAAAGCGTAATCGACATATAACATAATAAAATTCAATGCACATATGTACAAAAATGTACAAAACACGTGCATATTTTCTGCAATTTTGGTATTAGGAAGCATCCATTTGAACAAAGATGTATTATACCACTAGTTGTAGTCAGTGTTCTATTAAGAGCTTGATAAATAACGCCCCTGTATTTATAAAATTTGTTTCCACAATTTAGTTCTTCTGTAAAAAATAAGTTACCTATGTATTGGAGTTAGCAAAACGAGCCAATTCAAGGCTTCTTTCTTTTACACTATGACCAATATTAAAATCCTTTCCACTCAGCCTGCAATGGGTGTGAATTTATCCTAGTATGGCACTGTATTGTGTTATTTATGTATTCATCTCTGAGTCAATTTTTTTCTTTTTTTTTCTCTTTCTAATCCATCTGTAAAATTATTTGAGAAACACATTTTTCTGTAACAAACACATTAACTAGAATAAATAGGACAAATCTTACTGCCAAATTCATACAGAATGGTTCTGTATATCATATTATTTTTAATGAAGAATAAGTGAGCAAAGATTAAAAATTAGAAAACCATTCTGTTATGTCCTAAGCCAGACAGCTGCTATAAATAGAAACAGAGGTCTTCTTGGAAATAGGACAGCTGCTATAAATAAAACATAACACTAAGGAAAGTCTTTATTAGTCTACAGACAAGTGTACTTTTATGTCATAGTTACACAGAAGCCATCTTTTCTAGAATATGTTTTGAGTGATTATTGGGATGCTAATAAAATGAGAAAACAAATTAATCTTGGGGGAAGGGGGAATATACTGAAAAATCATAATTTAAGTACATTTTTGTGTAATGCGTAATTAGGGAAAAAAGTGTAATGATTATGACAAAAGCATAATGGTTGGCATGTATGCCTTACACAGCTTTTAACCTGACCTCAGAGAAGCTTGAAGATCATTTGGCTGCCAAAATCTTCCATGATGCCAAATTTTGAGATCTGCACAATAACTGTATATCACATACAAGGGTCTTCTGCCCCTACATATATAAGAGTTCAATGTTACTTATGGTTATCATAAAGAAAATAACTGTTGTTTCACATGCCTCATTCAAAAGCTGTGTTATTCATAGACCCATCAGCTGATCAGTAGGCAATTCTGTTCATGATTTAGGATACTCATAATACACATACACCCTCCCAGCATTTTGTCCATATAGAGAGCTTACCTTCCACTCCAGATATTGATGGGATTTGGTGCCAATACCTGCACCTTGGGGAGATCACTCTGCCCAACCACCAACTAGGTGGAAAGACAACTTCTATCTTCTTTTAGCTAAAAATGTTATCTGGGAGGGCTAGTAGTTCTCCTAAAGTATTATCATTGGGTAACATATTTAAAGAAGCAATGTAGTCCTAGTTCAATTTTTGAGGATGGAGATAAAAAATTAATACATGACAGTATCATTTTCCAACTTCATGGGAAATGATAGCATAATTATGACTTTTTTAGTAAAAAAAACTATTATAACTGAGAATTCATCTTTTTTGTTTCTTGTGAGTTTTAAAGTCATGTTGGACAATAAATGCACTGTTGATCTATGATGAATAACTAACTTCCTAAGTAATCAAGGTCTTCTACAATGCTACTGTATACATCTTTCAACTTAAACATCACATTTAGGTGTTATTCAATCTATATTGCCATTATACAACATTTGTTACTCAAAGCTATCAGTTAACTTCCATCTGAAAAAATAACCCTATATAAAGCTTTTGTAACTGACCATAAAGAAATGGCATTCTCTGGAGACTACCATAACAAATTTGTCATTGATCGTATATTTAACATTATAAATAGCTTAACATTATAATTAAATTCAAAATCAAAAAATAAAGTCAAAATGATACAAAACATTAAACATCAAAATTTACAGTATGTAGTAACATGTACAAGTCTCTTAATAAAACTACCTAATGAGGCTTGGTCTCTTCAAAAAATTTTAATGCACTCTGCAATTATAACATTATGAACTAGCTTATAAGTCATGTACATATGGAGTGCTGGTGGAAGTATGCTGGCCTGATATTCACTTCTATTGAAAATACTGACATTTATTAAAGTAATATGTGAAAGCAGCTAATTTATCTAAGAGACATTTAGTCAGTCAGAAATCTGACACAATGCAACTTTATTATGTTGACAAAACTTAGCTTATCCCCTACAAGCCTTATAGAAATTCTTACTAACTTAACAAAAACTTTCTGACATGGACATGAAGCTATGGGGTTTGGTTAGACCTGATTTAATATAATTTCAGTCGTGACATCAAGCTATGTGATTTGCTCTGCTATGAATTAATATAAATTTATGTAACTATGCGTGCCAGTATGTGCAAATGCATTTAAATGAAACGGCTAATTTGGAATTACAAGTATAAAGATTAGTGTGATAATCCATAACAATTAATGTGTGGAGTACTAGTTCTTGAATTTTTTTCATGCACATGATGAAGAGACATCAACTAACAATTTGTGTGTGTGGGTGTGTGTGATTTGAATTTTTAATGTAAATTTAAAAATTTTTCAGTCATATCACTATGGTGTCTGCAGTGTGGCAGTTTAAACTGTGGCATCATACCGCAGACATATAGCATGATGTCCCACCCAGTCACATTATCCTGACACCAGGATGATTAGTCCTAACAATGCTGAACTCCAAGTGAGGCAGCTGTTAGTACCGATTTTTATAAGTCTTTGGTATGACTTAGCCGGGGATTGAACTCATGACCTCCTGCATCCAAGGCAGATGCTCCAACCAATTGCCACTGGAGTTGTTTTCAACTAACAATTCATCTAATGACATCTGTTCAGAAAAGTATGCATACACTAATTTCACACTGGATTAATTCAAGAATAATCTACATGTCTATTTCCAACAATTTGTATCAAAAGTTAAGAAATCACAGACAGAATATAATATCACTTTAAAAATTTGCAGTTTTCAGTACAAGAACCACTTCATCAGATTCAATGAAAATCCAGCATGTCCATTATGCATCTGTGTAACCAGTGCTTTACATGAAATCATGCAAAAACTGTTTGAATTTGTAATGTCATGTTTTCACAGCAATAAAACAAATTTTTGATGGCAATCTGTTTTTAAACAAGCAAAACAAATTTTTGATGGCAATCTGTTTTTAAACAAGCAAGGTATTTCCTCCGATATAAAAAAGTATCCAAGAAGAGCAAGTCTTGCTGGAATAAAAATCCAATATGGTTGAAGGACCATAACATTCTCATTGCACAGAATGAGATATGTATAGTCTATGCTAAACACTGATCTACACATAAACATACTCATATAACTAGTATACCTGGATTGAATCGATCTCCACATGTGTAAAACCCTCCATGAACACATCCCACATTTTTGCCCCATCTGTCATTGACGACTACAGTATCCTTGACAGGGCTAACAAAACATATAAGAAAAATCATTACTTAAATCTCTGTGCAACAAGGCCTGAACAATTTTTTCAAGTTCCTTGATAAAGTCAGTAAGTCACTAATTCATTTAGTGACCTTGTATTGAGCAAAGGTAGATGATCAACATAACTATCTCACTGAATATTATCCTAGTTACATATCATCTCATACAATATCAGTAAGTGACTATATAACACATAATACTCAGTCAACAACCTGTAAATATCATAGCAATATACTGAACAAAAGACGAACAGCTAAATCTTTCGAAATGATAAAAACCTTCAATTTATTCTCATTTGTTGTGAAAGCCAGCTAATGAAAAATGTTAAACAGTTTATAAGAATTTATCTTTTATAATATTTTACTTCCTTTTGTTTCCAAAACTTTTGATTTCACTCAGTGAATATATTTCATATACAATGAACACTTGAGCCAACTCTGCAAGAACATAGCTCATTGAACTGATTTAATAAATTTCATATAAAATTATCAATATAATTGCCTGAACTGATCAGTTACCTATTATTGTAAAGCCAAGCCAGAAAGTCCTTGGATTTCCAATAATCATCCATGGCTTCCCAGTCTCCATCAGACCAAACCACATCCGGTTTGTAATTGTTGACAATTTCATACAGTTCAGGAAGGGTTTTTTGCTATAAAACAATTAAAACTATTTACTTTTAAGTCTATGTAGCTTTCTCTTTGTATATCTGTCTGTTTTTGTCAATGTCTGTCTGTCTATCTGAAAAACTATTTACCTATCTTAACATCTGCATATCTATCTATATGTCTCTCTATGTATCATGAAATCTACTGAACTTGACCCTAAAGGGTTTGAAGATACAACCATTTTCAAACCAAAGTTATAAAAAGTTATGAGGAGAAACATGCAAGTCAACTTCATAAAATGGGTTATAAATAATTTCCTTTATAGGAGAGATATCCTTAAGTGGAGACATCTGGTCATACATCATTCTCTCTCTCTCATCGAGTGGCAGAATGGTCTAAAGTGCTCACCATTATGGATCACTGCAATCTCACCTTTGTCTGCATGAGTTTGACTCTCAATCTCAGGCTAGACTAACATGGGTACATAAGAAAGCCTGCTAGTAGCTTCTTGTGGGTTGGTAGTTCTTCGCATGGTTTTCCTCCACTAGTTATACTGGCTGCTATGTATAGCCTATCTTGTGCTGAAAAATGGTGTTAAACTCAACAACAACTCTATATTCTCAGTTTTTCTTTCCTTGCCACATTTATAAAAAAATGTTCTTTCTTTCTTTCATTCTTTCTTTTAGCTTATGGATTACCTTTGTGCTTCATTAACTTTTAATGATTGCCCATTAGTCAGTTTTTGTAATGCTTGCCTACTGGTCAATTTGTTTATGCATCTCTTTGTTTCTTAAAAGCATGATTAATTTGAAAGAAAAAAATGTTGCATGTTAAAACTCATTTAGAAAATACTGTTTTCAGATCAAAAAGTGCTTACGTTGACAAAGTCCTGTGTGGAGAAGTTGTTGCTTTTGTCGTTCAAGTACAGTGGGTGGAACCACTCAAACATGGAATGGTACAGACCAAAGTGAATATTGGTCTTGCTGCGAATGGACTGGGCAAGTTCACCTGAAAAAGCATTCAATGGAATTAATAGAGATTGTTTAATGAAGGCGCACTACTTTCTTAAAACTAAAGTGACTGCTAACAAAAAGGCAATATGATC
The DNA here is from genome assembly GCA_016746295.1 of Potamilus streckersoni. Classification (NCBI taxonomy): domain Eukaryota; kingdom Metazoa; phylum Mollusca; class Bivalvia; order Unionida; family Unionidae; genus Potamilus; species Potamilus streckersoni. The sequence continues at coordinate 32,011 of JAEAOA010001667.1, read as the reverse complement.
ATACATTCTGATCTTATTTGTTAGCCAAGCTGAAAATTTTACACAGATGCAAGCTATTTAATATATGACAGTGAATTAGTTGTGATTTATTAATCTATACCATTCCATCATGTAAACCATAGTTTTGTATTTATTTCACTACATTGTTCAAATGATGTAAATTATAATAGCTTATCTAGTAAATTCAAGTGCAGATGGGTATTTTGTGACCATGTTCAGTATAATATTTTGCCCAAAGAATGTTCTGTATAATGTAGTTTAGAAATAAACTTATATTTGGTGGTTTAATGTCATACATTAATTTTTATGATGTCTACCATCTAATTTAATAGTTTGTATAATGAGTTTTTACAATGGAACTATTTCTGCTTAACATGTCCACTGTTTTCTGTTTAGTTGTGGTAGTTAGCATTTACTGTGTCCTAAATCTCTGTTAGAAGTATGCACAGTTTTGGCAGTTGTGTCCCAGGGTGTAGTGTAACTGAAAATTAAAACACTGTGTCATGCACACCAGTGTGATTTCTTTTGACTAGCGTAGGCTTTGTTTCATAGTAAAACGATAAAAATCAACTTCTGGGTTCCCATTCAAGATCAAATAAAAAAACTCAAATTCCATAAGTGGTATCGAATATTATCTTTCTTTAAACAGAAATCAATTTAAAGCAATCATGTCTGAAAGTATACGTTCATCTTTGTATTATAAATATTTAGCAAATTTCTGTACCAAAAAAAGGCAAATCTAAATATATCATAGCACAAAGCACTTATTTCTACTGTGTGTTAATGGGCCTGCCTCCATAAAACTTATTACAGTACATATTTATAACACATTTCATTTTCCAAAATCTGATCATCAAATTCATGTGGAAATTTTATTTCTTTTAAGTTTTTGATTATCTGAACTTTAATGATTCCTATGTGAATTACTCATGATCACTACTGTCATTTAAAGCAAGTTGCTAAGACTTTTGGTGCCATAAAATAGAGGTAGCATAATAAAAGAACACGTAAATACTGTTACAGTCATTGATTTACAATTTTAAAAAATCATTTTTCTCATTTAAGAGATTAATTTTTGTGACATATAAAAAATCGTTAATGAAACAATGCTGACTGCTGTTGCCATCAGCAATAAGGCAAAACGTGTCTCGCCATGCTTAAACAAACCAGGCATTATGACTAAAGTAAAAAGTGAATACCATCAATTCTCACTCACTAGTCAAATCCAAATGCAAACATAGAACATGATTTGCTGTTAGTTACATGATGTACTACTGGCAGATCAGGGTCTGATTACTCCTAGCAAACTGCATAGAGCCAGATCTGCCAGCACACTATGAAATTGCAGATCTGGGTCTGTAGTTTTCAGCTGGATGATATTCATAATGTATGGAACATTTCTCCTTGTACAAGAGACAAGTTTTAATTCTTAAAACTATTTCTCTCATTCTAAGTTTATTAATCTAAATCACAATTCTGAACATAAAATGCCAATGGATTCTGTCTTACCAACAATGTCCCTTTTTGGTCCTACATCCATTGAGTTCCAGTTGAAGGAGTATTTTGATGGCCAATTGGTGTAGCCCTCATGGTGTTTGCTGACAAACACAATGTATCTGGAAGAAAAATGCACCTTACTCAAAATGATTTGGTACTTAATAATGTTGTATTGCTGCAACGAAAAACACCAAATGTTCAACATGATTCAGTCACATAAACTGTTGTTTATTGTGTCTAACACTCATGACATAAAAGTCTGATGTGTCTAACATGACAGGGTTTAAAGTCTGATGTCTGACACAAATGGGTTTAGAAGTTATATGCTATTTTTGCCTCTTGAGTTCTATGTCTTACTCTTGATACAATTATTTTGCAAAGATTAGTGCTCATCTCTGCTACTTCTGGGTACAACAAATTTAACAAAACATATGGTAGCCCAGCAGGTTAACAAGAACCTGCTATCCCTGCTTAAATGGAGTAGCCTAGAGAAGCATTCAAATTTAAAACCGTAAGCTTTAAGGCTATCTGCTATCCTTTATTATGATTTTACATCATTAAGAATCTTTTTTTTTTAATGAAATATTTGTTACAGCAATGTTGTGAACAAACGCAACACAAGTTAAACTATTAAGTAGTCTCCCCTTGGGCTATCTGAATTTGTTTCAAATATACATGTACTTTATTGCCTCTGTTATAGCAAAAGGGGGCTACAGCTCTGCCCCAACTTTTGATACCACTGATCCAACATTATGCTATAGCCAGCACTAAAATGGTGAAAGCAATCAATGTCTGACATAATATCTGATGGCATTAAGATAAATGAAATCCATTTAATAGGTGTTCACAAAGTAAGCCATTTTTACTCACAAGTCTAACTGCAAACTGCACCTACCCAGATCTGCCATCACATAATGAACTAGCAGATCTGTATCTGTGCAGATTATTAGGAATAATCAGCAGAACAAACAGAAGAGACCCAGATCTGTAGGTACATTATACTACAGGATTTTTGCTATTTGACTCGACTTATAGGCAAGTATAGACGGTACATTTACATATGCTCCAATCACAGTACTGACCTAATAGTGTATATTCCATGGAAAAAACTGTCTTTACCAGAGTTGTCATATTATGATTGGGCCATGCATTGTTTATTCAAGGTAAATTGCTGTTTGCTGAGCCCAAGTGTTATATATACAAGATTTATCAATCTCAGTAGTGTCAACTGGTTCTTCTGCTCACTGTTATGGTCTAAACTGCTCCTATAGCTAAATTAAAATATAAATTAATCAAGTATAATTTATAAGGAAACAAAAAAAATCAAATTCTAGTTTACATTATTACCGTATGCAAGATAATGTCTAATTTTGCATTCAAGACTCCCTCATTCTGGTTCTGTTTTTCTGCTGGAATTGGTTCATTTAATTTTGAAACGATGTTTCAATCTGCCTTACTGTAAAGGCTGATCTGTCTCTGAAAATTTTGGTCATGGTTTCCATTTGTCTAAAGGTGTCAAGCTAGACTTGCATTTTTGGGAGAAGTGACTTCTCCTTTTGGACAGAACAGGGAAAAAGTGAGAGCTCAACAGGGAGAATAGTGAAGAAAGAAACACACACACACATATATATATATATATATATATATATATGTATCTGTGTGTGTGTGTGTGTGTGTGTGTGTATGCATGTGTATATATAATATGTGATATGTGATCTCTTATTTAAATTATGCCCTCTATTTCCCAGTATGCATATTTGCTGTTAACATTTTATTTAAGCAATACTTTATTTTTAAGTAGAAAATTTTCTGAGCTATTTAGGCCATATGACTCTAAAAGAGAATAGAAACTACATACCTACAATTTTAACTGTGTAACCAGATTACATTTATTGTAATTCCAAGTTAGTAAAACTGCTTAATCAACTACCCTTAATAAATTTTTAAAACTATTTTGTATTTTTTTATATACTTTATAAAAGTTCACAATAATGGCACTTTTAAAAATTTCTAAACATATTTGATACAACCCCTGGAATGTTTACATTAGGGCCAATGCACAGGTCTTCAGATTACACTGTTCATCCTCATTTCTTTGTTGTGGATAAGGCAGTGCTCCAGCTTTAATAGAGCTCTCTTCATCAAACAATATGCTAGCCTCTCTATCCATTTCTTATAGGCCTCTGCCATATATATAAAAAATTATTATGCATGCCTAATATAAAGGAAAACGTAAAAATTATTACTGTCAGATGTCACCCAATTTTGGATAAGAACAACTGTATTGAAATATCCCACAGCAAGGCAAAGCAGATGTTATGGATATTACTGAATCATGGCTAAATAAAAACCATTACAGTAGTGACCTCATTATATGAAGGGTTTTGTATGAGGAAAGGAGTTTGCAAATATTTAAAATTAATTAATAGTAATTGCACTGCCTCCTTACCATCAATACTTGCTTATATGTCAAACTCCAAACAAAATAAAAAACTAATATCCTGATTTGCTATACAGCGTAATGTGACTGCACATCAGGGTCTATGTTATTTGTTGTGCTGATTACTCCTAACAAACGGCACAGACCATGATCTAGCAGCACATTATGTGATGGCAGTTCAAGGTCTGTGCAGTTTGCAATTGGAATCGTATGCAAACGTATACAGTAAATAGAAATTATACACTGAGAAGGCTGGTGTATCCTGCACATATATTAACCCATCATTACACATATTTTAACACTTCATGAAATTATATTGTAGAATCTACTCATGAACAATATTTTTTGCAGTGTTAAAAAAAAGGGTGGATTTTTCAGTACGAAACATTTTATAACTTAGTTTTTAAATATGCATGTTTGATTGTTTTATGTATGTCTGTATGTATGTCCAATTGCTTAAGTTAATTGTTATAAGCAACAAAGGTAAAAACAAAAGTTACAACTTCCTCAGTTTTTATCACAGGGGCTTGCATTGTTTTACAGCTGACCTATAAATAATATAGGTACCATATGATTTATGAAGTGGCAGTGATGGTTGTGTGCTGTGTTTGGCTGAGTAGTCCTTCCAAAAGTTGGGACATGGCAGATGTGTGAATAGACACTGATGATTTATCGGTAATTTGCAAGAAGCAATACTAGTTTATAATGTAAGCCCCATCATGCAGATATTTTTCTTCTGGATGGGTGATGGGTCTTACTGCCTGACCAATAGCAGTCTGTGAAGCATGTTTTGATGTCAATTAATAGTGGAACAAAAGTCAAATTTTCACACACAACTGGCAACCAATAATGTAAATAAAGTCAAGTTACAATGTTTTGTCAGATTTTACTTACCCTGATGTATTTTCTCCAATAAATTCAAATTCTCACCAAAGAAATGAACCTGTTTTCAAGTTTCAATGGCCTACATTTCTGTTGGCTGTAAATAGATGAAAGCCAGGCATGCTGAAATTGGGTTAGGTTGAAATATTATTCTTCAACGCTTCAAATAAAAAATATATTATGCCTAATGGAACTATAAGCAATGTTTTATTTCGTTCAAGACACTTATCTCCCACATGAATTTACTTGAACATACTTCAGCATACCTCAACTACCATCGCATTTCAACTAATTCAAATGCATGTCAACGGAACATGAATATGCGTCTAAATGCAGGTGTCATATTTTGATTCCACCAGGATAAAGACAACACAGTAAATATATTAATTACATATAAATTAGTGAATGAGTGTCGATATTGGCTGCCAAGTGTGCGAGATATTCCTGAAACTTTGACTACTCGATGTCAACGACATCGTAACTGGCTATGTAAGGCCATTATCAGGGTAGTAAGACATAGCACCAAAACAAAAACATGTGCTGTCTTACACCGTAGGACTAGGAGCGATACGACACTCTGGTTTTTATTACCTGGCACCTGAGGAATTAAATATGTTTGCCCATTCATCAGAATTGTAGAACTCGGCTGTGAACATAGATGCGAAGTCAGCATACGTGAAGTCAGGTCGATAATTGTCTTGCATAAACTGTTGCACACCCGGTAATTTCGCTCCTTGCCAGTCCCACCAAAACCATTCTGACGAAAAACTGGGCACTGAAAACACACCCCAGTGGATAAAGATGCCTAATTTTGATTCGTCATACCAAGCCGGTAAAGGTCTTTTATCAAGGGAATCCCAGTCTGGAGTATACTGTGCCCAGGTATCGCAGACAAAAAGTCCCAGAAAGAAGAACAGTTTCAACGCTATCGAAGCCATTGCCGGGTGCTTGGTTGTCCACTCATGTGACTCCTATGTGTCACATGACTTATATTTGGAACTTGGGAGTTTTACCTTGAATAATGTTGTGTAACTGATTTGGACGAAGTATGTCATTAGTTACGTCCCTTTCCAAATAACAAAGAATTATATGAAGGTGTATTACGGCCATAATTCATTGCGTGTATTTTCTAATCTTACTTGATGCATTATTGTAAATTGCTGCTTGCAAGTGCAACTTTAATAATCCTATCCATGCATATTGTAATCTTCATTGATTCAAATTGTACGTGGCAGTTTGAAAGTGATCCTTTCGTTCAAGAAACACATCCCCCACATGAACCTACTGGAACATACTCCAGCATAGACCAACAAGTAGGTCTCTGCTTTTTTTCTGCTGCTGTCAGAGATTTTAAAAAAAAGCAGAGACCTACTTGTTGGTCTAACTCCGGCATACCTCGACTACCATCACATTGTAACAAAATTCAAATGTATGTCAACGGAACATGAAAATGGGTCAATTTACTAGTGTCAGATTTTCATTCCACCAGGATAACGACAGTACAATAAGTATATTAATTACACACATAAATTCGTGGAATATTGTCGATATAGGCTGCCAAGTGTATGAGATATTCCTAAAACTTTGACTACTCGTTCCCATGTCAACGGCCCTTGGATCAGTCTATACAAGGCAATTATTTGGGTAGTAAAACTTAGACTTAGTTCTTCCTGCGCAGTTCGACTCAGTGATCTCCATCGAGGTCGATCTGTCACAATGGTTTTAGCGTCATCCAGTGATATGCCCAGCGCTCTCAGATCTTCTGTGAAGATGCTTTGCCATGTAGTTCGAGGGCGGCCTTGTTTCCGTCTTTCCCTAGGCGTCCATGAGATGTTTTTTCTTGGATGCTATGAGATTGTGGCCTGCAAAACGTAGCCGGCGCTCTGTCACAATATCGTTGAGAGGGCAAGTGCATGTTCCCCGGATGAATCTCTTCATTTGTGATGAGGTCCTTGTATGAGATTTGCTGAATTCGACTCAACCATTGTTGTTGGTCGACGTTAAGCCTACTTGCAATCCGGGCCGACGTCTTCCACGTCTCACATACATAGATTACATTGAGTAGTCGAATTTTTGTTGCTACACTGATTTATGCCTTAGCCTTGACTGGTCTAAGCCATTGAAAGACTTCCTCTGCCTTCCCTATTCTAGAAGCGACATCGTGGTAGGCGTCGACATTGTTGGCTAGGGTGCTGCCTAGGTAGGTGAATTTCTCTACCTCCTCAATTTGTTGCTGACCATTATTCCTCATGATCTTTTTCTTATTCCCGCTTATCCTAAGTCCAACTCGGGTCACTTCGCGTTCCAGACTCATTTTCATTTCTTGCGCTTTTTTATTCATGTCGCCAAGGAGTCGATTTGGTTTCAACCAAGCAATTCCAAAATTATCTCAATCCATGGCCTTCTTCGTAACGAAGTCGATCACCATAAGGAAGAGGAAATGAGGCAGGATACATCACTGTCAGACGCCAGTTTCAATGGCAAAGAAGTCTGTGGTGCCGTCTTCCGTCCTGACACAGCAGCTTAAGTCGAGGTAGAGGTTTCTAAGGACCTCAACAAATCGCATTGAGGTGCTGTACAACCAACTATGTTCCAAAGCGACTCCCGATGAATACTGTCAAAGGCCTTGGTAAAATCGACAAAATTGATACTGAGCCTCTGTTAATGTTCCATGCTCTGCTCGATGATGTTTCTCAGGACGAATAGTTGTTTACTGTACGATCGGCCGCGACGAAAGCCAGCCTGTTATTTTCGAAGCTTCACGTCCACAGCTTCCTTTATTCGCCGTAGCAGGATAATGTTAAACACTTTGCAGGGGACCGAGAGGAGTGTGATTCCTTGCCAGTTGGTACAGTTCGCCAGGTTTCCTTTCTTTGGAAGTTTGATGATGACTCCCTTGCGTCGCTCTTCGGGTACTCGTGTCGTTGTTGTCAACCAACATGAGTTTAGAATATCTGTCAGTTCGTTGATGAGACACTACACTATCAGTTCGTTGATGAGATACTTGAACATTTCTGCAGACACCTTATCCAGGCCAGGCGCTTTGTTATTCTTTAGGAGCCGTACAGCCATCTCAGTCTCTGCTGTTGAAATTTCTTCTGTCCGCACGGCCAAGATGTTTGCTGGGTCGGATGAATCAAAAGTGACGGTAATTTCTGGGGTAGTCTGATTTAGCGGTTCCTTGAAGTGCTCAATCCATCGAACGTCTTATTCTATTTTGGTTAGACACGGCTTTCCATTTTTGTCCTTGATAGGGGATCAGTGTCCACTTTTCGCTCCGGTAATGTCCTGATCGATGCAGTAGAGTGTCTTTGTTTCATTTTTTTCTCAGCTGCTTCCTGTATTTCTTGGTTCTTCTGGTCTAGCCACTCTCGCTTGTCTCGCCTACAGCTTATATTCACTTTCTTATCTGATTCTCGGTAGGCTTTTGATGCCTCCAATCGTTCTTGTTCTGTCCTTGCCTGGTCACGTTGCTGTCGAATCTTCCTTGGGTAGTAAGACATAGCACTAAAACATAAATAACAAGTGTCTTACATTGTATGACTCCTTCTAGTCCGATAAATCAATCCCACAAATCTATGTTGATATTGAAGGACGATATGTGGATCTGATGTGACATGTTCATTAAAATGTGCAATTTTCCTGCATGCATATCTTTCTGGAACGAACCTGCGTACACATACCGGTAAGTAGTGAACAGTTGTTTTCCAATATTTAATTTGCATTGTTAATGTACAGAATTACATCCTTTAAATGTATTATAAAACAACAAAACAAAACAAAACTCACCCCGCACACAAAAAACAGCTTTAAAACTGGTTTGCATCCTTTGAAACTTTTGTCTCTAAAAGTGGCAATAATAAGAGAAACAAAACAATGTTACTTTTATTTATTTTAATTCTTACCATTATCAAACCAACTAAAAGTAATAAACTGGTTCAAGAATTTTAAAAACAATTTTACAAGATAAATATAGCACCTTTGTGTTCTAATTATTCAGCTGCTCTTTGTCACATTAAAGATTTTTTTTAAAAAAATAAATAAACTAAATAACTTTTTGATATATGAATGTAGTGATGCATGATTCCGACTTATTATGTGTGCTGCTCTTTGCAATTTAAAAGTTATTTAGTGCATTATCTATGATCAGAGAGAGAGAGAGAGAGAGAGAGAGAGAGAGAGAGAGAGAGAGAGAGAGAGAGAGAGAGAGAGAGAGAGAGAGAGAGAGAGACCAAACTGCATACTTCATTAATTTCTTTTGATTGTATACATGTATCCTGGGTCGATGAGCATGTTATGGGACTGTCCTAGGGTCTTTCCTACAGCAAATATAAACAACTCTACTGATCTTACTCGATAATTATATAAAGTAGAATTGTACTGATCACTGTCTTTTTATTTGGTTTGATTCTGTGTAATTGCCTTCATGTATCCTGGGTCAGGGTGTTTTTGGAACAGTCTTTTGCTGTTTTATGGTAGATATAGGGTCTTTCATTGATGATAATTACCAGCGAGGGAAGGGGACTCTCCTGATCTTAATAATTATACAATGCAGGATTTTACTGATCACTGTCTTTTTTAAGTTGTCATTCAAAATAATTGCATTCATGTATTCTGGGTAGGTGTGAGTGTTTTCGGACAGTATTTTATTTGCCTCATGACTTTTAGGATGATAGACAGAAACATTAAACTGTTGGATGTCTAATTCATACATAAATCGTTGGAAATAATCGAACTTAACATAGCTGATTTAGGGGGCAAACAAGTGTTAAAAAAATTTCCTAAACTTTTAGAACAGTTTTTATTTAATATTCTTCATAGGAATAGTCTATGGAGATCTTGAGGACGCACACATTATGGTCAACAAGTATTGGTTTGACTTAGTACTAGGTAAGGAACCAACAGTCTATCATTTTCATGCTAAATGGCTTTTCAAATGCAGGAATAACTTATATTACTGCCCGCAAAAAAAAAATTCTCCAAAAATGTAGCACTTTTGTACAGTATATATTGTATTAATTAACAGTCACTAGGGAACATAAGCAGACTGTTCGCGGGGCATAATTTACAATTGTATGTGGCATACGAAAGAAAATGTGCCTAAACCAATCCAGAATTTACAGTTTTAATTCCTCAGAATTTACAATTATAAGTGTATGTCCAATCCAAAAGCTAAATTGTGTGAAAAGCTTGTCTTTATTCATGTCTTATTCATGTAAAAATGAAAAATAAAAGAGGTTGGCAAATAAATCTATAAGAACAAATTAACCAGACAATCCAGATAATTGTTATTTATAAGTGCCTACTTGTATGCTACTTTTTTTAGACTAATTCACCTAATACTATTGTTTCATGAATGCCGATTTACATTAAATATTTATTTTTCTATAATATTTCATATGAATAGTTAAACACTAGACTGTATATAGTTATTATTCATTTATTTTGCTTTATTGCATAGATGTATTGTGCCGATATTTTTGCGCCATTATAATATTTACTTATATTTTAAACAGGATTAAAAAAAATGATAAAATCACAGACGAATGGAGATGGTAAGGTGTGGGTGGGTGGCAGAGGTGCTAAAACACTCTAAGACATGATTAGCCTTAAAAACTTTAAAAGTTTGTTTTAAAAAATTTTGTGGAGGGGAGTCTTACTATTCTAACAGAAAACAATCACATCTGTAGAAGATACATGTCAAACACTGTATTACTCTTTTCAACTACTGCATCAATTTTATATCCAAATGCATTAAACAAGTATGGTAATGTAAGTAGTAGAAGAAAGTAAGATTCCGAGCTCAACAACCCCTCTCCCCACCCCTCCAGACCTCCAAACAAATACAAAATACCTAGGTAACGTAATAGAACACCTGTTGCAATCAATAATTGCGCTAAGAATCCGAACTCAACAACCCCTCTCCCCACCCCTCTAGACCTCCAAACAAATACAATAGAACACCTGTTGCAAAATACCTAGGTAACAGGTAAAATTTAATTACGTGATCTTCCAGAATAAGCAAAATGATATGTCAGACTCAATTTTCCAAATCATTACGATTTAGCAGAGCGTGGCGATTGTGGACTAAATTACGCATTAGAATTCCAGTAAGGTAAGTGGTATTATATAAAATTTTATGTGATATCATACTTCTTTTGATAATTTTTCTCATATTTGCTGATCCTCATGGGTATAATATCTGTTAACATGTTGTCAATAATACGAAATTCACGTATTAAATCGTCCATACTATATTTTACTCCTCTTAGGTAAGATCTTATTTGATTAAGCAGTTTCTTGTAAGTTATAATTGATGTTAAGCAGCCGTGCTTTTTTATCGAAATTTTAGGTTCAACTTTTTTACAAGCTGCTGTAAGAGAAACACCAAACCGGATATGATTAACAAAAACGGGTTTAATGATATACCACTTGAAATTATGCCAGAACTAGTCATTAACAAGGGTAGATATGATATTACTCGAAGGATCTTGTTATAATATTTGTAGCATTTTTTTACGCACCAAAGATTTTTGTGATAATATTTGTAGTATTGTATTAGTGCGTCAACATCCTGTCCTGGAATATCTTTTGAAATATGATTGAAATCAACTATACTTTTTTTCATTATAATATTTGTTCACATAATCTCAGGCTTGATTAAGTAACTAGTTGAGGTGTTTCAGCCACAAATTCCAGACAATACCAATATGACGCAGCAGTTAATTTTTTGTCATCTGCTATTAGCATAAAAGTTTCTTCAACATCTTTGTTTAACACAATAGACACGGTACCAGAGAAATTATCAGTCGAGTGACGCCATGGAAATAAAGTAAATATATTAAACTTTGCACTGCTAAACACGGACAATCTATACACACCAGTGACCTCTGCAGTATGTTTGAGAGTGTTATTTTGCGGCGATTAAGTAAACATTCCAGAAGCAACAGTATAGACAATATTTTTAATCTGCTTGTGAGGAATTTTAATCATACTCGTTTTCTCAACAATACTAGGAATTCCACTAATAATATCGTTGAGTTTTGTGTTAATATTATCGAGTGTAATATCAACAGACGGCAAACTTCCAAAAAATTCGTTATTGGTTTTGTTTATGTTTCTGCGAAAATTTAAAAACGTGGTGATGTGATTAGTAAAATCAGTTTTGAACTTGGTGATTTCATTGTTGATATCATCAACATATTTCTTTGTTACAGCATCAAAATCAAACTCTGGTGTTCTAAGGTTAGTAATGCTATTATTGTCATGTTGAGAAACGCGTACATTATACTACCACGCACAGACACGTACTTTGATTCCTGATCATCAACATATTTCTTAGTAGCAGCGTCATTATCCTCAGTTGGGTTTCCAAGGTATGTGATCTTGTTCTGGTTCATAACAATGTTTCCCGTAAAAAAAAAAACCTGCTTTTCTAACATAATCGTTAACTGACCTACCCGAATCTTCTATCTTACCTTGATTATTAAAAGTAACAATATTATTAGCAACTGCAGTAGGATTTCGTACAAGTACATCTGACAGTTGTACATTACTCGTCTTTAATCGTCTTTGTTTGTCCTGGAAAACTACAACTTCATTTGGATCTACACTTGCAACGTTTAACAAATTGTTGATTTCATTTTTGAGCTTATCAAGAGTCGCATACTTGCATAAGTCACACTGGTAACCTTCTGTTAATAAATCTACTGCTAATGTTCCAAATTTTGTATAGTAGCTCATTATACATATCGTTATACACAAAACTGTTGGTTTAATATAACATAAAATTATACGATGGCGAAGATAATAAACTTTGACACCGAGCGATTGGTGAAGCATAAACATAACAATGAACTTCCAGACTGTCATTATCTTATTGTTGGGAGAACTGGATCTGGTAAAACAAATTTGTTATTAAGACTTTTACTCAATAATAACTTTAACTATGATAAGGTGTATATTTACACCATCAACCCCCAACAAGACAAATACAAATTATTAAACGAGTATAATGATAAACTTCGTGATGAACTTGGCATTGGTGATGATATATTTTTGATAAAACAACCAGAAGAACTCGTTCCAGTGAATCAACTCGATTCGTCAGAGCAGAAGATAATCGTCTTTGATGATATTCCGCTAAACAATGAGGAGATGAACAAGATTAGATCATATTTTTCACTATCACGTAATAAAAGATGTAATTCTGTTTATTTTGCCCAAGGTTTTTATAATGTTGATAGGTTTATTAGGCGAAATACGGGTTGTTTCATATTATTTCCCGGCCTAGAAAATGTGGATGTGAGAAATATTGCAAACGAACAATGTGGTGATGTTACAAAAGATAAATTTATCGAATTATATCATCGAGCAACTAAAGATCGATATAGTTTCTTTTTATTTGACAAGCTAGCGCGTGATCCAACCAAGATGTTTCGTTGTTGCCTTGAGACGTTTCTATGATATAATTTTGTAAAGCGTATAAAAATAATGGACAAACATCAACAGAAAATCGAATTACTAAAAAAGTTTCTCGAAACTCGAGCGGCTTTTAAGAAAAAGGTGCAAGAAGCTCGACGTGGACAATTGACTGCTACAGAAACAACAGCTACGATTTTCAGACCAATAACTGAAGCAATATTAGGTAAACAACCTGAAACTAAACCACTATCAGAAGAAGAACTGAAACAACTGAAAGAAAAAGGTTTGGTTGGAATTGTTAAAGAACAACAAGAAGCAGCTGCTGCAAAAATCATTACTAGATCTGATGAAGACAAAAGAAAACTAGCTGAGTCACTTACAGCAAATATAGCTGATCCTGCTGCTAGACAGGCTGAAACAGATCGATTGATAAACAATCCGCTAGAACTTGAGAGAAGATTAGCAGAGTTAACAACGCAAGGAATAACAAATATTATAACAAATCTATCAGGAGAAATAAAAGATATCAAAGAGGAGCAAAAAAGAGTTGGTGAGGCTACTGTAAAGTTTATGGAAGTTGGAGATCAAAGATTTTATTTTATAAAAAGAGCAAATTATGAGATAAAAGATGATGAGTATGATGAATTTGTAAAGAAAGAAAATATAAGAGATATTGATAATATAAGCAGGTGGACTAATGCAGAATATCAAACATTAATCGATAGATTAAATGAGATAATAAGAGACGGAACTGCTGCTAAAGATGAATTAAACACGGCTATGGAAATTGATGATATGCTTCCACTTTATGATAGAATTAGGTATAGTGTTATTGCTTCAACATTTGGAAGAACAGCAGAAAGTGGTAGACCAAAAGGTTTTGGTAAGGGGTGGAATTTTGAAAGAAAATTTATTACACTTGATAAAATTCGTGTAAAAAAAATTAGAGAAGCAATAACAGGAGATGGTGTGAAAATATTTACATCAAACACAGACATAGTCGATCGGCTAATGCTGTTGATATCCTCTAAAGAAGCTGGTAATGAAAGTGTAGAGATTGATAACGAAATTATTGATATACTTGATCCTCTAAGATCGAGTGGATTACTAACATCATCCGAGTACGAAATATTACACCGCGATCTTATCTAAAATATTAGTATAATGCAAACAACATTATTGCTTGATTCATCACAAATAACAGGAAACAGCGCGAATTTTACAGTAAATTACAACCCACCAATAGAACTAGATCCTGCAAAACAGTATGAGATTTGATTAATTTGTTGTACTTGTTGGAACGCCATGCCGAATATTAAAACTGGGATTAATGATGAAATTTTAATCGTTAATGTTAAACAATCTCCAACATCACAAAAAGAGTTTATTGATATACAATACAAACTACAGATTCCACAAGGAGCTTATAACATTACTGATCTAAACAGAACAATAAAAGAGCTTCTAACTAAAGCTGGTGGGAATGCTGATAATTTCGAATTAGCGGCGAATTATAACACCTTACGAGCTAGGATAACAGTGAAAAGAAATATGAAAGTCCTCTTTGAAGAAAGAAGTTTTGGAAAGATGTTAGGTTTTACTAGAGTTTTATACTATACCACCGGTGAAGATAAATCTTTGACATTTGATGGAGAACTACCAGTAGATATCACAGAAGTAAATACAATACTCATCAATTGCTCTATCGCATCTGGATCTTATACGTCAAAAGGCAACCGCGGACAAACGATCTACAGTTTCTCACCAGAAGTCCCACCAGGTTCTCTCATGCAAATCAATCCCCGACAAATTATCTACTATCCAATAACACCTGAGAATCAAATTACAAGCATTACAATGCAACTCACAGAACAATCTAGACGACAAATAGACGTGAACAACGAGATAGTCACGTATTACTTACACCTACGCACTGCCTAGGTATGTGATTTTGTGTACATAATTTTATAAAATGAGACGAAGAAAAAATTATAGAAGAAAAATAGTAGGTGGGTTTTTTGGAAACATTTTTGCAACAATTGCAGAGAATATACCAGGAATTGCTCGTAAAGTAGCACCAATTGCATTAGATGCGGGTAAAGCTTTCGCGACGGGGGCAGCCAGTTCGGCAGGCACAGCAGTAGGACAAAAGATTGCTGAAAAGATCAAAGGGCCTTCAACAACACCAACGGTGTCTGAAATAAAACGAGTAATATCAAATATTGCGCCAACAAAGGAAACAAAACAGGCTATGATAGATACAACAAAAAAATTATTATCACCGCGTGGTGAAGAAATATTACGTAAGCTCGTAAAGAAAACAGCGCCGATGATTCCTGCTGCCTTTTAATTTTGTGTAGCGATTATAAAATAATGTCAGCTAAAAATTACCTCGATCTTGCTGAGGACTATGATACTGATTATGCTGTAACAGAGTTCGAATACGTTGAATATCTTGATGAGAACTCGAACGAACCAAATAAAGCTGGTGTTAGGACTTTTAATACGCGTGACGAGGATATGTTTCTACTTCCGCATAAGGCAATGCTAGGAGTTCGTGGTCAAATATTAACTGCGATAGGTGGTGATATTGCAGCTAATGCAGAAATTGCTCTTGTTAATAACGGTTGGAGCTTGTTTAAAAGTGCACGATATCAACTAGCCAGTCAAACCGTAGAAGATATTTCGATGCACTTGCCTATTGCGAGTACGATACTAAACATCGTATCGTTTAGCGATGACTATTCCAGATCAGTGGCCACAAACATGATGTGGTTCAAAGATACCTCATTCGGGACAGCTGTTTCGAGCGAGTTTCGTACTGAAGCAGGTGTTCCCGCTGCTAATAACAATAATCTCATCGCCAATCCTGCTGCTAATGATGCCGCTGCCATAGGTAATTCGATAAGATTAGCCGTTACAAATTTAAGACGACAGCAGTATAACGAAGGATTTGCTAAACGAAAAGCACTTGCCGCAGAATCTCACCAAATCACGATGATGCTTCCGCTAAGTACGATCTTTGGATTTTTCCGCGAACACAGCAAAGTTTTTCGAGGAATAAAACACACGCTTATTTTAGATCGAGCTGATCAAAACGATTGCATAATACACGCTGGTGGGGTTGCTGAAGGACAGTTTACTATTACTAAATTAGCGTTATGGATGCCTCGAGTTGTCCCATCTGTAGCTAAAACAATAGTAGTAGATGAAAGTAAGAATCCGAGCTCAACAACCCCCTCCAGACCTCCAAACAAATACAAAATACCTAGGCAACGTAATAGAAAACCTATTGCAATCAATAATTGCGCTAAGAATCCGAGCTCAACAACCCCTTTCCCCACCCCTCCAAACCTCCAAACAAATACAAAATACCTAGGAAACGTAATAGATCACCTGTTGCAATCAATAATTGTGTTAAGAATCCGAGCTCAACAACCCCCTCCAGACCTCCAAACAAATACAACGTAATAGAAAACCTATTGCAATCAATAATTGCGCTAAGAATCCGAGCTCAACAACCACTCTAGACCTCCAAACAAATACAATAGAACACCTGTTGTAAAATACCTAGGTAACAGGTAAAATTTAATTACGTGATCTTCCAGAATAAGCAAAATGATATGTCAGACTCAATTTTCCAAATCATTACGATTTAGCAGAGCGTGGCGATTGTGAACTAAAATTACGCATTAGAATTCCAATAAGGTAAGTGGTATTATACCTCATTACCAACTGTTAATGTCTCAACTGTAGATATCAAAAATATTTCATTATCATGGTAATAGAGGCTAAACTTTACTTTACCGCTCACATAACGACGGGACTCAAACAAATCTTTTATTTGTGATTTGTTAAGAGGGTATATTTTGTCGATAAAATACACCTTTGTCCGATCAAGATCAATTGTAAGTTTGGTGTATTTTTGCTGACTAATCGGACAGTGAAAGTTTTTAAATTCCGCCTGCAACTTTTGATACAATTGTTCGAGATAATTAAAATACTCGCTGTCATCAGATCTGATGAGCGAAAGTTTTAACTTGTCACGGGTACCACTAAAGCATATGCCTGATGTTTCATTATTAATTTCAACTGTCAATGGTTTGCCGTCCATCATTAGATATTTGATTTTGCTACTGTAGCTATTTGTTACTGTCAAATTTTCAAACATTATTTCTTAAGTTTAGATAAAATTTTAGTTTGCAAAGATAATGTCAAGTATATCTCTATCATCATGACAATACCCAAGTGCGAGTGTATCTACCCCATTTTCGCAATAACGTTTATCATCAAAATTGCTCAAACCGCGTTTGATAAGGACATCTGTTTCGAGCTTATGATGATTTGTCCGAATTGACATAGCTCTTATAAAACTAACACCGCCATCAAGCGCATACTTGTAGTCATCAAATTTTATAAACTTTTTAACAAAATTACGAGGCAGACCTTTTGCTTTTTTTGTTATTTTATTATTGTCTAACAATACGGCATACATTTTACTACGTAATCCGATAAAGTATTTGATAGCGCTCGATTTCATTTCATCTTTGAACTTACCAATAACCTTTTCATTTGTGTCGTCATGAAATTTACTGTCACGTGGGTAATCAGAAAGATCAAACAGATATCTATTATCATGCATATCCTGATAGATGTCCTCGCATTCGATTTCATATACGAGCGAATCAGTATCAGTAAACAATAATCTACTAGCCGGCCACTGATTTTTAACAAAATTATAATGAAAATCGTACATCAGCCACTTTGATAAATCTAACACTGAAGCTCCAACGTAGATCGGCTTGTTTAGTTTTAGATTTGTCTTTCGTCGCTGTACCGCGACAAGATTCTCATTAAAAATTTTCATGCTCACAAAATCATCGTCTGACACAAGTTTGTTTCTGCGATTGACATCATTGACTAGTTCGATATTTACGCGTTTCCTAATATTCTCCATCGTCTTACCAAAAACAGAATTGTTCATCAGTTTGAAAAAGTTTTTCTCAAAATCAGTTTTTGCCGCAGCTCTTCTTGTAGTGTTCGAGTTAATATAACCTCTCATCCACGGTGACTGATTAAATTTTA
This sequence comes from Potamilus streckersoni, assembly GCA_016746295.1. NCBI lineage: Eukaryota > Metazoa > Mollusca > Bivalvia > Unionida > Unionidae > Potamilus > Potamilus streckersoni. The sequence continues at coordinate 13,683 of JAEAOA010001667.1, read as the reverse complement.
GTACGCGATGAACTTTTCTCAACACGAGACCAGCATCGACTGCTTGTTTTAAAGCTTTGTAATGCAAAACATAATTACGTTTATCAAGTAAATTTGGTACTAGTTTCTTTACCATAGAATGTTGTCTTGGTAATGCTAACGCTTGTTGTTCTTTTGATAACAAACTATAATCTATGACCATCGATTCCGCGCAGAAAGGGTAATCGTTATGCAATTTGTGTAGCGAAGTTGGATAATCGAGATCAACTTCAACGAAATACGAAACATCGTCGGGTATCTTTTTTTCTGTCTCTGATAGAAATTGATCAGCCGTGATCCAATGAAATCCACCAAACGGCATTGGTTCTGCCATCGAATACCCGTACAAGTTATTACAATCTAGATAAACTATATACTTCGAAGGAAGGTCAGGATTATACTCTTTCAAATATTTGTTGTTTGCTTCAGCATATTTCTTCGTTATCACGCTAATACCGCCTCGGATACCTTTTTCAATAAAATTGAACATATCAACGTCAGTCAGTAATTCCAACCTTACCTTACTAAACTTTAACAGAGCATCCCATGACAGTCCGGGGGCAGAATAATACCAGCAAGGATCTAGTCCGTAATTATTATAACTCACTTCTTGAAAACTTTCGAAAACATCTGCTAATAATAACACGTCAGTTTTCAAATACAAATCGTGATAATCACCAAAAGTCTCACAATCAAACTCTTTCCAAATATCTTGTGCATACCTGTACTCATCATCAGTGATATTTTCATTTTTAAGTTGTGAGTAAAATTTGTCTTTGCCAGGTAAAGATGTTTCATCAAATTTACTCCAATCGTCGAGATATTCGTATGGAAAAACTCCTTTTTTAGCTAATAGATTAAATTTATCTCCAAAACAGTCTCTTAGGTTATTAAATTTACTACAACCTTTTACTAGCTCATCTAACGATGCTGCCATAAACTGCAGGCTGTCAATAAAACGTAATTTACCTAGCGTAACTGACATATACTTTTCAAAATTATTTGGGATGCATTTGATGATGTTATCGAGTTTTAGACGAGATTTTATATCAGGATCACCAAAAGCTTCTACTATAATATGGCTATCATATCCTCGAAAATTGTGAAGAATAACTGGAATAAAATCTGGAGCATGAAATTTTAAATTACACTGATCATGAGCCGCTCCACGATACTGTCCGGTCAAATGGCAATGGTCACGTACTTTTTGTTATCATCAAAAGCTTTTTCACAAATATAACAAATTTTCGCTTGCTCGTGATCAGATTCTTGTTGAGGTGTTAATTTTAACATTGGAGTTACTCTTTTCAAACGATAAGTAATATTATCAACTTCGTTAATCAACTGCTTGAGAAGCCAAACAGCTGGATTTTTACATCGATATAATTTGATCGGTTTAGATAACCTCGAATCAGCGCAACAAACTACCTTGTACGCTACTCCGCATGGAACATGATTTTGAATTTTTCTTGTACTCGATTGGTTAGGATCATTTTCTACGCCAAGTACAGGTTGAAGTAAGCATTCGAAATCGACGTATATGACGAAAGGAATTTTTAGTTTATGATTATGATGGACAAACTGTAACACGCTATCTTTTTTAGATGGCATTGTTATTCTTTGTACGTCACTACAGTACTGTAAATGCTTTTGTAATGTTTCATTGTCTCTACAACCGTGCAAGCAGCGATAACAAAAGAACTTTTTGTTGTTATTTTTATTATACTGTCTTCCAACTAGTCTGTTAAAGTTTTTGATCCAAACGTAATGATTTTTATAAAACAGTAAATTGATAGTCGATTGTGAAGCTTTTTCTGAAATATACCTCGGATAGACATTTTCTTTTTCATCTAATCCGAAAACGTTAATCGAAACATTATTTTGCTTTTCAAACTTTGGTATTTGATTTTCTGCCACTGGAAAGTCAATACCAGCACAATTTAATCTTGACACGTGACTGATATACTTCTCAACACGATCAGCATTTTTTTTCTGCTGGAAATAGCGCGGAAAGAACAGCCCATTGGAAACATTTATTATCTACGTTTTTTATGTTTATACAGCACTGTTTATTTTTTATTTTTGGTGGCAGGTCGATATACGAACTACCTCGTAATGCGTTATATTTCATCGTGTGAAACAATATTTCTTTGATCATTTCAAACTTCCAACCCGAACCTAATTGAGTGAATTCCTCTATTTTTTTCCAAATTTCTTGGTGTATTTCATCAGATAGTGATAACAGATCAGTCCCAAGCAAAACACGTCTAGATTTTGCGTTCATATAAAGTTCTGCAATTTCCTTGTTAGTTGATTCTTCCGTTATAACTAACTTTGAAAATATAACATGATATTGCACAAATAATCTAATACTTTTGTGTTTTTCAAGCTCACGTTTTACAGTCGTCTGTAGCAGATGAAAGAGATTTGTTGTAGTAAAATTTACTAAAACAATTTGATTATCAAACTGATAACTATTATCAAAACCTGCAAAAGCAGTCGCTATTTTAACAGGTTCTCCAATAAGACTTCTCTTGGCTATATCACGCAATTTCAACATTATTATACTATAGTCTAATATCTAATTGATAATTTACTCCGCTAAACAACAATTGAAGATAAAAAAATATCACCTATAATATAATGTTACAAAATCTGACAAGCGCACGTGAGCAAGAGGAATATCATGTTTATCCGAAGTACAATATGTACGCTGGAAATGCACTTGGTTCGGTTATTAATATCAAAACTGGAATATCTGTTGGTAAAGCAACGCCAGCGGGTTATACGATTAGTGTAAAGGGAGATAATACTGAAAGAATTACGATGTTTAGAAAAGATTTTATTTACACATTATTTTGCGATGACATTCCAGAGGGGAAACGAGTATATCATTATAACGGTAAAGTCACTGATGACAACATTGAAAACTTATCCTTACAAGATGAGTTTCAGCCACATCCTGTCTTTGATTTATACGAGGCTAACGATCACGGTATTATTAGAAACAGAAAAACTAAAAAAGTTCTTGGTACTATTAGCAATATGGGATATATCAGGGTAACTGTTAGAGGAACATCGCCAAATCAAGTTCGTTATTATGGTCATCGTTTTATTTACGAGGTGTTCAACGGATCTATACCCAATGGTCTGGTTATTAATCATATTAATAACGTAAAAACAGACAATCGATTGGAAAATCTAGAACTAGTTACCCAACAGGAAAATGTAAGAAAAGGACGAGGTGGTGGTATTAATTTTAGATGCCCAATAAACCTGTTATTTCGTTAAACCTCAAAACTGACGAGGAGATCAAATTCAAATCAATTACAGCTGCGGCGAAATATTATAATATAAATCCCGCAGTCGTAAAATTTGTAGCTGATGGAGTAATAAAATCAACTTTTTCAAGCGAATACAATGCTAGGATTCGTTTTAGATATGATGATCAATAATATTTTGTAATTCGGTTTTAGTCAAACAATGATGAGCAAATGCTATAATATCATCGCAATCAAATTTTAGCGTCGTTACTGCACTTTCATTAATTTTATTTTTTCTGCTTCTGTTAGTAATATTTTATGAGAATCACCTTGCATTACAATAACGTCAACGGAATATGAACTATAACCTGACAGGCATTTTCTTACCGCTTCGGTCAGTTCGTGGTAGTTTATTATATTAACTTTTTGGTGATATTTTACCTTGTCAGTCATCTTATAACAACAAATTAGATAAAAAGTATATTATAATATGGATATGATGAAACGACTTGCTAGCGATAAGGTCTCCACAATCTCTAATGATATGATAGACAAATCTGTTGGTTATAACGAAGATGATATTTTATATAACAACGAGTCTGATGATGGTGAAATAGTCACTGTTACTGACAGATCTAATTATAGCAGACCAACCACTGGAAAATATAATGTCAAGTATCACATTGCTAAAAAAATTATAAAATTTGATTTTACCGTTACCGAACAGCAGGTATTTTTGCAGTTAATCAGACCTTTCTTAAACATTAAAATTCCAGACCGACAGAAAAATATCAAATTCGATTTCATATTTGTCAAGATTTTTAATCTTATGACGATCTCTGACGATCGCAGACAATATCTAATATCATTATATAAACCAGTAAAATGCAAATCTATCAAACGAAAGTATGAGGAAATTTATAATAGCATTATTTCACAGTCGATAAAATCGACCGGGTTGGAATCCAGCTGTTAAATTTATCGCTATACCCACGCCATTTGACTAAACTTTTATTTCCTTTTTTCCTAATCACTTTTTCGATAACGAAAACATCTTGTTCAGTTTTTTGTAGTTCTTGTTCGTAAAAACTACCGACTATAGGCTCACCTGCCAGATCTTTTAACGCGTACGTTACAGGTATTGTTAAGAGTACTTTATCAACAACAAATACTTCCTCGCTCCAGTTTGGAGTAAATCCTTTTTCAAATATCTTTTTAGTCAAAGAGATTCTAACAATATCACCGACCTTAAATTTATGTCTGCGGTACATGTTTTCGTTTGCTAATATGGGATTTTTGATAGCGTCATTGGGTGACATTTTGATGGTTCGATGTTTCGTGTTATTATATTCACCTACGATTTGAGAAAGGTCATCGATGTACCTGTTGGTGTTTTTAGCTGTCATATGTTTGTGTAATTTTTCGTTTAGCGTGCGATTAAATCTCTCGACAACAACGCTTTTGCCTTCGTTTCCTGTAACGTATTTTTTATATTATTTTGTTCTAGAAACTGCTCAAACTTTTTGTTAAAAAACTCTGCTCCATGATCAGTCCAGATTTTGTTTGGTTTTCTTTCGGTACTCGTTATTATCTGTTTTAGCGCATCAGTGATTGACGTTCCTGTTTTATCTGAAACTGGCACACTAAAAGCGTATTTGCTGAAAACATCTATAACGTTAAACAAATACTACTTTGGAGCGCCATCAGCGCCAACGTTAAACTGAGCCATATTAGATACATCTACCAAATCTATTGCCCAGATATCATCTACAGCGTTTGCAACAACTTTACGTCTCGGAAACTTTTTTTTTAGGTCTGTGTAGTTCGACTGCAAGATCATCGTATAATTCTTTTCCGAGTCGAGACTCTCCGAGTCCAAGTTTATATTTTGCTCCTATCATTCCTTGAACAAATCTTCTATCAAAACGTTCTCGTAGATTTGTTGGCTCCATATCATGTAATTCGTCTAACATTACTTTATCACAATCTGCTTTCGAGTTTTCATGATCACGATAACAGATATCGTGACGCATTGCTATTGCATCCACTTGATTATAAGGTTCTTGTCCTGGCAATGGATTGTCGTTTTCATCTAGTTGTTGATCTAGCGGATTCCACGGACCTGTATAACGATGACCTGGCAAAGTCCAACCGCCTTTTGGTTTTGGTAATTTTCCAATAATTTTATGTATATCTATACCTAACCCTATTATTTCTCTGTTGTTACAATGTTGACAGTACGTAATGATTTTATCTTGTTCTATGCAAAGATCTTTGTCACAATCACAATTTCATTTCATATTATTTTATTTTGTTTCATAAGATTAATCGTCGATCAAGATAACTCTATCAACGCTAGATCCTACTTGTTTTTTCAAAAACATACTTTTCTTTCTACCACAGATTGCACAAATACTTTTTAACATCGTTCTATTATTTTTCGTTTTTTCCGTCATCTCATCCTTGTTCTCTGTTTTAGTTTTGCATTTGAGACAGTATGTTGACATTATTATATCAAGGAGTTTAGATAAAATTGATTGCAAGCTTATCATTCGCATGAGAAGGATGCTCATCAAATTGTAAAATAAACTTTAAAAAGTTTTTACTTCCAGAGCTTTTACTCTGGCGCATTTGTCTGACAAACATGATACAATAATAACCACAAGCTGATGTTCCAATCGGCTGTAGTTGATTAGACGAATAATTTATTTTATCAAATTTTTTAAAAATATATTTTTTTATGAGATCGCTTGGAGGAAGTCCGAACGAATCAAAATAATTGTTATCGTGGACAGCAACCCAGTGGGTGTCAGAGCCATCATTGAAGTTTTGAATATTTACAACACAAGAACCGCCTGTTGGTACGTCATCGAGTTCATCCTTGGAAAATACTCCTCGAAATCCAACAACGTCCTTCAATTTTTCAATGATGTCAAAATTGCTCAATAACGTCTGGTCCCTGGTAGAGGTAATCCGCGTCCGATTCCTAGTAAGTTTGGCAGCTGATCTTCCCGCTAGTCCCGCTAGCAGTGGAGCGAAAGGAATAATTCCTCCTTGTTTTGTTTGATTGCATATGCATTTCTTTGTTGTTGGTGATTTTGTTTTTGGTGTTGGTGATTTTGTTTTTGTTGTTGGTGATTTTGTTTTTGGTGTTGGTGATTTTGTTTTTGTTGTTGGTGATTTTGTTTTCGTTGTTTTCTTTTTTTTCGATGATTTTGTTTTTTTTTTGCATTTTATTTTATACTGTTACATAAAATTAACGATAGATTTGTTTGATACCACGACCTTCGACTGCTTTCTTCGTTGCGCCAGAGACTGCTCCTGACGCAGCCGCAAGTCCAAGTGTACCAAGTACTGGTAAAACTTTGCTAGCTATTATTGATAACGCTGGTCCAAAAAATCCACCTTCTTTTGACATTGCAGTTACCTGAGAAACAGATAGTTTCAGTACAAATGGTTTTCCTTTGTCGAGTTTATTGATTTGTTGTTGCGTTAGCATGACTTTTACTGCAATTTTATTTGAAGTCTCAGCGACGCCTGTTAACGGAGAGATCATCAAAGAAACAGAGCTGCGTTTAGCAACAGCTGCTGATAATTTTTCAACTTGACCAGATGTTAGGTATATTTCTCGAGTTGTGTATTTGGTTTTCATAATGTTATATCCAAGTTGTTAGATTAAACTTGTACTGTCATTCTTCCTTTGATTGAATCGATGGTCAGAAATCGATCACTAACCAATAGCGCGTATACGTTATACTGTTCAGCTGGCACAGCGCCCAGTGTCCACGTGACCTCAATATCTGCAGTCGATCCCACAACACGCTCCAAATGTTTTGATACGTCGAAGTAAAAGATGGGATAGAGCGATCGAAACTCTTCTACTGATATTTGAGATCCACTGTCCGCGTTCTGATATTTTTGCATTGCTTCCATAAGATACATGTACGGCCGAGAGATGTTTCTGTTGGCGTCTACGGCAAAATTACATTCGATTGCACGTTCGGGATACTGTTTGGAATTTACTCTCACAAATATTCGTCTAACGTCTGGGTTATCGAATACGGAGTTGTTCATTTCCTGATGGTTACGACGTGCTTGTCGTTGAAATACGACGAACAAGTGTCGCGGTAGTTGTTCGCTGGGCGTGGTCGTTACACGCCATGTATAATCAGTCGCGTTGGGAATGGCTGTTTGATAAATCCTGTTCTGTTGGAAGTGTATTTTTTTTGTAAAGGTGGCTAGTAAAGATTCGAGCTCCATCATTTTAGCTAATGAAGGGACAACCCGAGGCATCCACAGTGCTAATCTTGTAATAGAAAACTGTCCCTCAGCTACTCCACCGGCGTGTATTATGCAATCGTTTTGATCAGCTCGATCTAAAATTAGGGTATGTTTTATTCCTCGAAACACTTTGTTATAATCACGGCAAAATCCAAAGATTGTACTTAACGGAAGCATCATCGTTATTTGGCGAGATTCTGCGGCAAATGCTTTTCGTTTGGTAAATCCCTCGTTATATCTTATGTTACGTGCACTAATAACACCGTTTATTAATTCTAACATCGCAACACCATCTGCGGCTGCAGCTGGTGGAGTTATACCAAGATTATTACAAGCGGCAATAAGTGAAGCTCTTGTGGCGTTTACATCAGCAGCTGCACCTGGTGCGGCTATACCAAATTTGTTAGCATTGTCAATAAGAAAATTTCTTACAATTACAAGATCTGCAGCGGCATCAGCTCCGTGTTTTTTTACACCACTTGAAATAAACTCGCTCGACACAGTTGTCCCTAGTCCAGTATCTTTGAACCACATCATGTTTGTAGCAACTGATCTGGAATAGTCATCGCTAAACGAAACGATGTTTAGTATTGTACTCGCTATGGGTAAATGCATTGAAATATCTTCTACGGTTTGATTGGCCAGTTGGTATCGTGCACTCTTAAACAAACTCCAACCATTATTGACGAGAGCGATTTCTACATTAGCTGCAATATCAACACCTGCTGCAGTTAATATTCGGCCACGCACTTCTAACATTGCCTTATGGGGTAGTAGAAACACGTCCTCGTCTCTTGTGTTAAAAGTTCTAACTCCGGTTTTATTCGGTTCGTTCGAGTTCTCATCGAGATACTCGACATACTCTAATTCTGTTACAGCATCGTCAGTATCAATTTCTTCTGCAAAGTCGAGATAGTTTTTAGCTGACATTTATTTTATAATCGTTACACAAAATTAAAAGGCAGCAGGGGTCATCGGTTTTGTTTTCTTTACAAGTTTACGTACTATTTCTTCACCACTCGGCGACAATAATTTTTTTGTTGTAGCTATCATAGCTCGTTTTGTTTCTTCTGTTGGCGCAATATCTGATATTACTCGTTTTATTTCCGACACCGTAGGTGTTGTTGAAGGTCCTTTAATCTTATCAGCAATCTTTTGCCCTACTGCAGTGCCTGCTGAAGATGCCGCCCCTGTAGCGAAAGCTTTACCGGCGTCAAGTGCAATGGGCGCTACTTTACGCGCGATTCCTGGAATATTCTCTGCAATTGTTGTAAATATATTTCCAAAAAATCCACCTACGATTTTTCTTCGATAAACTTTTCTTCGTCTCATTTTATAAAATTATGTACACAAAATCACATGCCTAGGCAGTGCGTAGGTGTAAGTAATACGTGACTATCTCGTTGTTCACGTCTATTTGTCGTCCAGATTGGTCTGTGAGTTGCATTGTAATGCTTGTAATTTGATTCTCAGGTGTTATTGGATAGTAGATAATCTGTCGGGGATTGATTTGCATGAGAGAACCTGGTGGGACTTCTGGTGAGAAACTGTAGATCGTTTGTCCGCGGTTGCCTTTTGACGTATAAGATCCAGATGCGATAGAGCAATTGATGAGTATTGTATTTACTTCTGTGATATCTACTGGTAGTTCTCCATCAAATGTCAAAGATTTATCTTCACCGGTGGTATAGTATAAAACTCTAGTAAAACCTAACATCTTTCCAAAACTTCTTTCTTCAAAGAGGACTTTCATATTTCTTTTCACTGTTATCCTAGCTCGTAAGGTGTTATAATTCGCCGCTAATTCGAAATTATCAGCATTCCCACCAGCTTTTGTTAGAAGCTCTTTTATTGTTCTGTTTAGATCAGTAATGTTATAAGCTCCTTGTGGAATCTGTAGTTTGTATTGTATATCAATAAACTCTTTTTGTGATGTTGGAGATTGTTTAACATTAACGATTAAAATTTCATCATTAATCCCAGTTTTAATATTCGGCATGGCGTTCCAACAAGTACAAGAAATTAATCCAATCTCATACTGTTTTGCAGGATCTAGTTCTATTGGTGGGTTGTAATTTACTGTAAAATTCGCGCTGTTTCCTGTTATTTGTGATGAATCAAGCAATAATGTTGTTTGCATTATACTAATATTTTAGATAAGATCGCGGTGTAAAATTTCGTACTCGGATGATGTTAGTAATCCACTCAATCTTAGATGATCAAGTATATCAATAATTTCGTTATCAATCTCTACACTTTCATTACCAGCTTTTTTAGAGGATATCAACAGCATTAGCCGATCGACTATGTCTGCGTTTGATGTAAAAACTTTAACTCCACCTCCTGTTTTTTTTACCCGAATTTTATCAAAAGTAAAAAATTTCCTTCTAAAACTCCACCCACTACCAAAAGGTTTTGCTCTACTATTTTCTGCTGTTCTTCCAAATATTGAAGCAATAACACCGTTTCTCATTCTTTCATAAAGTGGAATCATATTATTAATCTCTGTAACCGTGCTTAATTCATCTTTAGCAGCAGCTCCATCTCTTATTATCTCATTTAATCTATCGATCAATGTTTGATATTCTCCATCATTCCACTTGCTTATATCATCAATATCTCTTATATTTTCATTCTTTAAAAAATCATCATACTCATCATCTTTTATCTCATAATTTGCTCTTTTTATAAAATAAAATCTTTGATCTTCAACTTTCATAAACTTTACAGTAGCCTCACCAACTCTTTTTTGCTCCTCTTTGATATCTTTTATTTCTCCTGATAGATTTGTTATAATATTTGTTATTCCTTGCGTTGTTAACTCTGCTAATCTTCTCTCAAGTTCTAGCGGATTGTTTATCAATCGATCTGTTTCAGTTTGTCTAGCAGCAGGATCAGCTATATTTGCTGTAAGTGACTCAGCTAGTTTTCTTTTGTTTTCATCAGATCTAGTAATGATTTTTGCAGCTGCTGCTTCTTGTTGTTCTTTAACAATTCCAACCAAACCTTTCTCTTTCAGTTGTTTCAGTTCTTCTTCTGATAGTGGTTTAGTTTCAGGTTGTTTACCTAATATTGCTTCAGTTATTGGTCTGAAAATCGTAGCTGTTGTTTCTGTAGCAGTCAATTGTCCACGTCGAGCTTCTTCCACCTTTTTCTTAAAAGCCGCTCGAGTTTCGAGAAACTTTTTTAGTAATTCGATTTTCTGTTGATGTTTGTCCATTATTTTTATATGCTTTACAAAATTATATCATAGAAACGTCTCAAGGCAACAACGAAACATTTTGGTTGGATCACGCGCTAGCTTGTCAAATAAAAAGAAACTATATCTATCTTTAGTTGCTCGATGATATAATTCGATAAATTTATCTTTTGTAACATCACCACATTGTTCGTTTGCAATATTTCTCACATCCACATTATCTAGTCCGGGAAATAATATGAAACAACCCGTATTTCGCCTAATAAACCTATCAACATTATAAAAACCTTGGGCAAAATAAACAGAATTACATCTTTTATTACGTGATAGTGAAAAATATGATCTAATCTTGTTCATTTCCTCATTGTTTAGCGGAATATCATCAAAGACGATTATCTTCTGCTCTGACGAATCGAGTTCATTCACTGGAACGAGTTCTTCTGGTTGTTTTATCAAAAATATATCATCACCAATGCCAAGGTCATCACGAAGTTTATCATTATACTCACTTAGTAACTCGTATTTGTCTTGTTGGGGGTTGATGGTGTAAATATACACCTTATCATAGTTAAAGTTATTATTGAGTAAAAGATTTAATAACAAATTTGTTTTACCAGATCCAGTTCGCCCAACAATAAGATAATGACAGTCTGGAAGTTCATTGCTATGTTTATGCTTCACCAATCGCTCGGTGTCAAAGTTTATTATCTTCGCCATCGTATAATTTTATGTTATATTAATCCAACAATTTTGTGTAGAACGGTATGTATAATGAGCTACTATACAAAATTTGGAACATTAGCAGTAGATTTATTAACAGAAGGTTACCAGGATGACTTATCCAAGTATGCGACTCTTGATAAGCTCAAAAATGAAATCAACAATTTGTTAAACGTTGCAAGTGTAGATCCAAATGAAGTTGTAGTTTTCCAGGACAAACAAGGACGATTAAAGACGAGTAATGTACAACTATCAGATGTACTAGTACGAAATCCTACTGCAGTTGCTAATAATATTGCTACTTTTAACAATCAAGGTAAGATAGAAGATTCGGGTAGGTCAGTTAACGATTATGTTAGAAAAGCAGGTGATTTATTTACGGGAAACATTGCTATGAACCAGAACAAGATCACATACCTTGGAAACCCAACTGAGGATAATGACGCTGCTACTAAGAAATATGTTGATGATCAGGAATCAAAGTACGTGTCGATGCATGGCGGTATAATGCGTGCATTTCTCAACATGAACAATAATGGCATTACTAACCTTAGAACACCAGACTTTGATTTTGATGCTGTAACAAAGAAATATGTTGATGATATCAACAATGAAATCACCAAGTTCAAAACTGATTTTACTAATCACATCACCACGTTTTTAAATTTTCGCAGAAACATAAACAAAACCAATAACGAATTTTTTGGAAGTCCGCCATCTGTTGATATTACACTCGATAATATTAACACAAAACTCAACGATATTATTAGTGGAATTCCTAGTATTGTTGAGAAAACAAGTATAATTAAAATTCCTCACAAGCAGATTAAAAATATTGTCTATACTGTTGCTTCTGGAATGTCTACTTGGTCGCCGCAAAATAACACTCTCAAACATACTGCAGAGGTCACTGGTGTGTATAGATTGTCCGTGTTGAGCAGTGCAAAGTTTAATATATTTACATTATTTCCCTGGCGTCACTCGACTGATAATTTCTCTGGAACCGTGTCTATTGTGTTGAACAAAGATGTTGAAGAAACTGTTATGCTAATAGCAGATGACAAAAAATTAACTGCTGCGTCATATTGGTATTGTCTGGAATTTGTGGCTGAAACACCTCAACTAGTTACTTAATCAAGCCTGAGATTATGTGAACAAATATTATAATGAAAAAAAGTATAGTTGATTTCAATCATATTTCAAAAGATATTCCAGAACAGGATGTTGACGCACTAACACAATACTACAAATATTATCACAAAAAACTTTGGTGCGTAAAAAAATGTTACAAATATTATAACAAAATACTTCGAGTAATATCATATCTACCCTTGTTAATGACTAGTTCTGGCATAATTTCAAGTGGTATATCATTAAACCCGTTTTTGTTAATCATATCCGGTGTTGGTGTTTCTCTTACAACAGCTTGTAAAAAAGTTGAACCTAAAATTTTGATAAAAAAAGCACGGCTGCTTAACATCAATTATAACTTACAAAAAACTACTTGATCAAATAAGATCTTACCTACGAGGAGTAAAATATAGTATGGACAATTTAATACGTGAATTTCGTATTATTGACAACATGTTAACAGATATTATACCCATGAGGATCAGCAAATATGAGAAAGATTATCAAAAGAAGTATGATATAACATAAAATTAAGATATAATACGACTTACCTTATTGGAATTCTAATGCGTAATTTTAGTCCACAATCGCCACGCTCTGCTAAATCGTAATGATTTGGAAAATTGAGTCTGACATATCATTTTGCTTATTCTGGAAGATCACGTAATTAAATTTTACCTGTTACCTAGGTATTTTGCAACAGGTGTTCTATTGTATTTGTTTGGAGGTCTAGAGGGGTTGTTGAGCTCGGATTCTTAGCGCAATTATTGATTGCAATAGGTTTTCTATTAGGTTGTATTTGTTTGGAGGTCTGGAGGGGGTTGTTGAGCTCGGATTCTTAACACAATTATTGATTGCAACAGGTGATCTATTACGTTGCCTAGGTATTTTGTATTTGTTTGGAAGTTTGGAGGGTGGGGAAAGGGGTTGTTGAGCTCGGATTCTTAGCGCAATTATTGATTGCAATAGGTTTTCTATTACGTTGTCTAGGTATTTTGTATTTGCTTGGAGGTCTGGAGGGGGTTGTTGAGCTCGGATTCTTACTTTCATCTACTACTACAATGGAGCTCG